>CM068733.1:35260417-35606557 GCA_035136125.1 Quercus rubra | reverse complement strand
AAATGAAATAGATAATTTTGTACATTATACATGTACAAAATTTCTATATTTGTTGAAAAATTGAATGTCAAGAATTGCGTAAATTCAATAGGAAATTTTGTACATTATATGTACGGATTGTCTGGATTTGCAGAGAAATTGAATCTCCAGAATTTTGTAAATTCAACGGCGAATTGTGTACAATATATGTACGGAATGTCTGGATTTGCAGTAAAATTAAATGTCCAAAACTGCGTAAATTCGGCAGAAAACTATGTCCATTATATTTGTACAAAATGTTTGGATTTACAGAAATATTGACTGTCCAAAACTACATAAATTTAACGGAAATTTGTGTACATAAAATGTACAGAATGTTCGGATTTGCAGAGAAGTTGAATATCCAAAATTACGTAAATCAAACAAGAAATTCTGTACATTACTTTTGCACGGAATTTCTGGATTTGCAGAAAAATTGAATGTCCAGAACTGCGAAAATTCAACGGGAAATTGTGTACATTATACGTACGGAATGTCTGGATTTGCCGAAAAATTGAATATCCACAATTGTGGAACTTCATCGAGAAATTGTGTACATTACATGTACGGAATTTATGGATTTGCTGAAAAATTGAGTATCCAGAACTGTGTAAATGAAACAAATAATTTTTTACGTTATACATGTACGAAATTTCTATATTTGTTGAAAAATTGATTGTCAAGAATTGCCTAAATTCAACAGGAAATTTTGTACAGTATATGTACGGAATGTCTGGATTTGCAGAAAAATTAAATGTCCAAAACAGCGTAAATTCGGCAGAAAACTGTGTACGTTATATTTGTACAAAATGTTTGGATTTACAGAAATATAGACTGTCCAAAACTACATAAATTTAACGGAAATTTGGGTACAGAAAATGTACAGAATGTTCGGATTTGCAGAGAAGTTGAATATCCAGAATTACGTAAATGAAACAAGAAATTCTGTACGTTATTTTTGCACGGAATGTCTGGATTTGCAAAAAAATTGAATATCCAGAACTCCGAAAATTCAATGAGAAATTGAATACATTATATATGTAAGGAATGGTTGGATTTGCAGAAAAATTGACTCCCCAGAACTGTGGAAATTCAACTGGAAATTATATACTTTATACGTACGGAATGTCTAGATTTGCAGAAAAATTGAACATCTCGAACTCCAAAAATTCAACGGGAAATTGTACACATTATTTAGGTACGAGATGTCTAGATTTGCAGAAAAATTGAAAGTCCAAAACAGCGGAAATTCAATTCGAAATTGTGTACAATTTATGTACGGAATGTCTGGATTTGCAGAAAAATTAAACATCCAAAACTGCGTAAATTCGATAGAAAATTGTGTACATTATATTTGTACAAAATTTTTGGATTTGCAGAAAGTTTGATTGTCTAGAATTGCGTAAACTCAACGGAAAATTGTGTACATTACATGTACGGAATGTTTGGATTTGCAGAAAAATTGAATGTCCAGATTTATGAAAATTCAACGAGAAATTGTGTATGTTATATGTACGGAATGTAAGGATTGGCAGAAAAATTGCATATCCTGATTTGCATAAATTCAACGGGAAATTGTGTACATCATATGTACGGAATGTCTGGCTTCGCAGAAAAATTGAATGTCCAGATTTGCGAAAATTCGATGGGAAATTGTGTACATTTTCTGTACGGAATTTCTGGATTTGCAGAAAAATTGAATATCCCAAACTCTGAAAATTCAACGAAAAATTGTGTACATTACATATGTATGGAACGTCTGGATTTGCAGAAAAATTGATTGTCCAGAACTGCGGAAAGTCAACGGGAAATTCTGTACGTTATATGTACGGAATGTCTAAATTTGCAAAAAAATTGAATATCCCTGACTCTGAAAATTCAACGGGAAATTGTGTACATTATTTATGTACGGCATGTCTAGAGTTGCAGAAAAATTCAAAGTCCAAAACAGCGGAAATTCAATTTGAAATTGTGTACGATACATGTACGGAATGTTTGGATTTGCAGAAAAATTGCACATCCAAAACTGTGTAAATTCGACTGAAAATTGTGTACTTTATATTTGTACAAAATGATTGGATTTGCAGAAAATTTGATTGTCTAGAATTGCGTAAACTCATCGGAAAATTGTGTACATTACATGTACGGAATGTCTGGATTTGCAGAAAAATTGAATGTCCAGATTTGCGAAAATTCAACGAGAAATTGTGTATGTTATATGTACGGAATGTTAGGATTGGCAGAAAAATTGCATATCCTGATTTGCATAAATTCAACGGGAAATTGTGTACATTATATGTACGGAATGTCTGGCTTTGCAGAAAAATTGAATGTCCAGATTTGCGAAAATTCGATGGGAAATTGTGTACATTTTCTGTACAGAATTTCTGGATTTGCAGAAAAATTGAATATCCAAAACTCCGAAAATTTAATTGAAAATTGTGTACATTATATACGTACGGAACGTCTGGATTTGCAGAAAAATTGAATGTCCAGAACTGCAAAAATTCAACGGGAAATTGTGTACATTATACGTACGGAATGTCTGGATTTGCCGAAAAATTGAATATCCACAATTGTGGAACTTCATCTAGAATTTGTGTACATTACATATACGGAATTTATGGATTTGTTGAAAAATTGAGTATCCAGAATTACGTAAATTAAACAAGAAATTCTGTACGTTATTTTTGCACGGAATGTCTGGATTTGCAAAAAAATTGAATATCCAGAACTCCGAAAATTCAATGAGAAATTGTGTACATTATATATGTAAGGAATGGCTGGATTTGCAGAAAAATTGACTCTCCAGAACTGCGGAAATTCAACGGGAAATTATGTACGTTATATGTACGGAATGTCTAGATTTGCAGAAAAATTGAATATCCCGAACTTCGAAAATTCAACGGGAAATTTTGTACATTATTTATGTACGGGTTGTCTAGATTTGCAGAAAAATTGAAAGTCCAAAACAGCGGAAATTCAATTCAAAATTGTGTGCAATTTATGTACGGAATGTTTGGATTTGCAGAAAAATTGAACATCCAAAACTGCGTAAATTCGATAGAAAATTGTGTACATTATATTTGTACAAAATGTTTGGATTTGCAGAAAATTTGATTGTCTAGAATTGCGTAAACTCAACAGAAAATTGTGTACATTACACGTACGGAATGTTTGTATTTGCAGAAAAATTGAATGTCCAGATTTGTGAAAATTTAACGAGAAATTGTGTATGTTATATGTACGGAATTTAAGGATTGGCAGAAAAATTGCATATCCTGATTTGCATAAATTCAACGGGAAATTGTGTACATCATATGTACGGAATGTCTGGGTTCGCAGAAAAATTTAATGTCCAGATTTGCGAAAATTCGATGGGAAATTGTGTACATTTTCTGTACGGAATTTCTGGATTTGCAGAAAAATTGAATACCCCAATCTACGAAAATTCAACGGAAAATTGTGTACATTACATACGTATGGAACGTCTGGATATGCAGAAAAATTGAATGTCCAGAACTGCGGAAATTCAACGGGAAATTCTGTACGTTATATGTACGGAATGTCTAAATTTGCAAAAAAATTGAATATCCTGAACACTGAAAATTCAACGGGAAATTGTGTACATTATTTCTGTACGGCATGTCTAGATATGCAGAAAAATTCAAAGTCCAAAACAGCGGAAGTTCAATTTGAAATTGTGTACAATACATGTACGGAATGTTTGGATTTGCAAAAAAATTGCACGTCCAAAACTGTGTAAATTCGACAGAAAATTCTGTACATTTTATTTGTACAAAATGATTGGATTTGCAGAAAATTTGATTGTCTAGAATTGCGTAAACTCAACGGAAAATTGTGTACATTACATGTACGGAATGTCTGGATTTGCAGAAAAATTGAATGTCCAGATTTGCGAAAATTCAACGAGAAATTGTGTATGTTTTATGTACGGAATGTTAGGATTGGCAGAAAAATTGCATATCCTGATTTGCATAAATTCAACGTGAAATTGTGTACATCATATGTACGGAATGTATGGCTTTGCAGAAAAATTAAATGTCCAGATTTGCGAAAGTTCGATGGAAATTGTGTACATTTTCTGTACAGAATTTCTAGATTTGTAGAAAAATTGAATATCCCAAACTCCGAAAATTCAACGGAAAATTGTGTACATTATATACGTACGGAACGTCTGGATTTGCAGAAAAATTGAATGTCCAGAACTGCGAAAATTCAACGGGAAATTGTGTACATTATACGTACGGAATGTCTGGATTTGCCGAAAAATTGAATATCCACAATTGTGGAACTTCATCGAGAAATTGTGTACATTACATGTACGGAATTTATGGATTTGCTGAAAAATTGAGTATCCAGAACTGTGTAAATGAAACAAATAATTTTTTACGTTATACATGTACGAAATTTCTATATTTGTTGAAAAATTGATTGTCAAGAATTGCCTAAATTCAACAGGAAATTTTGTACAGTATATGTACGGAATGTCTGGATTTGCAGAAAAATTAAATGTCCAAAACTGCGTAAATTCGGCAGAAAACTATGTACATTATATTTGTACAAAATGTTTGGATTTACAGAAATATTGACTATCAAGAACTACATAAATTTAACGAAAATTTGTGTACAGAAAATGTACAAAATGTTCGGATTGGCAGAGAAGTTGAATATCCAAAGTTACGTAAATCAAACAAGAAATTCTTCACATTACTTTTGCACGGAATGTCTGGATTTGCAGAAAAATTGAATATATAGAACTCCGAAAATTCAATGAGAAATTTTATACATTATATATGTAAAGAATGGTTGGATTTGCAGAAAATTTGATTGTCTAGAATTGCGTAAACTCAACGGAAAATTGTGTACATTACATGTACGCAATGTCTGGATTTGCAGAAAAATTAAATGTCTAGATTTGCGAAAATTCCACGCGAAATTGTGTATGTTATATGTACAGAATGTTAGGATTGGCAGAAAAATTGCATATCTTGATTTGCATAAATTCAACGGGAAATTGTGAACATTACATGTATGGAATGTCTGGCTTTGCGGAAAAATTGAGTGTCCAGATTTGCGAAAATTCGATGGGAAATTGTGTAAATTTTCTGTACAAAATTTCTGGATTTGCAGAAAAATTGAATATCCCAAACTCCGAAAATTGAACGGAAAATTGTGTACATTATATACGTACGGAACGTCTGGATTTGCAGAAAAATTGAATGACCAGAACTGCGAAAATTCAACGGGAAATTGTGTACATTATACGTACGAAATGTCTGGATTTTCAGAAAAATTGAATATCCACAATTGTGGAACTTCATCGAGAGATTGTGTACATTACATGTACGAAATTTATGGATTTGCTGAAAAATTGAGTATCCAGAACTGCGTAAATGAAATAGATAATTTTGTACATTATACATGTACAAAATTTCTATATTTGTTGAAAAATTGAACGTCAAGAATTGCGTAAATTCAACAGGAAATTTTGTACATTATATGTACGGATTGTCTGGATTTGCAGAGAAATTGAATCTCCAGAATTTTGTAAATTCAACGGCGAATTGTGTACAATATATGTACGGAATGTCTGGATTTGCAGTAAAATTAAATGTCCAAAATTGCGTAAATTCGGCAGAAAACTATGTCCATTATATTTGTAAAAAATGTTTGGATTTACAGAAATATTGACTGTCCAAAACTACATAAATTTAACGGAAATTTGTGTACATAAAATGTACAGAATGTTCGGATTTGCAGAGAAGTTGAATATCCAAAATTACGTAAATCAAACAAGAAATTATGTACATTACTTTTGCACGGAATTTCTGGATTTGCAGAAAAATTGAATATCCAGAACTCTGAAAATTCAATGAGAAATTTTATACATTATATACGTAAAGAATGGTTGGATTTGCAGAAAATTTGATTGTCTAGAATTGCGTAAACTCAACGGAAAATTGTGTACATTATATGTACGGAATGTCTGGGTTTGCAGAAAAATTGAATGTCCAGATTTGCGAAAATTCCACGCGAAATTGTGTATGTTATATGTACAGAATGTTAGGATTGGCAGAAAAATTGCATATCTTGATTTGCATAAATTCAACGGGAAATTGTGAACATTACATGTATGGAATGTCTGGCTTTGCAGAAAAATTGAGTGTCCAGATTTGCGAAAATTCGATGGGAAATTGTGTAAATTTTCTGTACAAAATTTCTGGATTTGCAGAAAAATTGAATATCCCAAACTCCGAAAATTGAACGGAAAATTGTGTACATTATATACGTACGGAACGTCTGGATTTGCAGAAAAATTGAATGACCAGAACTGCGAAAATTCAACGGGAAATTGTGTACATTATACGTACGAAATGTCTGGATTTTCAGAAAAATTGAATATCCACAATTGTGGAACTTCATCGAGAGATTGTGTACATTACATGTACGAAATTTATGGATTTGCTGAAAAATTGAGTATCCAGAACTGCGTAAATGAAATAGATAATTTTGTACATTATACATGTACAAAATTTCTATATTTGTTGAAAAATTGAACGTCAAGAATTGCGTAAATTCAACAGGAAATTTTGTACATTATATGTACGGATTGTCTGGATTTGCAGAGAAATTGAATCTCCAGAATTTTGTAAATTCAACGGCGAATTGTGTACAATATATGTACGGAATGTCTGGATTTGCAGTAAAATTAAATGTCCAAAATTGCGTAAATTCGGCAGAAAACTATGTCCATTATATTTGTAAAAAATGTTTGGATTTACAGAAATATTGACTGTCCAAAACTACATAAATTTAACGGAAATTTGTGTACATAAAATGTACAGAATGTTCGGATTTGCAGAGAAGTTGAATATCCAAAATTACGTAAATCAAACAAGAAATTATGTACATTACTTTTGCACGGAATTTCTGGATTTGCAGAAAAATTGAATATCCAGAACTCTGAAAATTCAATGAGAAATTTTATACATTATATACGTAAAGAATGGTTGGATTTGCAGAAAATTTGATTGTCTAGAATTGCGTAAACTCAACGGAAAATTGTGTACATTATATGTACGGAATGTCTGGGTTTGCAGAAAAATTGAATGTCCAGATTTGCGAAAATTCCACGCGAAATTGTGTATGTTATATGTACGGAATGTTAGGATTGGCAGAAAAATTGCATATCTTGATTTGCATAAATTCAACGGGAAATTGTGAACATTATATGTATGGAATGTCTGGCTTTGCAGAAAAATTGAGCGTCCAGATTTGCGAAAATTCGATGGGAAATTGTGTACATTTTCTGTACAAAATTTCTGGATTTGCAGAAAAATTGAATATCCCAAACTCCGAAAATTCAATGGAAAATTGTGTACATTATATACGTACGGAACGTCTGGATTTGCAGAAAAATTGAATGCCCAGAACTGCGAAAATTCAACGGGAAATTGTGTACATTATACGTACGAAATGTCTGGATTTGCAGAAAAATTGAATATCCACAATTGTGGAACTTCATCGAGAGATTGTGCACATTACATGTACGGAATTTATGGATTTGCTGAAAAATTGAGTATCCAGAACTGCGTAAATGAAATAGATAATTTTGTACATTATACATGTACAAAATTTCTATATTTGTTGAAAAATTGAATGTCAAGAACTGCGTAAATTCAACAGGAAATTTTGTACATTATATGTACGGATTCTCTGGACTTGCAGAGAAATTGAATCTCCAGAATTTTGTAAATTCAACGGGGAATTGTGTACAATATATGTACGAATGTCTGGATTTGCAGAAAAATTAAATGTCCAAAACTGCGTAAATTCGGCAGAAAACTGTGTACATTATATTTGTACAAAATGTTTGGATTTACAGAAATATTGACTGTCCAAAACTACGTAAATTTAACGGAAATTTGTGTACATAAAATGTACAGAATGTTCGGATTTGCAGAGAAGTTGAATATCCAAAATTACGTAAATTAAACAAGAAAATCTGTACATTATTTTTGCACGGAATGTTTGGATTTGTAAAAAAATTGAATATCCAGAACTCTGAAAATTCAATGACAAATTGTATACATTATATATGTAAGGAATGGTTGGATTTGCAGAAAAATTGACTCTCCAGAACTGTGGAAATTCAACGGGAAATTATGTATGTTATATGTACGGAATGTCTAGATTTGCAGAAAAATTGAATATCCCGAACTCCGAAAATTCAACGGGAAATTTTGTACATTATTTATGTACGAGATGTCTAGATTTGCAGAAAAATTGAAAGTCCAAAACAGCGGAAATTCAATTCGAACTTGTGTTGAATTTATGTACGGAATGTTTGGATTTGCAGAAAAATTGAACATCCAAAACTGCGTACATTCGATAGAAAATTGTGTACATTATATTTGTACAAAATGTTTCGATTTGCAGAAAATATGATTGTCTAGAATTGCGTAAACTCAACGGAAAATTGTGTACATTACATGTACGGAATGTTTGGATTTGCAGAAAAATTGAATGTCCAGATTTGTGAAAATTCAACGAGAAATTGTGTATGTTATATGTACGGAATGTAAGGATTGGCAGACAAATTGCATATCCCGATTTGCATAAATTCAACAGGAAATTGTGGACACCATATGTACGGAATGTTTGGCTTTGCAGAAAAATTGAATGTCCAGATTTGCGAAAATTCGATGGGAAATTGTGTACATTTTCTGTACGGAATTTCTGGATTTGCAAAAAAATTGAATATCCCAAACTCCGAAAATTCAACGGAAAATTGTGTACGTTACATACGTATGGAACATCTGGATTTGCAGAAAAATTGAATGTCCAGAATTGCGAAAATTCAACGGAAAATTTTGTACGTTATATGTACGGAATGTCTAAATTTGCAAAAAAATTGAATATCCGGAATTCTGAAACTTCAACGGGAAATTGTGTACATTATTTATGTACGGCATGTCTAGATTTGCAGAAAAATTCAAAGTCCAAAACAGCGGAAATTCAATTTGAAATTGTGTACCATACATGTACGGAATGTTTGGATTTGCAGAAAAATTACACATCCAAAACTGTGTAAATTCGACAGAAAATTGTGTACATTATATTTGAACAAAATGATTGGATTCGCAGAAAATTTGATTGTCTAGAATTGCGCAAACTCAACGGAAAATTGTGTACATTACATGTACGGAATGTTTGGATTTGCAGAAAAATTGAATGTCCAGATTTGTGAAAATTCAACGGGAAATTGTGTATGTTATATGTACGGAATGTAAGGATTGGCAGAAAAATTACATATCCTGATTTGCATAAATTCAACAGGAAATTGTGTACACCATATGTACGGAATGTTTGGCTTTGCAGAAAAATTGAATGTCCAGATTTGCGAAAATTCGATGGGAAATTGTGTACATTTTCTGTACGGAATTTCTGGATTTGCAAAAAAATTGAATATCCCAAACTCCGAAAATTCAACGGAAAATTGTGTACGTTACATACGTATGGAACGTCTGGATTTGCAGAAAAATTGAATGTCCAGAACTGCGGAAATTCAATGGGAAATTTTGTACGTTATATGTACGGAATGTCTAAATTTGCAAAAAAATTGAATATCTGGAACTCTGAAACTTCAACGGGATATTGTGTACATTATTTATGTACGGCATGTCTAGATTTGCAGAAAAATTCAAAGTCCAAAACAGCAGAAATTCAATTTGAAATTGTGCACAATACATGTACGGAATGTTTGGATTTCCAGAAAAATTACACATCCAAAACTGTGTAAATTCGACAGAAAATTGTGTACATTATATTTGAACAAAATGATTGGATTTGCAGAAAATTTGATTGTTTAGAATTCCGTAAACTCAACGGAAAATTGGGTACATTACATGTACGGAAAGTCTGCATTTACAGAAAAATTGAATGTCCAGATTTGCGAAAATTCAACGAGAAATTGTGTGTGTTTTATGTACGGAATGTTAGGATTGGCAGAAAAATTGCATATCCTGATTTGCATAAATTCAACCGGAAATTGTGTACATTATATGTACGGAATGTCTGGCTTTGCAGAAAAATTGAATGTCCAGATTTGCGAAAATTCGATGTGAAATTGTGTACATTTTCTGTACAGAATTTCTGGATTTGCAGAAAAATTGAATATCCCAAACTCCGAAAATTCAACGGAAAATTGTGTACATTATATACGTACGGAACGTCTGGATTTACAGAAAAATTGAATGTCCTGAACAGCGAAAATTAAACGGGAAATTGTGTACATTATACGTACGGAATGTCTGGATCTGTAGAAAAATTGAATATCCACAATTGTGGAACTTCATCGAGAAATTGTGTACATTACATGTACGGAATTTATGGATTTGCTGAAAAATTGAGTATCCAGAACTGTGTAAATGAAATAGATAATTTTGTACATTATACATGTACAAAATTTCTATGTTTGTTGAAAAATTGAATGACAAGAATTGCCTAAATTCAACAGGAAATTTTGTACAATATATTTACGGAATGTCTGGAATTGCAGAAAAATTAAATGTCCAAAACTGCGTAAATTCGGCAGAAAACTGTGTACATTATATTTGAACAAAATTTTTGGATTTACAGAAATATTGACTGTCCAGAACAACATAAATTTAACGGATATTTGTGTACAGAAAATGTACAAAATGTTCGGATTTGCAGAGAAGTTGAATATCCAAAATTACGTAAATCAAACAAGAAATTCTGTACATTACTTTTGCACGGAATGTCTGGATTTGCAGAAAAATTGAATATCCAGAACTCCGAAAATTCAATGAGAAATTTTATACATTATATATGTAAGGAATGGTTGGATTTGCAGAAAAATTGACTCTCCAGAACTGCGGAAATTCAACGGGAAATTATGTACGTTATATGTACGGAATGTCTAGATTTGCAGAGAAATTGAACATCCAGAACTCTGAAACTTCAACGGGAAATTGTGTACATTACATGTCCGGAATGTCTGGATTTGCAGAAAAATTGAATGTCCAGATTTGTGAAAATTCAACGCGAAATTGTATATGTTATATGTACGGATTGTTAGGATTGGCAGAAAAATTGCATATCTTGATGTGCATAAATTCAACGGGAAATTGTGTACATTATATGTACGAAATGTCTGGCTTTGCAGAAAAATTGAGTGTCCAAATTTGCGAAAATTCGTTGGGAAATTGTGTACATTTTCTGTACAGAATTTCTGGATTTGCAGAAAAATTGAATATCCCAAATTCCGAAAATTCAACGGAAAATTGTGTACATTATATACGTACGGAACGTCTGGATTTGCAGAAAAATTGAATGTACAGAACTGCGAAAATTCAACGGGAAATTGTGTACATTATACGTACGAAATGTCTGGATTTGCAGAAAAATTGAATATCCACAATTGTGGAACTTCATCGAGAAATTGTGTACATTACATGTACGGAATTTATGGATTTGCTGAAAAATTGAGTATCCAGAACTGCGTAATTGAAATAGATAATTTTGTACATTATACATGTACAAAATTTTTATATTTGTTGAAAAATTGAATGTCAAGAATTGCGTAAATTCAACAGGAAATTTTGTACATTATATGTACGGATTGTCTGGATTTGCAGAGAAATTGAATCTCAAGAATTTTGTAAATTCAACGGGGAATTGTGTACAATATATGTACGGAATGTCTGGATTTGTAGAAAAATTAAATGTCCAAAACTGCGTAAATTCGGCAGAAAACTGTCACCATTATATTTGTACAAAATGTTTGGATTTACAGAAATATTGACTGCCCAAAACTACATAAATTTAACGAAAATTTGTGTACAGAAAATGTACAGAATGTTCGGATTTGCAGAGAAGTTGAATATCCAGAATTACGTAAATTAAACAAGAAATTCTGTACATTATTTTTGCACGGAATGTCTGGATTTACAAAAAAATTGAATATCCAGAACTCCGAAAATTCAATGAGAAATTGTATACATTATATATGTAAGGAATGGTTGGATTTGCAGAAAAATTGACTCTCCAGAACTGCGGAAATTCAACGGGAAATTCTGTACGTTATATGTACGGAATATCTAGATTTGCAAAAAAATTGAATATCCCGAACTCTGAAAATTCAACGGGAAATTGTGTACATTATTTATGTACGGCATGTCTAGATTTGCAGAAAAATTCAAAGTCCAAAACAGCGGAAATTCAATTTGAAATTGTGTACAATACATGTACGGAATGTTTGGATTTGCAGAAAAATTGCTCATCCAAAACTGTGTAAAATCGACAGAAAATTGTGTACGTTATATTTGTACAAAATGATTGGATTTGCAGAAAATTTGATTGTCTAGAATTGCGTAAACTCAACGGAAAATTGTGTACATTACATGTACGGAATGTCTGGATTTGCAGAAAAATTGAATGTCCAGATTTGCGAAAATTCAACGACAAGTTGTGTGTGTTTTATGTACGGAATGTTAGGATTGGCAGAAAAATTGCATATCCTGATTTGAATAAATTGAACGGGAAATTGTGTACATTATATGTACGGAATGTCTGGCTCTGCAGAAAAATTGAATGACCAGATTTGCGAAAATTCGATGGGAAATTGTGTACATTTCCTGTACAGAATTTCTAGATTTGCAGAAAAATTGAATATCCCAAACTCCAAAAATTCAACGGAAAATTGTGTACATTATATACGTACGGAACGTCTGGATTTGCAGAAAAATTGAATGTCCAGAACTGCGAAATTCAACGGGAAATTGTGTACATTATACGTACGGAATATCTGGATTTACAGAAAAATTGAATATCCACAATTGTGGAACTTCATCGAGAAATTGTGTACATTACATATACGGAATTTATGGATTTGCTGAAAAATTGAGTATCCAGAACTGTGTAAATGAAATAGATTATTTTGTACATTATACATGTACAAAATTTCTATATTTGTTGAGAAATTGAATGTCAAGAATTGCCTAAATTCACCAGGAAATTTTGTACAATATATGTACGGAATGTCTGGATTTGTAGAAAAATTAAGTGTCCAAAACAGCGTAAATTCGGTAGAAAACTGTGTAAGGAATGGTTGGATTTGCAGAAAAATTGACTCTCCAGAACTGCGGAAATTGAACGGGAAATTATGTACGTTATATGTACGGAATGTCTAGATTTGCAGAAAAATTGAACATCCCAAACTCCGAAAATTCAACGGGAAATTGTGTACATTATTTATGTACGGGATGTCTAGATTTGCAGAAAAATTGAAAGTAAAAAATAGAGGAAATTCAATTCGAAATTGTGTACAATTTATGTACGGAATGTTTGGATTTGCAGAAAAATTGAACATCCATAACTGCGTAAATTCGATAGAAAATTGTGTACATTATATTTGTACAAAATGTTTCGATTTGTAGAAAATTTGATTGTCTAGAATTGCGTAAACTCAACGGAAAATTGTGTACATTACATGTACGGAATGTTTGGATTTGCAGAAAAATTGAATGTCCAGATTTGTGAAAATTCAACGAGAAATTGTGTATGTTATATGTACGGAATGTAAGGATTGGCAGAAAAATTGCATATCCTGATTTACATAAATTGAACGTGAAATTGTGTACATCGTATGTACGGAATGTCTGGCTTTGCAGAAAAATTGAATGTCCAGATTTGCGAAAATTCGATGGGAAATTGTGTACATTTTCTGTACGGAATTTCTGGATTTGCAGAAAAATTGAATATCCCAAACTCCGAAAATTCAACGGAAATTTGTGTACATTACATACGTATGGAACGTCTGGATTTGCAGAAAAATTGAATGTCCAGAACTGCAGAAATTCAACGGGAAATTCTGTACGTTATATGTACGGAATGTCTAAATTTGAAAAAAATTGAATATCCCGAACTCTGAAAATTCAACGGGAAATTGTGTTCATTATTTATGTACGGCATGTCTAGATTTGCAGAAAAATTCAAAGTTCAAAACAGCGGAAATTCAATTTGAAATTGTGTACAATACATGTACGGAATGTTTGGATTTGCAGAAAAATTGCACATTCAAAACTGTGTAAAATCGACAGAAAATTGTGTACATTATATTTGTACAAAATGATTGGATTTGCAGAAAATTTGATTGTCTAGAACTGCGTAAACTCAACGGAAAACTGTGTACATTACATGTACGGAATGTCTGGATTTGCAGAAAAATTGAATGTCCAGATTTGCGAAAATTCAACGAGAAATTGTGTATGTTTTATGTACGAAATGTTAGGATTGGTAGAAAAATTGCATATGCTGATTTGCATAAATTCAACGGGAAATTGTGTATGTTTTATGTACGGAATGTCTGGCTCTGCAGAAAAATTGAATGTCCAGATTTTCGAAAATTCGATGGGAAATTGTGTACATTTTCTGTACAAAATTTCTGGATTTGCAGAAAAATTGAATATCCCAAACTCCGAAAATTCAACATAAAATTGTGTACATTATATACATACGGAACGTCTGGATTTGCAGAAAAATTAAATGTCCAGAACTGCGAAAATTCAACGGGAAATTGTGTAGATTATACGTACGGAAAGTCTGGATTTACAGAAAAATTGAATATCCACAATTGTGGAACTTCATCGAGAAATTGTGTACATTACATGTACGGAATTTATGGATTTGCTGAAAAATTGAATATCCAGAACTGTGTAAATGAAATAGATAATTTTGTACATTATACATGTACAAAATTTCTATATTTGTTGAAAAATTGAATGTCAAGAATAGCCTAAATTCAACAGGAAATTTTGTACAATATATGTACGAAATGTCTTGATTTGCAGAAAAATTAAATGTCCAAAACTGTGTAAATTCGGAAGAAAACTGTGTACATTATATTTGTACAAAATGTTTGGATTTACAGAAATATTGACTGTCCAGAACTACATAAATTTAACGGAAATTTGTGTACAGAAAATGTACAAATGTTCGGATTTGCAGAGAAGTTGAATCTCCGAAATTACGTAAATCAAACAAGAAATTCTGTACATTACTTTTGCACGGAATGTCTGGATTTGCAGAAAAATTGAATATCCAGAACTCCGAAAATTCAATGAGGAATTTTATACATTATATATGTAAAGGAATGGTTGGATTTGCAGAAAAATTGACTCTCCAGAACTGCAGAAATTCAATGGGAAATTATGTACGTTATATGTACGGAATGTCTAGATTTGCAGAAAAATTGAACATCCCGAACTCCGAAAATTCAACGAGAAATTATGTACATTATTTATGTACGGGATGTCTAGATTTGCAGAAAAATTGAAAGTCCAAAACAGCGGAAATTCAATTCGAAATTGTGTACAATTTATGTACGGAATGTTTGGATTTGCAGAAAAATTGAACATCCAAAACTGCGTACATTCGATACAAAATTGTGTACATTATATTTGTACAAAATGTTTCGATTTGCAGAAAATTTGATTGTCTAGAATTGCGTAAACTCAACAGAAAATTGTGTACATTACCTGTACGGAACGTTTGGATTTGCAGAAAAATTGAATGTCCAGATTTGTGAAAATTCAACGAGAAATTGTGTATGTTATATGTACGGAATGTAAGGATTGGCAGAAAAATTGCATATCCTGATTTGCATAAATTCAACGGGAAATTGTGTACATCATATGTACGGAATGTCTGGCTTTGCAGAAAAATTGAGGGTCCAGATTTACGAAAATTCGATGGGAAATTGTGTACATTTTCTGTACAGAATTTCTGGTTTTGTAGAAAAATTGAATATCCCAAACTCCGAAAATTCAACGGAAATTTGTGTACATTACATACGTATGGAAAGTCTGGATTTGCAGAAAAATTGAATGTCCAGAACTGCGGAAATTCAACGGGAAGTTCTGTACGTTATATGTACGGAATGTCTAAATTTGCAACAAAATTGAATATCCCGAACTCTGAAAATTCAACGGGAAATTGTGTACACTATTTATGTACGCCATGTCTAGATTTGCAGAAAAATTCAAAGTTCAAAACAGCGGAAATTCAATTTGAAATTGTGTACAATACATGTACGGAATGTTTGGATTTGCAGAAAAATTGCACATCCAAAACTGTGTAAATTCGACAGAAAATTGTGTACATTATATTTGTACAAAATGATTGCATTTGCAAAAAAATTGAATGTCCAGATTTGCGAAAATTCAACGCGAAATTGTGTATGTTATATGTACGGAATATTAGGATTGGCAGAAAAATTGAATGTCCTGATTTGCGAAAATTCAACGCGAAATTGTGTATGTTATATGTACGGAATGTTAGGATTGGCAGAAAAATTGCATATCCTGATTTGCATAAATTCAACGGGAAATTATGTACATTATTTGTACGGAATGTCTGGCTTTGCAGAAAAATTGAGGGTCCAGATTTGCGAAAATTCGATGGGAAATTGTGTACATTTTCTGTACAGAATTTCTGGATTTGCAGAAAAATTGAATATCCAAAACTCCGAAAATTCAACGGAAAGTTGTGTACATTATATACGTACGGAACGTCTGGATTTGCAGAAAAATTGAATGTCCAGAACTGCGAAAATTGAACGGGAAATTGTGTACATTATACGTACGAAATGTCTGGATTTGCAGAAAAATTGAATATCCACAATTGTGGAACTTCATCGAGAAATTGTGTACATTACGTGTACGGAATTTATGGATTTGTCGAAAAATTGAGTATCCAGAACTGCGTAAATGAAATAGATAATTTTGTACATTATACATGTACAAAATTTCTATATTTGTTGAAAAATTGAATGTCAAGAATTGCGTAAATTCAACAGGAAATTTTGTACATTATATGTACGGATTGTCTGGATTTGCAGAGAAATTGAATCTCCAGAATTTTGTAAATTCAACGTGATATTGTGTACAATATATGTACGGAATGTCTGGATTTGCAGAAAAATTAAACGTCCAAAACTGCGTAAATTCGGCAGAAAACTGTATACATTATATTTGTACAAAATGTTTGGATTTACAGAAATATTCACTGTCCAGAACTACATAAATTTAACGGAAATTTGTGTACAGAAAATGTACAGAATGTTCGGATTTGCAGAGAAGTCAAATATCCAGAATTACGTAAATTAAACAAGAAATTCTGGACATTATATTTGCACGGAATGTCTGTATTTGCAAAAAAATTGAATATCCAGAACTCCGAAAATTCAATGAGAAATTGCATACATTATAAATGTGAGGAATGGTTGGATTTGCAGAAAAATTGACTCTCCAGAACTGCGGAAATTCAACGGGAAATTATGTACGTTATATGTACGGAATGTCTAGATTTGCAGAAAAATTGAATATCCCGAACTCCAAAAATTCAACGGGAAATTGTGTACATTATTTAAGTACGGGATGTCTAGATTTGCAGAAAAATTGAAAGTCCAAAACAGCAGAAATTCAATTTGAAGTTAGGTACAATTTATGTACGGAATGTTTCGATTTGCAGAAAAATTGAACATCCAAAACTGCGTAAATTCGATAGAAAATTGTGTACATTATATTTGTACAAAATGTTTGGATTTGCAGAAAAATTGATCGTCTAGAATTGCGTAAACTCAACGAAAAATTGTGTAAATTACATGTACGGAATGTTTGGATTTGCAGTAAAATTGAATGTCCAGATTTGTGAAAATTCAACGAGAAATTGTGTATGTTATATGTACGGAATGTAGGGATTGGCAGAAAAATTGCGTATCCTGATTTGCATAAATTCAACGGGAAATTGTGTACATCATATGTACGAAATGTCTGGCTTTGCAGAAAAATTGAATGTCCAGATTTGCGAAAATTCGATGGGAAATAGTGTACATTTTCTGTACGGAATATCTGGATATGCAGAAAAATTGAATATCCCAAACTCCGAAAACTCAACGGAAAATTGTGTACATTACATACGTGTGGAACGTCTGGATTTGCAGAAAAATTGAATGTCCAAAACTGCGAAAATTCAACGGGAAATTCTGTATGTTATATGTACGGAATGTCAAAATTTGCAAAAAAATTGAATATCCCGAACTTTGAAAATTCAACGGGAAATTGTGTACATAATTTATGTACGGCATGTCTGGATTTGCAGAAAAATTCAAAGTCCAAAACAGCGGAAATTCATTTTGAAATTGTGTACACTACATGTACGGAATGTTTGGATTTGCAGAAAAATTGCACATCCAAAACTGTGTAAATTCGACAGAAAATTGTGTACATTATATTTGTACAATATGATTGGATTTGCAGAAAATTTGATTGTCTAGAATTGCGTAAACTCAACGGAAAATTGTGTACATTACATGTACGGAATGTCTGGATTTGCAAAAAAATTGAATGTCTAGATTTGCGAAAATTCAACGAGAAATTGTGTATGTTTTATGTACGGAATATTAGGATTGGCAGAAAAATTGCATATCCTGATTTGCATAAATTCAATGGGAAATTGTGTACATTATATGTACGGAATGTCTGGCTCTGCAGAAAAATTGAATGTCCAGATTTGCGAAAATTCGATGGGAAATTATGTACATTTTCCGTACAGAATTTCTGGATTTGCAGAAAAATTGAATATCCCAAACTCCGAAAATTCAACGGAAAATTGTGTACATTATATACGTACGGAACGTCTGGATTTGCAGAAAAATTGAATGTCCAGAACTGCGAAAATTCAACGGGAAATTGTGTCATTATACGTACGGAATGTCTGGATTTGCAGAAAAATTGAATATCCACAACTGTGGAACTTCATCGAGAAATTGTGTACATTACATGTACGGAATTTATGGATTTGCTGAAAAATTGAGTATCCAGAACTGTGTAAATGAAATAGATAATTTTGTACATTATACATGTACAAAATTTCTATATTTGTTGAAAAATTGAATGTCAAGAATAGCCTAAATTCAACAGGAAATTTTGTACAATATATGTACGGAATGTCTGGATATGCAGAAAAATTAAATGTCCAAAACTGCGTAAATTCGGCAGAAAATTGTGTACATTATATTTGTACAAAATGTTTGGATTTACAGAAATATTGACTGTCCAGAACTACATAAATTTAACGAAAATTTGTGTACAGAAAATGTACAAAATGTTCGGATTTGCAGAGAAGTTGAATATCCGAAATTACGTAAATCAAACAAGAAATTCTGTACGTTACTTTTGCACGGAATGTCTGGATTTGCAGAAAAATTGAATATCCCGAACTCCGAAAATTCAATGAGAAATTTTATACATTATATATGTAAGGAATGGATGGATTTGTAGAAAAATTGACTCTCCAGAACTGCGGAAATTCAACGGGAAATTATGTACGTTATATGTACGGAATGTCTAGATTTGCAGAAAAATTGAACATCCCGAACTTCAAAAATTCAACGGGAAATTGTGTACATTATTTACGTACGGGATGTCTAGATTTGCAAAAAAATTGAATGTTCAAAACAGCGGAAATTCAATTCGAAATTGTGTACAATTTATGTACGGAATGTTTGGATTTGCAGAAAAATTGAACATCCAAAACTGCGTAAATTCGATACAAAATTGTGTACATCATATTTGTACAAAATGTTTCGATTTGTAGAAAATTTGATTGTCTAGAATTGCGTAAACTCAACGGAAAATTGTGTACATTACATGTACGGAATGTTTGGATTTGCAGAAAAATTGAATGTCCAGATTTGTGAAAATTCAACGAGAAATTGTGTATGTTAGATGTACAGAATGTAAGGATTGGCAGAAAAATTGCATATCCTGACTTGCATAAATTCAACGTGAAATTGTGAACATCATATGTACGGAATGTCTGGCTTTGCAGAAAAATTGAATGTCCAGATTTGCGAAAATTCGATGGGAAATTGTGTAAATTTCCTGTACAGAATTTCTGGATTTGCAGAAAAATTAAATATCCCAAACTCCGAAAATTCAACGGAAAATTGTGTACATTATATACATACGGAACGTCTGGATTTGCAAAAAAATTGAATGTCCAGAACTGCGAAAATTCAACGGGAACTTGTGTACAATATACGTACGGAATGTCTGGATTTACAGAAAAATTGAATATCCACAATTGTGGAACTTCATCGAGAAATTGTGTACATTACATGTACGGAATTTATGGATTTGCTGAAAAATTGAGTATCCAGAACTGTGTAAATGAAATAGATAATTTTGTACATTATACATGTACAAAATTTCTATATTTGTTGAAAAATTGAATGTCAAAAAATCGCCTAAATTCAACAGGAAATTTTGTACAATATATGTACGGAATGTCTAGATTTGCAGAAAAATTAAATGTCCAAAACTGCGTAAATTCGGCAGAAAACTGTGTACATTATATTTGTACAAAATGTTTAGATTTACAAAAATATTTACTGTCCAGAACTACATAAATTTAACGGAGATTTGTGTACAGAAAATGTACAAAATGTTCGGATTTGCAGAGAAGTTGAATATCCAAAATTACTTAAATAAAACAAGAAATTCTGTACATTACTTTTGCACGGAATGTCTGGATTTGCAGAAAAATTGAATATCCAGAACTCCGAAAATTCAATGAGAAATTTTATACATTATATATGTAAGGAATGGTTGGATTTGCAGAAAAATTGACTCTCCAGAACTGCGGAAATTCAACGGGAAATTATGTACGTTATATGTACGGAATGTCAAGAGTTGCAGAAAAATTGAACATCCCAAACTCCGAAAATTCAACGGGAAATTGTGTACATTATTTTTGTACGGGATGTCTAGATTTGCAGAAAAATTGAAAGTCCAAAACAGCGGAAATTCAATTCGAAATTGTGTACAATTTATGTACGGAATGTTTGGATTTGCAGAAAAATTGAACATCCAAAACTGCGTAAATTCGATACAAAATTGTGTACATCATATTTGTACAAAATGTTTCGATTTGTAGAAAATTTGATTGTCTAGAATTGCGTAAACTCAACGGAAAATTGTGTACATTACATGTACGGAATGTTTGGATTTGCAGAAAAATTGAATGTCCAGATTTGTGAAAATTCAACGAGAAATTGTGTATGTTAGATGTACAGAATGTAAGGATTGGCAGAAAAATTGCATATCCTGACTTGCATAAATTCAACGTGAAATTGTGAACATCATATGTACGGAATGTCTGGCTTTGCAGAAAAATTGAATGTCCAGATTTGCGAAAATTCGATGGGAAATTGTGTAAATTTCCTGTACAGAATTTCTGGATTTGCAGAAAAATTAAATATCCCAAACTCCGAAAATTCAACGGAAAATTGTGTACATTATATACATACGGAACGTCTGGATTTGCAAAAAAATTGAATGTCCAGAACTGCGAAAATTCAACGGGAACTTGTGTACAATATACGTACGGAATGTCTGGATTTACAGAAAAATTGAATATCCACAATTGTGGAACTTCATCGAGAAATTGTGTACATTACATGTACGGAATTTATGGATTTGCTGAAAAATTGAGTATCCAGAACTGTGTAAATGAAATAGATAATTTTGTACATTATACATGTACAAAATTTCTATATTTGTTGAAAAATTGAATGTCAAAAAATCGCCTAAATTCAACAGGAAATTTTGTACAATATATGTACGGAATGTCTAGATTTGCAGAAAAATTAAATGTCCAAAACTGCGTAAATTCGGCAGAAAACTGTGTACATTATATTTGTACAAAATGTTTAGATTTACAAAAATATTTACTGTCCAGAACTACATAAATTTAACGGAGATTTGTGTACAGAAAATGTACAAAATGTTCGGATTTGCAGAGAAGTTGAATATCCAAAATTACTTAAATAAAACAAGAAATTCTGTACATTACTTTTGCACGGAATGTCTGGATTTGCAGAAAAATTGAATATCCAGAACTCCGAAAATTCAATGAGAAATTTTATACATTATATATGTAAGGAATGGTTGGATTTGCAGAAAAATTGACTCTCCAGAACTGCGGAAATTCAACGGGAAATTATGTACGTTATATGTACGGAATGTCAAGAGTTGCAGAAAAATTGAACATCCCAAACTCCGAAAATTCAACGGGAAATTGTGTACATTATTTTTGTACGGGATGTCTAGATTTGCAGAAAAATTGAAAGTCCAAAACAGCGGAAATTCAATTCGAAATTGTGTACAATTTATGTACGGAATGTTTGGATTTGCAGAAAAATTGAACATCCAAAACTGCGTACATTCGATACAAAATTGTGTACATTATATTTGTACAAAATGTTTCGATTTGCAGAAAATTTGATTGTCTAGAATTGCGTAAACTCAACAGAAAATTGTGTACATTACCTGTACGGAACGTTTGGATTTGCAGAAAAATTGAATGTCCAGATTTGTGAAAATTCAACGAGAAATTGTGTATGTTATATGTACGGAATGTAAGGATTGGCAGAAAAATTGCATATCCTGATTTGCATAAATTCAACGGGAAATTGTGTACATCATATGTACGGAATGTCTGGCTTTGCAGAAAAATTGAGTGTCCAGATTTACGAAAATTCGATGGGAAATTGTGTACATTTTCTGTACAGAATTTCTGGTTTTGTAGAAAAATTGAATATCCCAAACTCCGAAAATTCAACGGAAATTTGTGTACATTACATACGTATGGAAAGTCTGGATTTGCAGAAAAATTGAATGTCCAGAACTGCGGAAATTCAACGGGAAGTTCTGTACGTTATATGTACGGAATGTCTAAATTTGCAACAAAATTGAATATCCCGAACTCTGAAAATTCAACGGGAAATTGTGTACACTATTTATGTACGCCATGTCTAGATTTGCAGAAAAATTCAAAGTTCAAAACAGCGGAAATTCAATTTGAAATTGTGTACAATACATGTACGGAATGTTTGGATTTGCAGAAAAATTGCACATCCAAAACTGTGTAAATTCGACAGAAAATTGTGTACATTATATTTGTACAAAATGATTGGATTTGCAGAAAATTTGATTGTCTAAAATTGCGTAAACTCAACGGAAAATTGTGTA
This sequence comes from Quercus rubra, assembly GCA_035136125.1. Classification (NCBI taxonomy): domain Eukaryota; kingdom Viridiplantae; phylum Streptophyta; class Magnoliopsida; order Fagales; family Fagaceae; genus Quercus; species Quercus rubra. Next base: position 35,583,395 of record CM068733.1, on the reverse strand, counting down.
CATTACATGTACGGAATGTCTGGATTTGCAGAAAAATTGAATATCCAGATTTGCGAAAATTCAACGAGAAATTGTTTATGTTTTATGTACGGAATGTTAGGATTGGCAGAAAAATTGCATATCTTGATTTGCATAAATTCAACGGGAAATTGTGTACATTATTTGTACGGAATGTCTAGCTTTGCAGAAAAATTGAGTGTCCAGATTTGCGAAAATTCGATGGGAAATTGTGTACATTTTCTGTACAGAATTTTTGGATTTGCAGAAAAATTGAATATCCCAAACTCCGAAAATTCAACGGAAAATTGTGTACATTATATACGTTCGGAACGTCTGGATTTGCAGAAAAATTGAATGTCCAGAACTTTGAAAATTCAACGGGAAATTGTGTGCATTATACGTACGAAATGTCTGGATTTGCAGAAAAATTGAATATCCACAATTGTGGAACTTCATCGAGAAATTGTGTACATTACGTGTACGGAATTTATGGATTTGCTGAAAAATTGAGTATCCAGAACTGCGTAAATGAAATAGATAATTTTGTACATTATACATGTACAAAATTTTTATATTTGTTGTAAAATTGAATGTCAAGAATTGCGTAAATTCAACAGGAAATTTTGTACATTATATGTACGGATTTTCTGGATTTGCAGAGAAATTGAATCTCCAGAATTTTGTAAATTCAACGGGGAATTGTGTACAATATATGTACGGAATGTCTGGATTTGCAGAAAAATTAAATGTCCAAAACTGCGTAAATTCGGCAGAAAACTGTGTACATTATATTTGTACAAAATGTTTGGATTTACAGAAATATTGATTGTCCAGAACTACATAAATTTAATGGAAATTTGTGTACAGAAAATGTACAGAATGTTCGGATTTGCAGAGAAGTTGAATATCCAGAATTATGTAAATTAAACAAGAAATTCTGTACATTATTTTTGCATGGAATGTCTGGATTTGCAAAAAAATTGAATATCCAGAACTCCGAAAATTCAATGAGAAATTGTATACATTATATATGTAAGGAATGGTTGGATTTGCAGAAAAATTGACTCTCCAGAACTGCGGAAATTCAACAGGAAATTATGTACGTTATATGTACGGAATGTCTAGATTTGCAGAAAAATTGAATATCCCAAACTCCGAAAATTCAACGGGAAATTGTGTACATTATTTAAGTACGGGATGTCTAGATTTGCAGAAAAATTGAAAGTCCAAAACAGCGGAAATTCAATTTGAAGTTGTGTACAATTTATGTACGGAATGTTTGGATTTGCAGAAAAATTGAATATCCAAAACTGCGTAAATTCGATAGAAAATTGTGTACATTATATTTGTACAAAATGTTTGGATTTGCAGAAAATTTGATTGTCTAGAATTGCGTAAACTCAACGGAAAATTGTGTACATTACATGTACGGAATGTTTGGATTTGCAGAAAAATTGAATGTCCAGATTTGTGAAAATTCAACGTGTATGTTATATGTACGGAATGTAAGGATTGGCAGAAAAATTGCATATCCTGATTTGCATAAATTTAACGGGAAATTGTGTATATCATATGTACGGAATGTCTGGCTTTGCAGAAAAATTGAATGTCCAGATTTGCGAAAATTCGATGGGAAATTGTGTACATTTTCTGTACGGAATTTCTGGATTTGCAGAAAAATTGAATATCCCAAACTCCAAAAATTCAACGGAAATTATGTACGTTATATGTACGGAATGTCTAGATTTGCAGAAAAATTAAATATCCCGAACTCCGAAAATTCAACGGGAAATTTTGTACATTATTTATGTACGGGATGTCTAGATTTGCAGAAAAATTGAAAGTCCAAAACAGCGGAAATTCAATACGAAATTGTGTACAATTTATGTACGGAATGTTTGGATTTGCAAAAAAATTGAACATCCAAAACTGCGTAAATTCGATAGAAAATTGTGTACATTATATTTGTACAAAATGTTTGGATTTGCAGAAAATTTGATTGTCTAGAATTGCGTAAACTCAACGGAAAATTGTGTACATTATATGTACGGAATATCTGGATTTGCAGAGAAATATAATATTTAGGAATGCATAAATTGAACGGAAAATTGTGTATATTAGATGTACGTATTGTCTGGATTTCCTGAAAATTTGAATATCCTGAATTGCGTAAGTTTAGTGGGAAATTGTGTACATTATATGTACGGAATGTCTAGTTTTGCAGAAAATTGGAATTCTGTATATACGTTGATTAATTGCATGATTTTGACAAGAATTTATGTATATTAAATATACAATTTTCTGAATTTGCAGAAAATTTGAATTCTGTAGATACGTTGAATATACATAACTTCGTAAATTCAACGAGTAATTGTGCACATTAGATGTGCGGAATGTCTGGATTTGAAGTAGATTTGAATTCTACCGAGTTGCATCTAAGTATCAAACATGTGGTGTGTGTCGTATACACAACGAAACTACATGTCACTAACGGACAAGAATAGGGCAATTACACATGTGGTAGATAATACACCATATAAAGCATGTGTATGTATCTACCTTATAAGCCTTGAATGCATACCCATACTCCAAGGACAAGATGCCTCCATGGTTTGGGAGGGGTTGACACCTAATTGTGGATGTTCGTCATCCAAAGTGCATGAGAAACCTTTGAAACATATTGTATGCACAATATATTTTCATCATGCAAGGTAGGAATGTAGACATGTCCACACCTAGAAGGTGTGGCCCAAAGCAAGATACAAAAATGTAGACATATCCACACCCAAAAGGTATGGCCCAAAGCATAGTGCAAGAAATGAAAACCTAATCTAGGAAAGTTGCTAGACAAGGTTCTAAAAGAAAGTCTAAGGAAAAAGTGTACCTCTTGGAGGGGCTAAACCCTTAGGGTCTATAGATCTATATCTTTTCATTTGCTTCTCTAAAGCTTGATGTGTGCTCCATCCATCACATGCAAATAAACAAGCATCAAACAAAGGAAGTAGTGAAGCAAAGCAAATAAAAGCATTATATCAACCGCATACAAGGGTATGGGCATAAACATATTAAAAGCATCGCACATACAAGGCATTAGACATCGCACAAAGGATTTTGAAAAGTAGGAAGGCTTTCTTGCAATTTTAGAAAGATTTGGGGAAAAATGCCATTTTGACAATTTTGGGGAAAAATATGGGTCAAAATATGATTTTGGAAAAGTTTTAGGTAATTATAAATATATAACAAATTTGTTGAACAAAAAGCAAATATAACTAAGTTATGGACCAATATGCAAATATGACAAAGTTCCCTGACATAATGCGAACATGGCAAATATGATGGCATATTGAATTATTATGAAAAAGCTAGCCATAGACCCTTTTTATTAATATTTGGGCTAAAACTTATTAAAAAGTGAGATGGATTAATTCTAAAGGTGGACCTGGGCTAGGCTCTAAAAGCTGATAGGCTTGAACTAGTGAATTGAGAGAAGTTCAGAGATCTGAACCCATATCATCCTCGGATTGGGCCTAGGGCCCTCATCTAGCCCAAATCTTAATTAGGGAACCGGTTCGGACCCAGCTAAACGGGTCTGGCTGACCCGCTTCAAAAATCTTTCCCTAACCTACCGTTTACCTCTGGATCTTGAACTTCCAGAGCCTTCACTCTCTCTCTCACCCAAGCCTCCATGGCCCAGTACCTTGAACTCATCACACCGATCACCAATAGCACCACTACGGTGGTCTTCTCCATCTCCGAACCAAGTCTCTCAACCTCGAAATCTATCTCTACTCCTCGGATCTGAACTGTCTCTCTGTCTCAGACCACCATGGCCGAAGCCTCTCAGGCTCATAATCACCACCACCGGCGGTGGTTTCACATCTCAGCCTCAACTTCTCTCTAAAACCGAAACCTATAACCTCTCTCGCTCTGGATCGGTCTCACCCTCTCTTCGATCTAAACGAGGCACAGCCGCCACCACCACGATGATGGTTCCCAACCTCTCATCCTTTCTCTCTCTAAACCCGAGCCTAACACTTCATATTTATCCGATCTCTCTCTCTCTAAAACCTAGAACTCAACTTCTCGATCTACTACCTAGGAAAGCCCCATACGGCGCGTGGAACATGAATCGGTGTTGTGGAGGTTAAAGGCTTCACGGAACTGCCAAGAACCGTGGCCATGGTGGCGCGTGAAATCACATGTAGTGGCGCGTGAGCGCGTGAACAACACAGATATGACCGAGGGTGAGGTACTGGGATTTTTGTGCTCATGTGCTCTGTGTTTGTGAGGCTTTGTGAGCATGTATCAGAGAGTGTATACACACATATGAAACAGAGGTTTTCGGATTTACCTTTCGTTTTTCTGATTTTTGGTTGATATTTTTCTCTATACTGCTTGCTGTGTTGTTTCTTCCCTTTTGTGATTTAGCCTTCTGTGATTGCTCCGGTTGATGTTTGGCTGCAAAGAAAATGTAGAGAAAATTGGAATCTAAACAAAAACAAAAGTGGGGAAAAAGAATGAGATAGGGATAGAAGAAACGTATTGAAGTTCTTTGTTCTGTCTTCTCTTATAACTGAATTTCTGCACTTTTTTTGAATTTTTCTGGGTTTTTTTTTTTTTTTTTTCCCTATGTTTTTGTGGGATTTTTGGGTTTTTCTCTCTGGGTTAGTGATGGAGGAAAAGGGAGAGAAATGAGAGAGGATTTTCTCTCTGCCCGTTGTAATGAATCAGGAAATAGAATTTTGTATTTGAGGGTGGGTGGGTATTTGTAGTAATAAATCAGGAGAATTTTGTATTTGAGGGTATAGCATTGAGGGCGTAGGAGTGAGTGTGCTTGCAGAGTTTGTTAGAGGGGAATGCTCTGGCAGGTCATCAAATGGCAATAGTTTTTAATTTATTTTTTTTTTTTTTGGGATAAATCTGAGCCGTTCGATTGGTGAGAAAATGTGACATAAAATATCAAATTAATATATATATATATATTTTTTTTTAAATTTACGCCTCATGTGAGTCATAGATTTTATTTATTGAAATCTAGCTATACATAATATTGGACCTATTAAACTGAACCACTTAACCCATCTCTGCGCTTGATATGAATCAATTTGCCCCCCTTTGTTTTCTTAAAATTTGCTAGGCAATAAGCACGATTTGGTTCCTTTTTTTTTGTCCGCTTGGTTACCTTCTTGTATTGATTTGAAACCCCATCGTAGTGCTACACTCGGATTTGCTTATGATTCCCAGAATAATGACTACAGGGTTGTGAGGATTTGGTTTGATTATCATAAATCCATGATTAAGGTGTACACATTAAGTTTGGATTCATGGGAAATAGTTGAACTTGGAATCTCGTGGAGTCCCAATGTTGTGTACTACCAAATTAACTCTGATATGCCATCCCCATCCCCATTTCTTTTTTGTTTTTTTAACCTTTGGTCCTTCTAAATAATTTCAATTGACACTCCCTTAAGAACTCTGAAGTGCTGTCATTTGTAACTTCCAACTTCTTTGTGGTTTTGATGATTGAACTTCTGGGATGTCTTGGATGTTAGAATGGTTGCAATGATCTTCTTGCATCTGCTCAACAAAACAGAGGGAGCCATGATGTATGACTTTGTGATATTTGCTTAATTCAAAATTTTTTGTAAATTTGTAATGCACAAATTTGCTGCCTTATTGACTCATGGTTTGTTAATGACAATAGAAATTTTACACTTAAACTTACTAGTAATATTAGTACACCAGAACTTAGGTTGTGGATTCATACTTTTGACAATTCTTATTTTGTTGTCCTTTCTTAACAGGCTAAACCTAAAGCAAAAGAGTTTAAGAATAAACCAATTCCAAAATATGACAAATTGGTTGAGCTTTATGGAAAAGATAGAGAAACTGGGAAACAAACCAAGATTGTAGTGAGATGATCATGGGAATTTTTTTCTTTGTATTTTGGATTTCATGCTCTTTTGTTTTTCCATGTTTTGCAGATAAATTTGGTCTTGTTTACACAATAAAAATCATTCAAACATATGAATGATTCATATATATATGTATATATATATATATTTTTTTTTTTTTTTTTTAATGTGCAATGTAGACTATGTAGCAATGGTAGAATGAGTTATATCTTTCTTTTAGCCACTTGGCCAACAAATTCAACGTTGAGTTATGATATCTCATATTGTCATGAGTGACAGATTGAATAGGAAATAGCCAACCCATGAAGTTGATCACTCTTGGTGACGTTCATACCCTTTATATAATATATATATATATATATATTCTACGGCTTTTTTTTTTTTTTTAGAAATATATATTCTACAATTAATCAACTAGAACCTTTTTTGGTCAGTAAGAAGCAGCAATGAAAAAAAAAATAGTAATACTAAAACTGTGCGAAGGTATATAATTATTTAATTAAACAAATTAATCATAAACTAATGCTGCAAGTTTATTTTTAAATAGGAGTAAATTTGTCTATTTAAATATATTTGATCATCTCCTCTCATTCCTGTCTTTATTTTTAAAACATGTAAATAAGAGGAATGGCTAATTATTCTCCCCCTTAATTTTAAAAACATCTAAACAAGACGAAGGATAATAATTCTTTTCTACTTTCCTCTTCACTATTCTACTACTTTCTACTCTACTTTCCTCTCCCTCCAAACTTCCAAACATAGCATTAGTTCACCTTGAAACCCCCACTACAAAGCTAAAATGTCCCTTCCAATAAGCCTATTCCTCCCAGCTTGACAAATAATAAAGGGATGCCTTGGATATTGCCATAGAAAACCATATCAGCCTACACCAATTCACTTCAGGCAATCTGTACATTATGGCTTTTTTTTTTTTTTTAAATTATTTTTTGTTCTCTGTCACTCTGTACTAGGAAATCAACTTGATTTAGAGAGAATTGAAATGGGTCTATCCTTGCTACCAATTCTTACCATAGGTAGCTTAATTACTTCATTTAGCAACTAGATCCTCATATCTTTCTAGCATCCTCGCCATTGTTTTCTCCTTAAGAACACTTGATACCTATGCTTTAATGTTGTTGGTAGAATTATTAGTTTCTTGTAGTCACATTTAGTGTATAAAACACCATTTAGGTTCCACCAATCTAACCCATAAATAGATGCTGCATCCATCCCCAATTTCAAATTTTAGCAAGGCTCCAGCCTCTTCCCTCAATTTGAGCAGCTTTCATCAAACCCAATGTTGCCCTGGGGAAATATCACAACCTGAAGACTTATCCCATTCAATAAAATCACTTTTAACCAATGCCACCGATATGGAACTAGCTTGGATAAATAGGTTCCAAATATCTTTCATAATTGCTGCCTTATTCAAATAGTCTACTCTTTTTAGATTTAACTCCTTCACATTTAGGAACACAGATTTCCAAGATATTTTAGCTCCAACAATTATCAATTGCTCCCTTTCAACAATTAGAATTTTGTTTCATCCTATTGATTACTTTCTTTGGGAGAATCAAAATGCTTGTTTAGTAAACTTAAATATGGTCCATAACTAAGGACATTAGCTGCAGTCTACACGGAAATGATTGATGTGTTGAAATCTATCCAATAGAGGCTTGTAATACTGGACCTTTAATTTCCCTTAGATTAAAGGAACGCCTGAGTACCTCACAGTTTGGGATAAATGTTGTTTCCTTCGTAATAATCAATTTGTCTAAGCATGGGTTCAGTCGATATGCTAGGATTCTAGTGATTCTTTTTTACACTACATTGCAACATGAGATAGACCTGAAATTAACCATATAATAAGGGAAGTGCTAGTTAAATTAAAATTCATTGGCGAAGAAAGATTTAATTGCTGCCACCACTTCATTCTGAACTACTAACCATGCTCTATGGGAAAAACCCAGTAGAAAATCCATCTAGACCAGGAGCCTTGTTACCAGTGTGAGAGAACATTGAATTTCAAATCTCCTCATCAATAAACCCCCTTTGAAGTGACTCTACCATTGCAATAGAATTCTTAACAGTGAACAAGTGAGATACCATGCATGCTTTCTCTTCTTCAAACTGCATTGTGATTGTAGCAAGTAAATTTTTGTAGAAATCAATAGCAAAACCTTTAATCTGTTCTGGATCCTCCATTTTATTCCCTTGATCATCCCATAAGCATTTAAGTGAGTTTCTTGCAATTCTAACTCTGATAAGTTGTTGGACGTAAGAAGTATTTTGTTCCTAAGTTCAACCATTTATTCCTTGAATTCTGTTTGAAGAAACTTCCTATGCCGTTAAATGATGGATGGAAAATGCTAACAGAGCTACTAGTATAAATAAAATATAAATTTATTAACACATAAATTGCCACTTGGATTGACACATGACCTAAAAAAGAAGAGAGAGAGAGAGCACTTGTAAACATATCTTAAATATTTTTTTTCTTTTTGCACTTTCCCATCTCTCTTTTAAACTTTCCTTGGAAACAAACACATAATAAAAAAACTCAGAACCAAAGATTAAACCCCAGCCACTACGATAAAATCTCTATTTTTTTGGCATCCAAAGTTATTCCAAACAGAAAAACCCTCATAGTCATAGTCATAGATGCAACCTTAAAGCATCAAGTAGGCCGAGGAGGCCCTAAACCCCATTGTGCAATCAATACAACATTTAGTACCTTTTTTTTTTTCTTTTCTTTTTTTTTTTTTTAACTCATCACTACTTCGTAGAGAGTTCCTAAAAAAATTATTAAAAAAAAAACACTCCACTAATTTTTTTTTTTCTATCTCACATTATCCTTAAAAAAAAAAAAAAAAAACTGCAATTGGAAAATCTCTTTTTATATATAACAAAAAAGGTTAGAAAAATCTCCCGTTGTTATTATTATTATTATTATTTTTTCTAAGAAAGATTAGAAAACTCTCAAGTTATCAAGTTATTTTTAATTTTAAAAAGTAGTCACTTAGTATACATTCATAACAAAAGTTTTTTTTTTTTTTTTAAAGAATGGAACATTCATTCATTCATAAAATAAGAGAATCCTGGTACAAAGCTTCCATAGCTGGTGGAGGTGAGTCCTCCATCCAATACATATCATTGGAGATATTCCTAGCATGTTGTGCAATAACATGTGCTACCCTATTCACCCCCTCCTTGTGCAGCAAATATTGACCCTGTGCATGGTTGTCAAAATCGCGATCTGGATCGTAGGATCGCACGATTTTACGATCCCACCTCACCAAAATGATTAGAATCGCACTAGGATCGTAAAAATGGTAGGATCGTGTAGAATCGTATAGGATCGTAGGATCGTATGGGATTCTACCGATCCTACCAAAAACATAATTTCTTTTGTTTTTTGTTTTTTTTTTTTTGGGATAAACTTTTTTGTTTTGATGAAACTTTAAGGATTTTTATTTTTTCATGTTGTGATGGTATGACTGTTTATTTTTTTTTTTTTTTATAAAATTATGTCAACCTAAGCAAATGTTTTCTAGTTTCAAGTTCATTCATAATGAAAATGAAAGAATGTTTCATCATTTCTAAATGAAGAATTTGACTTGGCTTTGCTGCATTTTAAGTTATAATATTGTTAAATTTGTTTGATCAATATACTAATTTGTGTTCTAATATTACTAAAATATTTTTTTTATTATATAATTTTATCAATTATGCTTGTATTTGTTTATTGATTGATTGATTTTTTTGAGTATACTCTTTAATTGTTGCTGAGTGGTATAACTTGAATAGTTGAGTGTAAAATTATATCTTGATATCTTTTTCAACTCTAGTATACAAATATATAATGTCTACATAGATGATGAAATGGATGATGATGATTAGGAATTTAGGACGATGGTTATAAGAACCCTAGAATGGAAATAATTAAATGTTCATTTCACCTTAATGTTCATCTTACTTTTGGATTTCATATTATAGTTAGCTAGTTTCTATTTGCTAACTTATTTTGGATTTCAAATTTGGAACTTAGAATTTAAAAATATTTTCCTTATGTTTTGATAAATATTTTGGTATCTGGTTGCTAATTAAATATTTATTGAACTTTTTAGATACATTGAGTCAAAACTTAAATATATTTATTTCGTTAGTATAGACTTAACGATGTATGACATACAAATTACATCATATGATGCAAATCTAAGTTTTTTTTATGGATGAATTTATAATTTACGTGATTATTCAACATACAAAGTCATTATCAATGTATTTTTTGCTTTAAATATGAAAATATGTAGGATCTTACGATTCACGATTCGATCCTACGATCTACGATCTCACCTACCTTCAACGATCCTACGTAGGATCTCGATTTTGACAACCTTGACCCTGTGCAATCCATGAATCGATTGATGAACATCTTGTACCACATTCCCAAGCAATGACAAGTCAGCCATTGAAGATGATTCATAGCAAAAGTTTTGAATACCTTAAAAAAACCCCCAAAAAAAAAAAAAAGGATAAAACTATTTCTGAAAAAGAAATAGAAGGAAGTTTTACAAATCTACGTTACATCACACGTTTCAAATAAAACTACTTCTGCTAAAAAAAGGAAGGATGTTTTACACGTAGCCTATGTTTTGAAATTCAAATTAAAAACTAACTCTATAACAACTCAATAAATTTCTTATTTTCTCTTCTACCTTATAATGTTTGAATTTTTTTTTTTTTTGAAATTCTTATTTCAATGATTCAATCCAACCATTTGTTGCCAAATGAATAATCATGTCAAAAGGTGTTTCACTGTCTTCATTTCTTGGTTGAATCGGGTTTGTTTATGACTTTCTTATAATTTTGTAGGTTCTGATGGTGTGTGGAAATAAACCAACTCCATTCTCGTCCATAAGGGTCGTCTATGGACAAGATGCCAGAGATCAAGAGTTGTCTTTACTCGTCCATAAGGGTCGTCCACATGTTGGCTCGTCCTTGACATACCCTCGTCCACAAAATTGTAAATGGGCTTGACACTTGTCTTTTTTTTTATGACTTCTAGTTCATCATTATGACAAACTCAACAACCGTTACAAAAAGGGCGATCAGAAATAATAACCTCCATGACAGTTACGAATTCCTTAAAGGTCGGAGCAATTATCAAACAAATAACCGTTTTCTATGAGCCTATAAATATGAATCTTCAACGGAAAAGAAGTAAGTTCTTCCTCTCTCCAAACACATCCCAAAAGTTTTGATTTACTTATTTTCAGAGTAAAACATTGACTTCACCATCGGAGGGTTTGTGATTGGCCAACCCTAGTCTCCTCTGACTTTCCTATTTGCTTTTTCAGGATTCACTGACAACCTTTAAATCAACAACGCCCGATATTTTCAGCCCATACTTGGCTTAAATAATATAAAGACCATCTGTGGAATGAGTAATTTCAAGACCCAAGAAATAACTAAGATGTCCAAGATCTTTCATCTTAAACTGCTGACTGAGAAAATCCTTGAGTTCTTGAATACCACTGAGGTCATCACTACTTATGATCATATCATCCACATATAGAAGAAGCAAAATGGTGCCTTTATCAATACGACGAAGAAATAAGGCAGAATCATACAGACTAGCAGTATAACCCAAGCGAAAGATAGTGGAGCTGAACTTGGTAAACCAAGCTCGTGGAGCTTGTTTAAGACCATAAAGTGCACGTCGAAGATGACAAACCTTATTTGAGTCAATAGAGAAACTAGGAGGAGGTTGCATATAGACTTTTTCACTCAACTCCCCATTAAGGAAAGCATTTTTAACATGCATCTGAAAAAAGTCACATTTACTAGCAACAACAACAGCTAAGAGGGCACGAACAGATGAGATACGAGCAACTGGAGCAAAGGTCTCTTCATAATCAATCTCATACTCCTGTGTAAAGCCTTTTGCAATAAGACAGGCCTTGTAGCGCTCAATGGACTCATCAAAGCGAGTCTTGATCTTTTAGATCCACTTACAACCAACCACAGACTGTCTAGGAGGGAGAGTGACCAGATCCCAAGTATGGTTTTTGGTTAATGCATCAAGTTCCTCTTTCATTGCAATTTGCCATAAAGGGTCAGTGGAGGCCTCACGATAGGTTTGAGGCTCGTGAAGTGTAGCAAGGGCAGTGTAACAATGATAGTCAAGTAAGTGTGGAGGAATGGATCTTATCCGGGTTGAGTGGCGAGGTGGAATGTCTTGTGAAGGATCTTCAGGTGGAGCAGAAGCAGGGGACCCAGGCTCTAAGTGGGGTAGCTCGTCATCAACCTGTTCATCTTCAACCTGTCTAGGATAAGCATCAAAGATATCTGGAGAAAGGTCCAAAGGAGGATAAAAAATATTTGTAGAAGGAATAAGAGACTCATTTGGAAAAATTTCTAAAACAAAGGAGGTAATTAGGGAAGAACGAAAGTGAGAGAATTCAACAAATAATCGGTGTTCCCAAAAGATAACATTACGAGAAACACGAAGACGATGAGAGACAGGATCATAACACCTAAACCCTTTTTGAGTTTCACCATAACCAAGGAAACAACAAAGTCTAGATCGAGACTCAAGTTTGTTGTATTCATGAGGCTGAAGAAGAACAAAACAAGCAGATCCAAAAGATCGAAGGTGATGATAGTCAGGAGGTTGCATATAGTCTTCTTCACTAACGAGTGCGTCCCTTAGGAATTTTTTGAGCTTGAAAGGTTGCAAGACGAGCTTCTTTTCTAACCAACTCATTCACAGCAGTGTCAAGAGAGGGAGCAGGACTGCGATTTAGAAGCTGACCTCGAATGGGCTTAAAGTCCTTGTGAAGGGATATTGGGAATTCATAGAGGCGAAATTCATCTCTGATAGAAGCATATTGTTGAGCATTCTATGAGCATGCCCAAGTTGGATCAGAAAGGTCAATTTGGTCCCAAATGAAGCGAAGCTGATTGTAGTAGTCATTGATGGATTGCCCTGGTTCTTGTCTGAGTTGATGCAATTCAACCACTAATTGATATTTCATGGAGCCATGAGTAGTGGAGTACCTTTTGGCCAACATATCCCACGCTAACTTGGCATTATCAAAGCTGCCTAACAGGTTAGAGATGGAGGGAATGGAAGTGTTCCAAATCCATGTGAGGATCATGTGATTGTGACTATCTCATTCAATCATGCGACCAAGGAAGGCAGCATATTCTTCATTGGCTCCCTTGACAGGAACAGTGATTGCACCGGTACAATAATGCTAGAGCATGCGACCCTTAAGAAAACTGCACATAGCTTGAGACCAAGATAAGTAATTCTTACACCCCTCCAACACAATATTGATGGTAGAGCATGCGACCCTTAAGAAAACATCCTTTTTATCCATTTAGAGACACAATATGCAAAAACAAACTGCAAAAATGAAATCTACCCGAAAAACTGGATAAAAAGAACCTGGACTAAAAAGGTCAACCATGAGGAAAAGTTAACGGTCAAAGTCAACGGTCTGGTCAATGATGACGTCAACAGATGACGTGGCAGATGACATAGCAGATGACGTCACCTAGGGCTGACGTCAGTAGGAGAAAACTAGCACGTGGAGGCGCGTGGCGGCGCGTGACAGCGCGTGGAGGCGCATGGCAGCTCGTGGAGCGCGTGATCAACCGTACAGAAACTTTGAGCGGCGCGTGGGGGCGCATGCGGTCTCCAACGGTGTTGAGGCTTTCACAGTTTTGTAGATCGGTCCAAGACGATCTCTGTGGTAGCTTCAAAACCGTAATCGAAGCAATGTTTGTAGTGGTGATGCGAGTGGCAGTGGTCTGTGCAGTGTGAAACTCCTTAACAACGGTGGCTGCAAGTCTGGAACCCAAGGACGACGGCTGGATGACATCGGAGGTTCAACAGCGAAGGGCTGCGGCGGTGGTTGTGATGGCGGAAGCGATGTTGAAAAAAAAAAGGAGTCACACTAATAAAGACAAGACTGCTAAGTAAAGGTCAGAGCAGTGGCTCTGATACCATGTTAGAAATACTAGAGGATTTGTATTGTATTTCATAATGAGAAAATATACATCAGTGCCTTATATAGGAGGCATAAGTGTACGGTACAAGTAAAGTGTAGTATAAGTACAAGTGTGCTATACAAGTAAAGTAATTGGGCCTAAAGCCCATAACATAATATACATTAACACTATTGATTGTCTTTTTCTAGTTTTTATATTTGCCATTGATTTTTTCCCCTAGACTATAGTAAGCATAAAGAGAAGAATATGGATTGGAAACCACGTACTAGAAAGAAGATGGATTGATGATCTTACCAGAATTCGGATGAATGAATCTATTGTAAGTTTTTTATTTTATATCATGTTAATTACCTTTTCCTCCCAAAGTCAACTCCTGAATTACAATGTCTCTTCTAACAACAAGCCAACTCCTGAATTACAATGTTTCTTCTAACAACATATTATGAGTGTGTAATGCTTTTGACTTATTTTGAATTACAACATATCTCAATTCAATTTGAGGTTTATGCATTTATCATTGAAATTTATGCCTTTTTCAATCATTGAAAAATCGAAGTTATACGTTTGTGGATGTGATGATATTTATGCGTTTGTGGATGTGTATACGTGCAAGTTAGATTTTTAGAGATTATTTTGAACAACCCCTAAACCGTAACAAGAGTACATTTATGAAAACCTCAAACCCCCCATGAAAAGGGGTGAAAAAACCACAATAAGGAGCAAGGATTTTGATGTCCTTACTCCTGCAAAAATATTGTATTCTTTTCAATGAAACCAATATCACACTTTTTGCTCTCTATTCAATTAGAAAAATAACTAGGATGACTAGTGTACGTTTCAGGGCCGACACAACAACTATGGGGACTTAAGGCGAAAATTTTAAGTAGGGCATTTTTTAATATTTAAATATTAATTGATTTTTTTACATTATTTAAAACCTATTTTTCTTGCTTTTTGAGATACAAAATTACTAATTAAGTTTTTGTATTTAAGTTCTTTTTAACATTTCTTTTTCAATTGATAATATAGTTAATCCACTTAATTAAGGGATGAAAGTAACATATCACCATTGGAACCCATGTCATAAAAGTGTAATTCATATATGATATACAAAATAATAGAAAATCATGTATAACCATATTAAGCATATATATGTAACAACATATCACCATTAGAACCCATGTCATAAACGTTTAATTCATATATGATGTACAAAATGATAAAAAATAATGTTTAAGCATATTTAATGATTGATTCTCAAACCATAACCATATGAATAGGATAAAACTTAATAAAATTAGGTTAAACAAAAGACAAAAAGATACACAAAACCTATTCAATTTGATAAATAAATATATAAAAAATTAGTGTAAACAAATACATACTTGCAAGGTTGTAGGTAGAAGAAGAGAAGGATAGAGGAAAAAAACTATATAGTAGGTATTTATTATAAATTATTTGATATATATACACTCCACATTGAATAAGTTGATATAAACAAAAAGTATAATATCAGTCTAATTTGTGGAGGTGTGAATTATAAGAGAAGAAGATAAGAATAAAATATTATATCTATTTTTTTTTTGAAAATCTAAAAATATGAACTAATAATGGTAAAATTTTAAGTTGATTTTAACGTATATATACGATATAATTTATGTATTCTTTTTTGAAAATCTAAAATATAGTAATAACATTGTTGTTTTTTGACGTGTAGTAATATAATTTACATTAAAAAAAATATAAAGATTAGATGAAGAATTTGGATTGTAACCAAATTAAGATTTTTATCAACTTAAAAGTTATAGGATAAGAAGATAAGAACAAAAAAAAAAAAAAAAAAAATTATATCTATTTTTTTTAAATTAATTTTTTTTTTATTAAATAAAGTCTTTGTATTATGTTGCTACAATTTAAGATGTATTAGACTTTTTTTTTAGTGTAATAATTAAAAAATAAGAAGAATTAGATTACAATATGTCTGTGTTGCTGCAATTCAAAATGCATTAGACCTCTTTTTCTTAGTGTATATATTGACCTCCTTTTTTTAGTCTAGTATATGTTGCTGCAATTTAAGATGCATTAGTCTTTTGTCAATTTAGAAATTATAGGAGAAGAAAAATTATATATATATTTTTTTAAAATCTAAAAATCTTTTAAAAAAAAAGATCTACAATATGGTGAAGCCACTTGGTACAACCATGACGTCTAAGCCCAACTTTTATTATATAGTATATGATATGATTTACAAGATAAACAAGGCATTTGGGATTGGAGTCTTGGGATTTTGTTGTGAGAATGGTGTGGTTGAGGAAGTGTTTGGTTTTAGAAAGAAAGTCTACATTATTTTCCAAATGTTATTTTATTATTTTAAATATTAAATTTATAATATGGTATAGACTTCTAGAACTGTCTAATAACTATACAGTTCCATTCTATGGTTCAATCTCCGTCTACACCAAAAACCGATTAATGTCTAAGTTTGATGATAAAGAACTATCATCAGAAGTGGATGCTATAGGTTGAAACGTTCTAAAAAAAAAAAAATGTAGTTCCAATATCATATATATATATATATGTATATATATATATATAGATTTGTAAAGTAAACCCACTCAATAGTCAGAAACTTCTTTTAGGATAAGAAAAAAAATTATAAAATATGAATTAAGAAGATTAAGTTTCAAAGAATTCAGCAATATTGTGGGGAAACATCATAAATATTATATAACCAAATAAGTATTATATATGAGTCTTAAAAAAATAAAAAGAGGAAATTACACTTTGCCCACTTGTAGTTTTCTCGAAAAACACTTTGCCTACTTGTGGTTTAAAAATTGGTACTTTACCCATATGAGGTTAACTATGTTTGTTTCCCATTACCTACCTCTGTTAAAAACATGGGTAAATTTGTATTTTTGTTACTTTTTTATGTCTCTCTCCTCTCAAAACATAAAAAACTAAAAAAATCAATGGAAAAGAAGATCTAAAAGCTAGGTTTTGTAAAAATTAAAGCCTAACTTTTACATCTAAAAGCTAGGTTTTGTATCAACTCTTAAATCTTCTATCTTAACACATTAAAAATTGAAAATACAACCTGAAAAACAATATTAAGAGGCTTGATAAGACAACAAACCTAGAAACAAAGAAATTGAAAAAGTGAGTGAAAAAAGAGGCCTCAGAGATCCTGGTGGATAAAATTCATCAAATGGGAATTCCCATCAAGGGTAGCAAATATATATAAATATATATATACTTTTTTTTTTTGGGAGAAACCGGCCAAAACAGATAGAACCGACTAAATTAAAGCTAAAACATCAGAAACATACACCTTATAAATGTCAAAAGGGACATGATTCTTCCCGACTAAAATAGGAAAAGATCTTTTTGCTCTCTAGGATAGGGCGTGTGCTAGAGCATTGTCTTGCCGATGCGTATGAGAGAAAGAAAAAGATTGTAGGGTAGCAAATATTAATCCTTACATAACCGGCCTCTATAACCCTATAAATCATCTAAGTTTCAAATAGAACAAACAAACAAATTCAATGAAAACCCAGTTTTTTTATTAATAAAAAGGAGAATAAAACACAGAAAGAAGAAAATAATAACATTAAGATGTTGTCAGAAGTAGCTGGTTAGGATATCAGATATTTCGGCAAAGAAAATATCATTGGGAATCCGAATGATTCTTTTCATCATCCAACATCTCTAATTCAAAGAAAGAATATATATCAATCACAAATTCAATTAAATAGCTTAATGGGTAACGTTTAAAAATAAGAGAAATTTATTTTTATTTTTTTAAATGTATCAGCCTTGTCACAGGGAAAAAATATCAGAGGAAAGCCAGAGCTAAAAGCAGAATTACAAGTATGGAATAGATACAAGTAACATAAAACTTCAATATAGCCTAATAATAGATTCCATGACCCCAGTGCTAAAGTTTTCAAATCACAGAATTGCAATATTACTATATTAGGCTGATTAATATTAGGCTTAATCCCTATCAAAAGAAAAAATATATATTAGGCTTAATCAACCGTCATATAACCAAACCCTAGACCCATATAAACAAAACACATAAAATCAATAGATACGGAAGAACAAAGGAAAAAGACACAAAAACAAGAATATGAAACCTTTGGACGCTTTTGAGAGTTTAGGGAGTTTTATGATTTGATTTATGAAAATGTAAGAGGTCGTCGCAGAAGTGAAGAATGAAAGAGTTGTGAGGTTGTATTTTCAATTTCAATTTTTAATGTGTTAAAATAAAAGATCTAAAAGTTGATACATGAAAAGAAGACGTAAAAGTTAGGTTTTAATTTTACAAAAACTAGCTTATAGATCTTCTTTTCCCTTGATTTTTTAGTTTTTTATGTTTTGAGAGAAGAAAGACATAAAAGGTAACAAAAATACAAATTTGCCTTTGTTTTCAACAGAGATGGATAACAGGAGACAAACGGAGCTAACCTCAAGTAGGTAAAGTGTCAATTTTTAAACCACAAGTAGGTAAAGTATTTTTCGCGCAAACCACAGGTGAATAAAATGTAATTTTCTCAAATAAAAATTATTTTCAAATGAAATTATCAATCTTCAGTCAATCATGCGGGACATTACCTAGTTACTCTTAATCATTCAATAACTCCTTCTCTATTGTGCGTATGCATTTGTTTTTTTTAAAAAAAAAACATACACCCAATCCAATGTGGTAAAATCATAGCAGCTTTCAATAAAAGCCTTTTTATTTTTAAGAATCAATTGGCATGAAGATTGAAACAATGATTTCACTTCATAATTAAACTAGTTGCTAACCTGTGGAATGCACAAGAAACCTTATTTTTGCTTTGAATTTATTAAATTTTATTAGAATGAGAAATATATTTACTAAATTATCTACTTGATTATCAATCATTCTAATTATAAATTTGAGTAAAGGATCAACCTCAATGCCTAAGAATTCACTTTTATATCTAGGAATTCAAAGATTTCATCAATCTCAAGAGCCAATAACAACATGAAACATAAAAACAATTTATCAAAATTCATAGATATGTTCACCAAATGTACAAATTGTAACCCATGACTTTTAAAACAGGGGTGAAATCCCCATTTCATAGGTCATAACATATAAAAGAAAATAACTAAAGAAATATCGAATTTCTTTATGGCATTTTGTCAAACACATTTAATGGTGATGAGGTTGGACACTCTTCACGTGTAGTTTGAGGTTTTTCAGAAACAAAGTCATGAAATCATGTAGTTATGTTTTCAAAGGTGAATCATGTGGCTTTATTCAACAAATTAAATAATGTTAAAAATTAAAATGAGGTGTAAAAATTAAATAATTTGATCTAAATATCAATTAAATAATATTAGTTTTTTTTTTCAAATGTATTATTAATTCTTACTTATTAATATGACTAATTCACCCAAAGTAAGCTAATAATAATTACTATATAGGTTTTATAAACTGCCATATCACCAATAAAAAAAATAAGGTTATTCAAATATTCATTTATTATATTGTTTAAGTAACATCATGAAATTTATGTCACATCAGTTTGCAAATTTTTTGTTATAAAATTTATATTAGTTTTAGCATTTTTCATACACTTAATGGTGACTAGTTTGTATTTCTATTAATTCTTTTTCTTTTTCTTTTTGTTGAGAAAATGCTAAAATTATTGCAAATTTTACTACAACATACTAGCCTAAATTTCTATCAATTTATAGGACCAATGTAATAAAATTTGCAATATATAACTCTAATATTTAAAGTTTTCAAAAAAATTTTAAACCTAATTCACATTTTTTTCTATAATTAATTTTTTTTATTTAAAAAAAAACTTACCGCCCCATATTTGGGGCCCTTTTATGTCATATATATATATAACTAAACCTCATCACATACCATAGACTCCGTATATTCGAAGGAATCTGCTTGATTAGTGGTACTTCATATTCATAAATTGAAATTTATCAAATATATATATATATACATTTAGAGTGTGTTTGGATACCGCTTATTTTACTGAAAACTGAAAACATTATAGCAAAATAATTTTTAAATGTATGAATAGTGCCGTAGGACCTATTTTTAATAAAAATTTTGTTGAAAAAGAGACTTATAGATCTCGTGAACAATACACAGGATCTACGGGAAAAGCAATAAAAAATAAAAAATAAAAATAAAATAAAAAGGAAAAGAAACAGAAATGCCAAAACGCAGACACGGTCTGTTTGAGCTGTACCCAAACTGGAACAAAAACCCTAAACCTAACCAAAAATAAATAAACATTTATGAGGGCGGTAGCAAATCAATAGCACGTATATATAAAGAGCAGTAGCAATGGCATTGTGAATTGTGATCGGCTTCTATTCTCTTTTTCTTTCTGTCTCTTTCTGTGGCGCCCCCTCTTCCTTAATTAAAAGATGATGTTCCAAAGGAAAAAAGCACGACCACATATTCCAATCCCACGGCGGAATAACCATATTCCAGAAGACATCGTATTCGACGCGCTGTCAAGGCTACCCGTGAAATCACTCCTAAGATTCAGCTGCGTCTGCAAGCCCTGGTCTTCCCTCATCCGTAGCCGCAGTTTCATCTCCACACACCTTAATATGTCGTTGTGCCGCGTTGACAATGACCACGATCATGGTTATGTCATGCACATGCCCAGGAGTTGTGTTGAAACCACTCAGGTCTGTACGGTCTCTTGCGACCGTTCCTTTGATTGGATATCCGAGTTTAGAGCTCCCTTTACTCATTATACCTATGTAGTGGGTTCATGCAATGGCCTTTTGTGTCTCTATGATTATTGGAAGTTCGACTACAATGTACACTTCTGGAACCCCAGTATTAGAAAATTTAAGAGTTTGCCCACTGCTTCAATAATCCAGTCAAATACTCTTAGTCTCGGATTTGCTTATGATTCACAGAATAATGACTACAAGCTTGTGAAGGTTGAATGGCCTATTGTCCGCACATTACAACCTATGCCTCCCCCTGAGTTTGAGGTGTATTCGTTAAGTTCGGATTCATGGAGAAAAGCTGAATTTGGAATCTCTTGGAGACCCAATATTTTGAACTACAGCATTAATAACAATTCACCATTCCCATTTGTTAGTGGACATTTGCATTTCATGGTAGGAACCATAAGGGAAACAGGACAACAAGAGATGCACACTCGTGAAATGATTTTGTCATTTGATGTCAACAGTGAAAAAATCGGAGAGCTACCAGTGCCTGATGATGATTCATTCAAAGAAGGCAGTAGTTATAGGAAACATCTTACATTATTCAAGGGGAAATTGGCTTTAACTAAAGACCATAGTTTTCGACCATATGGCTATGGACACTCTGTATGGGTAATGACGGACTATGGAGAGTGCAAATCCTGGAATAAACTTTTTTTTGTAACAATTGAAGGGCCTAATGTTGATGGGTATGTTCGTTTCAATGGTTTCACCAAGTACGGTTCACTTCTAATTCAACAGAAACTTGAACCAATTGACAATGGAAAATATAAAATAGAAAATAAATTTATTTTATTTGACCCAAAAACTCTACATCATAAGGACATTAGTATTCAATTTAAATATCCTTCCAATTTAGTTAGTTTGTATGTAGCTACTTACTTGGAGAGCCTTGCTTTACATGATGCAGAAAATGTAGTATCTTACTAAGAAGATGACAGTATGGATGAATTGAAACTCCTGTTATGCATTTACCTGTTGCAGTAGGCATGTTAGTATTGTTAAAAGTATAATTTTAAATGTTTCTGGCTATTATATATCAATATTTGATATTTGTATGCGGATGGTTGTTTCACACATGCCAACATCTAGCTATGTTAACTAAATAAATTCAATTGGCCAACATCACCCTTGTTTGCTTGTGTGCCTATGTTGTAGTGTTTTCAGACTTCATCTATTTTTTCTATTAAAAATAAGATAGTTGATCTTGTCAAATCACACTTTGTTTGTTCTCAGAGAAATATATCTTGATATGGACCACTATAATCTCTTGCTTAGGCTGGTTCAATCACTTGTTTATTGTTGGAGGATGTATTCCTTGATTGAAACAAGGAATACACACATATACGCTACATAACAAGCACCTATAGCATTGGAAACCTTAAAACTGCTACCCCATACAAACGTGTGATTTGACAAGATCGCCGCTCACATTCAGAACTGTACACTTGGCGAAGCTCTACCCCAGATAAAACTATTGATTACACTGGCCTTTCTGTCAAGATCACTCCTATTCTCTACGCAAAGCCTCATTCACATCTCATTTTTTATTGTAGTTGCCTCTGTCACAGATTATGATTTTAACTCCCCACTTAATAGCTTGCTATATTCTCTATTCACATTGAAGTTGGCATTGATGTTCTTGCATTTCTCTGGGAGCATATATGGTAGTCTGCTGTAGCCAATACAAACTTGCACAATATGGCATTCAAGCTCTTGCCTTTTAAGCTAACTAGACACAATCCACCAATCTACTCCACTCTGTTTCAGGATTGTCAATTAAAAAACATTCTCATAGCTTTTCTCTATAGCCTGCTAGTGAAGCTGCAATGGAAGAATAGGTCTTAATCTTCCATATTATTTCCATAGAAACACACCTTAGTTCACCTTGATATCCCCACTAAACTAAAATGCCTCTTGTAATAAGCCTATTCCTTGGAAATTGCTAAAGAATACCATATAAGCCTACACCAACTCACTTCAGGCAATCTGAACCTTATGGAATTTTTTTTTCTCTGTACTTGGAAATTGACTTGATTTAGAGAGAACCGAAACGGTATCCCTTCTGCCAATTCTTACAACAGGTAGCTTACTTCATTTAGCAACTCGATCCTCATATCTTTCTAGCATCCTGTTTTCTCCTTATGGACACTTGGTACCTAGGCTATAATCTTGTTGGTAGCATTATAAATTGCTTGTAGCCATATTTGGTGTATAAAACACCATCTGGGCGCCACCAATCTAAACATAAACAGATGCTGCTTCCATCCCCCATTTCAAATATTAGTAAGGCTTCAGCCTCTTCCCTTAATTTGAGCAGCGTTCTCCAACCCCAATGCTGTCCTGTAGAAATTTCACACCCTGAAACCTTCTCCCTTTCAATAAAATCATTTTTAACCCATGCCACCGATATGGAACTAGCTTGAATAAATGGGCTCCAAATATGTTTTGTAATGGCTGCCTTATTCAAATCCTCTACTCTTTTTAGATTTAACTCTCCTTCACATTTAGGAACTCACAGATTTCTAGGATATTATGGCTCCAATAATAGATTTATCACTTTCACTCCGTAAGAAGCTGTTAGAATTTTGTTTAGTTGACTTAAATATTGTCCATAAGTAACTGAGAAGAGTAGCTGCAATCTAATTGCAAATGATCAATGTGCTGAAATTCTGTCCAATAGAGACTTGCAATCCAGCAGTGGCGACTCCAGGAATTTTGTCCAGGGTATTCCTATTTCACTTTGAAAAAATTTCGAGTTATTTCAGTCTATTTCAAGTGTTTCGGGACGTTTCGATAAATATCGGCTGAAATTCAAGATTTGACCGGTATGAATTTTGTGCTTAAAAAAAATAAAAAGTTCTTAAAACCAAAACAAATTTGCATTTCGTATACCGAAAAACCTGAAAAGGAAAAAAAAATGAAAAGAAAATAAATGAACAAAGGTAGCTGCACAATAAATTATAAATTCATTTAAAATATTAATAAAATTATTAATTATTGTTGTTTAGTTGTTTTATTAATTTATTTGTCTTTTATAAACTATAATTTGTTATATTATTATTTCATTAATTATAAAATTATTAATTGTTATTTAGTTTAACATAATTTAATTTATTTGTCTTTTATAATGTATTGATTAATTAAATTATTAATTATTAGAATCATAAACCACCTGCCAATCAGAAAATTTCACAATCACATATCACAATAACATTACACTAAAAGACAATATCTAACCAACTCACCCCCACCAACACTAACACCAACACACACCAACCAACGGATAAGATTCATAAGATAAATCCAAATTAAAAAAGTCAAAAAATAGGCAAATATTTAATAAAGTTAAAAGCTTCACCAATCACATTTTAGATAAATTACTCTTCACAGTTCAGACAAAGACTTAAAGTTACTCTTAAAGAATAAAGAGAAAGAGAGAGAGAGATTCATTTCATTTCATTTCATCAGATTTCAGATACACAGAGAGAGAGAGAGAGAGAGAGAGAGAGAGAGAGAGAGAGAGAGTTAGAGTCAGAGAGAAAAAGTGAGAGAAATACCTTGAGGGAGCACCGGACTCCGGACCGGAGCAGCTGAGCAGGGAGGCCAGAAGAGTGAAGGC
Source organism: Quercus rubra (assembly GCA_035136125.1). Classification (NCBI taxonomy): domain Eukaryota; kingdom Viridiplantae; phylum Streptophyta; class Magnoliopsida; order Fagales; family Fagaceae; genus Quercus; species Quercus rubra. Next base: position 35,559,080 of record CM068733.1, on the reverse strand, counting down.
TGAGGCTGAGGCACTGACTGTCGAACGATCTGTGAGCGATGTGCGACGATGTGCGACGCGATGTGCAAGCGACCTCCGACGAGTGATCTTCGATGACGGCGATGAGCGACGATGTGCTCTGGACTGCAACTGGACCGATCTCCGATGAGGGGCGACGATGCGCTGGAGTCTAGACTGCGACAATGCGACTGGACCGATCTAACTTCTAAGGGGAGGCATTGCTCACTTGCTCTGTTGCTCTGTTTTTAGGCTTGCTTTAGCTTTAATGATTTCTGATGCACTGATTTCTGATTTGAGGCTTCTGATTGAGTGAATTGCTCTATATTGGGGTTTTGGTTTTTTTTTTTTTTTTTTTTTTTTTTTAATCCGTGGGTTTTCTTCTCTGTAATCTGTTAGGCTTGCCGTGGGCTTGATGTTGGGCTGGCCGTCCGTTGTTTTGCTTTGTTACAATTTTTTTCTTCCGATTTTAGTTGAAATTTTTGTTTGGGCTTTTTTATTTATTTATTTTTTTTTATTTTATAATTTGAGAGTGTTCTTATTATTTTTTTTTTTGAGAGTGTTCCTAATTTTTTTTCGAGGGTGTTCCTATTTTTTTTTTTAAGGGTAAACAAATAAAAAAAAATTTAATTATTATATATAAAAAAAAAAAAATTTCAAGTCAGGGTGTTCCTGGGAACACCCTGACCATAACGTGGCGCCGCCACTGCAATCCAGCACATTTAATTTCCTTTAGATTAAAGGAACAACTAAGTAACTCACTGGTAGATGACCTCCCTGAATTAGACTGCTAGGGACAATGGATCCCCTTGCCTAAGACACTTCTTCAGTTCTTCCTTTCAAAATAAATTAAGCTCCCATTAATAGCTTCAAAAAACTTAGGAGTTATTAAACATAACTTGAACAATTGCACAAACCTCGGAGGAACTCCTACAGGTTTCAAGCATTGAATAATAAATTCCCATCAAACCGAGTCATATGCCTTCATTTTATTCACTTTTATAGCACTTCTAGCCCTGCCCTTATCCCTATTGATGTCTTTGACTAAACTCCAAAACCCAACAAAACAATTATTTAAAAAAAAAAAAAAAAAAAAAACAAACAAAGAAGAAGAAGAAGAAGAAGAAGAAGGAAAGAAAGAAAGAAAAAGAAAAAAAGAGTAACTTGGATTTGCAAACCTTGATGTGAAGGGTGCCACGGTCAAATTGAGAGCCAGTCTTGTAGTAATACTCTATGCAAGCAGCTTAATTGTAGAAGCGACTTTCCACTCTAACAAAAATAGAATTTTACTATGTTTTCCATTTTCAATAATTTTGTCCCTATTTTTTTTTTTTAAATTAGATTTTATTTTTGTTCATATAAAACTTTATTAAATCTTTACAAAAAAATTTCTTTTAATAGTTAAGGGATTGACAACAATCATAAAGTTCTAGTACTAAAAAGACAAGGAACTAAAATAACAATTTGTCAAATTTAAATGGTGCAGTTTGTATTTTGACCAAAAAATTATCATACCCCTGAGTCGTCTTGCTGTGAATCATCTAATCTATTTGTAGCATAGATCGAATTCCTTCAACTTCCTTATCCCAATACTTAGATTTTCATCGAGGCATGTTTAGAATAGTTGTGTAGGAATCTCCAACCTGACAAAACAAACTCATGGATTTGCTTCATATTATCTTCCTACCCTTGTCTCCACATGACCACAAAGCATACAATTGATATCTTTAAGGACTTTGTATTCACCTTAATCTCTCTGTTTTAAGGGGTCATCAAGTCCCCTAATATTCCTCACCAAAACCTTCATAAGGCTAAAAAATTGGGAGAGAAACCCCTCTCAAATCACCTTTCATCCTCTCTCATTTTCTTATTATCTTTTATCTTTCTGCAAACTTCTGTAATTCTACTGATTTCATTATTAGAGAATCCTCAAACACATTGAAATGTGTCTTTGGGAGTTAGAGTGGAACTGGGATTCTTAGGAGGCTAAAAATATTAACGAAATATCAACTAGGGGTGGCAAAAATAGGACAGGATTCGCAAACACGACATGACATGAAGTTAGCATATTATGAGTTGAGATTTATTAGGTTTATGTCATATTCGGGTTGACATGATTGATTAGTTTAATAAACGTGTCATGTCTATATCTAACCCATGGAGCCTATTTGACATGTTCAACCCATTTAACTAAATGTCATTTTACCAATATATCCTTTAAAAGCCCTAAGTATAGAAACTTATTAATTGCAGTTGATTTTGTTTAACATATTGTGATAGATTATTTATGATATTGAGATACATTGTAGTTTTAAATGATTATTTGTGATGTAGTACCTCGTTAGTTTTGAATTTTATATTAAAAAAATCTATTTGTTTGGATTTTTTCATAGTTCAAATCAATTGAGTTAATATTAAAATTTGTATTTTTTTTTCTTTCACTTTGATAAAATATGATAAATGAGTTGACACAACTAACTCCTGTTTAATAAACAAGTCGTGTTAGGGTTGAGGAATCTTGACATTTTTAATAAACGTGTTGAATTAGAGTCAACCTACATAGTTGAAATCTCATAATTTGACAAGACATGAACCCGACACTCAAACACGAATTGCTACCCCTAAATCAACAAGGAAAAAGCCAAAATTGATACTAAATTTACTTAAAATTTACAAACTAATGTGTCAATGAAGAATCTACCAATTTTACTACAAAATATTAGTAAACTAGTGTGGGATATATTTTTTTTTTCTTTTTAATTTGATTGTTGGGGACGAGGGATTTGAACCCTAAAATTTTCTGGTAGAAATACTAAAAGATGTTAATCAACCTATGAAACTCTTCTTGTAAAAAGAAAAAAAAAAAAAAAAAAAACCATTGGCAAAATTGATATATCATCATATTTATCGTCTAATTATATGTCAAAAATATTTTGAACATCAACCTAGTACAAAACAAAAACACAAAATCAAAAACCAAAACCCCTTAAACAGATTTTATCCAAAAAAAATAAATAAATAACAAAAAATGTCACGACAATATCCACCGATCCTGCGACTGCAGAAGAAGCATGTCCCAAACGACATCGTATTGGACATCCTCCTAAGGCTACTTGTGAAATCCCTCCTAAGATTCAGGTGTGTTTCTAAATCCTGGTACTCCTAAATCATAAGCTCCAATTTCATGTCCTCTCACCTTAAGAACATGTTGACCCACAATGACAATCATGATGATCATGGTTATTTCATACACATACCCTGTTGTAATTCTCTTTACATGAACTCTTTTTTCTTCTCTTAACAGTCAAGTTTGTACAATCGCTTGTGACCGCACTTTTGAGAAGATGTATGAGTTAAGAATTCCCTTCACTTTTCATTCTGGGTTTGCCCATTTAGTGGGTTATTGCAATGGCATTTTGTGTCTCACTGATTATAGAACGAACCGTCACTCTGTGCTTAATGATGTATTCTTGTGGAACCCCAGTATTAGAATGTTTAAGAGGTTGTCTGGTACTTGCTTTAAGCGCAGGCGCTTACGTGATTTTCAACTCAGGTTTGCATATCATTCCCAAAATAATGACTTCAAGGTTGTGAGGATTTCAAAGCATTTTCGCAATGCTAAGTATCCCCCTGAGGTTGAGGTGTACACGTTGAGTTCGGATTCGTGGAAAAGGATTGAACTCGGAATCTCGTGGAGACCCGATGTTTTAATCTACAACTTTAATTGTGGTTTTTCATTCCCACTTGTTAGTGGACATTTGCATTGGCTGCTGGATATCACAGAAGGAAGTGGACAACATAAGTATAGGAGTGATATGATTTTGTCATTTGATGTCAATAGCAGAAATTTAGAGAAATACCACTGCCTGATGATGACTTCTTCAAAGGTATCAATTTTGTGAAATGTCTTACGATGTTCAAGGAGTAATTGGCTTTGATTCAATTCCAAGGTTGTCTACAACCACATGTCACGGTTTGCTTCGAATGGGTGATGAAGGAGTATGGTGTGCCTGAATCTTGGAATAAACTCTATGAAGTACCAATTGAAAATCTTACTATTTTTGGTGGTTGCACCAAGTATGGTACACTTATAATTCAAACCAATAGTGGATTAGTGGAGGGATTAGAGGAGGAAGATAAGTTTGTCTTAATTGACTCCAAAACTCTACATGAGCATTATTATTTTCATTTTCTTCTAGTTGAACATGATTATGGTGAACTTGTTCATTGGTGACATTTTCATCATTATTTTCATTTTCTTCTAAATTCTTTTGAAGTTCATTATCAAGATTTGTTGTATTGCAAAATTGAACATCGTTGTTATCTTGCAATTATATCATTTCATTATCTTTTAACTCTTTTTGGTGAATTTCTTACTCATTTGTGATTTTTTCATCTAAATTTTGTGTTATATTTGAAGAAAATTAGTTGGTATTATTTTAATTGTCACGGGAACATGGGATTGTCAATTACATCACAATCCAATTTAAAAATCTGTGTAAGTCCATTGTATAATAATCATAATTTTGGTGATAAAGTATTAAGCAAAGGACAAAAAGGTAATCTTCTGTTTATTTATTTAAATGGAAAATTTTTTCTGGGATTGGGATATCACAATCGGCTCACGCTAATCAACTTGAAGCAAGAAAAGTCACAGTCAACGCTTGCTGATTTATATTGGCATTTTTGGGCAATCTTGGATGATAATGTAAACACTTATCCTTACCTCTCAATTTTTTTTTTTTCCTTTTTTTTGGAGAAAGTCCTTACCTCTCAGTTAATGAGTGATGACGAGTACTTATCTGTTTAGTTGTTTTTTTTTTTTCCCTAAATTGTGACAAAGACATTGAATGATGGAATCAACTTTCAACAAAATTAGTTGGTATTATATTTGAAGAAAGTATGAGATATCTCTACTCATTTCTTAAGCCAACTGAATGTTGAATGGTCGAACATGAATGCTATTTTAATTAATAGCATCAAACAAGAGCAGCCTAGAAAACATTAAAGCAAGGAGGTGAAAGGAGTGACTAGTTTGTGCACCACTCACTAGTCACCAGAACAACTCATAATGCAAAATGGGACCAGTGGTTTAATCTCAACTACCCAATCTATCTATAACTTGCCCCACCCTCCTTTAAAAGTTATCGTGGTTTTTGAGTGGAGTTGTGGTGTGTGTTTGTATTAGAACTCCTTTAATTAAACAAAAACTTCTAGAGACTGCTTTGAGAGAAAACTATTCTTGAATTGATTAAAATGAATTGATTGAATTAAGTTACACTAAGTCTCTACTTTATATACACGTTAACAGAGCAAAGAGGGAAACAAACTAATCTAACTAACTCTTAACAAACTAACCTGATGATGCCGTAAATCTCATCAGTGAGTAGCACGATCCTAACGCTCGAGTGAATCACCTACACAAGAGAAGAAAACAAAAAGACCTTGCAAAAGGCACCGGTGTGATATCGGCCAAATACCTTCCGAATGTCAATTTAGAAATATTCTCACAACTCTAGAGTGCTAGAAAGCGGTCAATTATGCGTACCTTGATGCGAGAGGGTATTGGGGCTTTTATAGTAGTGAGGATTTGCCTCCCTTCCTTGTAATCCAAGTTCTTTCCTTATAGGACTCTACTTGAGGAATCCAAAACGTGGTGGACAAGTTATTCCTCCGTAGAGAACTCTTTATTTTAAAGTGCTCCTTCAGGAATCTTCCAATACTTGGCCCTATTCTTATTGGGTCCTTATTTTATGTAGTGTTCTACACAAGGGATGGGCTTGTCTTTTCTTTGGCCCATGGATATAGATCCGTCAGGCCCATTTGTCCAGGCCAGTCGGGCCTTATTTTTATCCTCTTCAACCAATTCTAATATTACAGTTGTACACCACTTAATCATTCTCACGTGTCTACTATCTCACATGCCAATTACTTAATGGTCTATTTGGATGACATAGATTTGGATTTGGATTTGGATTTGAATTTGAGTGGGTCCAAATCCAAATTCTTTATTTGGATAAGTTAAAAGATTTGGATTTGGATTTGGATTTGGCCCAAATCCATTTTGGATTTCAGAGGTCCAAATCCACGGATTTGAAATCATCTCACAGACCCAAGAATTTAGAAATCCCTCACCTCATGCTTGCCCTCTATTCTTAGTACTTCATCGACTCCAGCAACTGTCACGCTCTCTCTTCCTCTGTTCATAGTACTTCTTTCTCTCTTTCTCGCGGCAAGGTTTGTTTGCCAACTCTTTTCTTCCTCTTTATCCTCTCTATCTCTCTTTCTACTAAATCTGAATCATAAAGGCTCTGGGGTTTTCTGTGGATTTCATTTTTTTTTTTTTTGTGGGTTTGTTTGGGTTTCCTTTGCTTTGTGTGTGGGTTTTGTTTGGGTTTCGTTTGATTGTTTCTGTGTTTTGTTTCATAGTATTTTCAATGATTTGTTTTGGGTTTGTCTTTATTTTCTATTTCTACTTTCGTTTGTGGGTTTGTAGTGCAAATTATGTGTTTGATGAAATGCTTCTATGTGTTTGATGAAATGCTTCTATGGAAATTCATGTGAAATTGCTTCTTGGGCATGCTATTCATGACACAAAAGCTTAGAATGTTTAGAAATTACAACCCATTCTTGTTTGGAATACGGACCCCATAGTGCTCATCGGCATTCATGATGTCCAGAGTAGCCCTTGTGTGATGGTTCCATCAAAGTACTTGACGCCATAGGTGAGGATCATATCAGGGCAGTAATTCTCAAGTTCGTTGGCACAGCTATCGCAAGAGTGACATGCTCCAACCATGCAGCCAACACCAACTTTGTCTCCAACTTTGAACTTTTGTACCTTGCTTCCCACTTCTGTCACTACACCCATAATCTCATGCCTACATTGTCCAATTCAGTTCACATGATTTTCATATTGGATAATAAAAAAATTAGAAATTAAGTCAAATCCATTCACTGATTTCATCCAACAGACACATAGGAAATATCATCGAACTTGGCATGTTTTGGTGTGTTGAATTGAAAAGGTTCTTAGATTTGAGAGAAGTGCAATATAAGTGCTAATTCATCCGCAATTGATTTTATGAGTTTCAAGTCTTCTCCTACTGTAAATTCAATACTAACAATTTTCTATTATTCACTGCAATCCTAGCACTGCAGCGTACAGCTTCTATATAAATTAAAAATCTGGTTGTGCATTTCATTTGTAGTAAGACTAATCTTACATAGCTAATGTGGAGGCTACAGAAACTTGAATTTGTAGAATAGTCAAATAAGTGGTGCGCTAACAAAATGGATCATATGTATTTTGTATGGCTATAAAAGCACCAGATGATGATTGGTTGATTAAACTTGGGAATGGATAAAACCAAAGTCTTTAGATAACAAATATCATCTAAGAGACCTTGCTAAATGCCTACATATATATCAGTATCTCTGTATCGTTTACCTCGAGCAGTTTGCAAATAATATTTGCTAATATTAGCAAGAACTAAAAAGTACAAAATAAAAGTGCCTGTTCAAATTTATGTTAGGATATAAGGTTCTGATCGAGAACAAGTATAGAGTCCAGCTTGTTCAAATTATTATTTTTGTATGATTGGTATAAAAAATTACTTTTTTGTGATCTGTTTATTTTGTTTGTACTATGTTTTTACTGTGTTTGTACTGCTCATCTTGTTTGTACTATGTTTCTTTCCTTCCTTGTTGCTAATCTAACATTTTTTAGGATGTTGACAGATTTGATAACAAGGTCCAATACCAAGTACCAGATTTGAAAACTTTAGAGTAAATTTTTTAGTTTGTGATTTTGAATGTTGTGGAAAAAAAAAATAAAAAATAAAAAATAAACCATGCATTTGGATGTCCTCTCTAGTTGATATAAAATATTTTAATTGTCAATAGCTGGCAAGATATTTTTTTAGTTAGCTATAACTAAAAATTTTTAATCATTATCTTGTTAATTGGATTATTAATATTAAAAAATATATTTTATTGATCTTAAATCTAAATCTAAATCCAAATCCAAATTTACATATCTAAACAATGAAATTTTAAATGATGAATTTCAAATCCTTCATTGTTTAAAAAGATCCAAACAAAGAATTTCAAATTCAAGGCATTTCAAATCAAGGCATTTCAAATCAATGGATATTAAATCCAAATCCAAAACCAAATGTTGCCATCCAAACACAACCTAAGTGAAATGTTGTCGTTTGCTTTCAACTTTCCTTTCTTCTTTTGCTTGTAAACTCTGTCGTTTTGATCATCATTACATCTGTGCTGTTCTTCTTTCTTCGTTTCTTTTTCAGTTGCATATTCAACACATTTTCCTCTTCCTTGTGTGGATGTTTGTTTCTAAAAAAAAAATAAAAACCAACTACCCAATCTATCAACAATATTAAAATGGGTTTAAATCGTGGTCCTCCAAGCTCTCATAATGAATTGAACACGATCTATGGTCATGATGCAATCTACAGAAGGGTTGCTTATACGCATGTTATAGGCTAGAGTGTATAAACTATAAAGTCACGTATCCCCTTTCCAATGTGGGACTAAGTTATCTGTTCTCCTTCCAGCTTTCCCTCTTCCATCTTCTAAGCTAAACTGAACCAATCCAAGAATAGTGTTCCGCATTTTGAAAAATACTAACAGAAATTACTTAATAAAGAAATTTCAAACCAAGTAAACTAAAGACCACTTAAATTATTAATTGTTATTGACTCCAAGTAATTTGAAAATTTAAAAATAAAATAGGCGAAAACCACATTTTCGTCCCTACATTTTCATAGGATTTCTACTTTGGTCATATTTTTTATTTTCATCGCTTTTAGTCCCTATTTAGAAAAACATTATCCATTTTAGTCCTTTCCACCAATGTCTTAATGGCAAAGTCTTACGTGGCAGACAAAATTATTAAAATAATAATAAAAAATTTTATTTTGACATTTCTAAATTAAAAAATTTTATTTATTAATTTTAACTAAATAAAAAAATTAAAAACAAAAATAAAAATAAAAAATCAGTAAGTGTATCTTAAACAAGAATACAAACTCAGATACAAGAACACAAAATTAAAATCCAAAAATCACAAAATCAGAAAATAAGAATAGAAAATTAAAGTACAGATCCACGTCAAATTAAACATACTTAGATCTGGCTTTGTAGTGGGGGCTTCTTCTTTTACTGTTGTAATCCAAGGGGAACTTTGTTGGGACTTTCTGACTAAACATTGAGCGCCGGGCTCCGCATTTTTGGGTTCTTAGATCGAAACCTCGCAGACCCTCTTTGTTATTTCTTTCTTAGCTCTCTGATTTGTGTTTCTGAAGCTCAAAAATCTTAACTTTCTGAAGAAATTTCTAGGTTTTTGCTTTCCACACTTTACCTTCTCTGCAAATCCTATCATTTTAGCTACTTTTTTCGTCTTTGCGTCCTGGGGTTTCTTTATTTAGAATTTTTTTTCTAAATAACAATAAATATTAAAAAATTTAGTTAGTTGTCACGTTTCAAAATAATTTTGAAAACTAACATCTCGAGTGTCTAAAACTCGAGTTCTAAGATAAAACTCGAGTTTTTAAGTCTCGATTTGTAAGAGGATTGGTTTAAAGTTAGAAAAAAATCAACGTCAAAATCGAGTTTTAAAGACTCGATTTCCATAAATTACAAAAAAAACGCCGCTATAGGGCTTTAAAACGTCACTATAGGGCTTAAAAACGTCACTATAGGGCTCCTAAACCTGGTACTTAAAATTTTTTTTGCAGGAAAACGTCGCTATAGGGCTTTAAAACGTCACTGTAAGGCTTAAAAACGCCACTATAGGTGAATTTTTTTTTGCATAAAAAGACTTGAGATCTATCACACTTGCAAAGCGAGTCTTAAGGACTCGAGTTCTAATATGGATCTCGAGTTTTAAAAACTCGAGATGCTAGTTTTCTTAATTATTTCCGTGAGTGCCTAACTTACTATATTAAATCTCTATTAACTGTTACTCTGCAAATTCCCCCCTTTATTTACCAATGCTACTTCTTTTCTGGTATCTAGTAGTTTCCACTTAAACATTTCTTGGTTTTCCGGAGCTTCAAATCTAGCCGTTATAGAAAAAGTTGGCCTTTTGCTTTTGTTTTCCTCTGTTTTTGGAATTTCTTGGGTTGTGTATGCGTTTAGGTTAGCTTGTTCGTTTCAAAGTCTGAGTCTTTGAAGCTCAGTATGAGTGATTTCAGGCGCTATTTTCTTCTGTGTCGGCACTAATTTCTCATGGCTCTGTTGGGTCTTCGAGTTTCTTAGAACTACCAGCAGGCAATGCTAGCATTGTTGAGAATGAAACGCCAACTCAGTTTGTTGTCGTTGTTGTTGCTGTTGCTGGCTGTAATCCCAGCTGTTGTGAGATCTCTGAGTCCATCATTAATTTTCTGTTCTTAATTTCCGGGTTTGTGATTTTTGAATTTTAATTTTATGTTGTTAGATTGGGTTTGTGTTCTTGTTCTTTTTGTTCAAGACATATTTATATCTCAATTAATGTGATTTTTAGTTTTTATTTCTGTTTTTAATTTTTTTATTTAGTTAAAATTAATAATTTTTTTTAAAATTTAAATGTTGATGTGGCATTTTTTAATATCAAAATAAATTTTTTTATTATTATTTTAATAGTTCCGTTTACCACGTAGAATTTTGCCGTTAGGATATTGACAAAAAAAGACTAAAATGGATGACTGTTTTCTAAATAAAGACTAAAAACAGTGAAAATAAAAGATAAGGTCCAAAATGAAAATCCCTTGAAAATATAGGGACCAAAATGTGGTTTTCACAAAAAGCCGAACACACTTCCAACAGAAGCTACCTGGACTGGCGATAAACAAGGATTTTCTTACGGTTAATGGTACTTCCCATGAGGAAACACTAGCAGAGAATCAACCCAAGTGGCAGGCATTTTACTCAATATCCAACCCAATAGATATCTATCCTTATCAACACAACTCAAGCTCAACCTTATTTTATCCTAATATAGCTCGGATAGGTTGGGTTCATTTGATTGGTTTGACCAGAGAACCAAAATGTCTTACACCAAGAATAAAATTTAACTGTTAGAAACTGTCTGAATTCCTACATGGATTTGGTTAACTACTTGGCTTTCCTAGGTGTGAAGGAAAGTTGACTTGATTTCCTTTTTTGGATTTTCATTATGTGGAAGGAAAGTCTACTTTTTTTAAAAAAAACTAACTAATATTTCTCGTTCACCAAGGAATAGGATTGGTGGCCCTGTCTCAAGAGTCCTCCCATATGAGAAGAAGAGAAGACTCTTAAAAGAAAGAGCAATTTAATAGTTCTTTTGGGGTTGAAATGATACCCATGATGAGAGCTATGTAAAAGGGGTTGAGCTTTGTAATCCCTATTGAGTATAGTGGATTTGATATCTGTCTTCTTGGAGGGAGGTTTTGTTTGCCAAACCACGTAAATTCTTGTGTGCTATGTGTGTTTGTTAAATTACTTTCCTTTATAGTTGTTTGTTCAAATCTTTGAGTGTTATTGCACGAGTGGAATCAGAGCCTCTGCTATTGCACAAGTGGTATCAAAGCCTCCACAGTCACACAACACATGAAACTTTTGCAGGTATTCTCAAGAAGGAGATAGTTGAGTGTGTGTGTGTGTGAGAGAGAGAGAGAGAGGGAGATGGACAAGGAGGGAGGAAGGCAGTCAAAAGAAAAGCAAGAGGTTCAAATTTATGTTTAACCTAATGTCAAATCTCTAATCTGATTGATATAGCAATTTGATGTCAGGTAAAAGAAGAATATTCCAATGTAAGAAAATGAAGATGGATGATTTTCTTTCCTATTTTTTTTTTTTATAGGGATTTTCTTTCCTAATGTTACGTAACTTTGGAAAAAGGCTCCAAAAAACATTGTTGCACGTGCTGATTTTGATAAACGAAATTATATTGGAAATTTTTTATAGCTTGGTGGTGAATCCAGGCAATCCAAGGTGGCGAAGCCTAGGGTTTATTTCTGTTACCTTTTCTTAATTTCTATACATGCTCCTCTTTGCAACTCAATGCTGGATCACTTATGCTTCTGCGAATTGGAAGAGATATTTGGAACTTGGTACATTGCCTTAATCCAATTTTGGAGAGGCTCATTCTTAGACTTGAACCCGTGACATATTGCTTGGCCGCAGGGCACTTACCATCGCATCAAGGCCCAGCCTCTAAAAGATATATAATATATATTGTGATACATTCATTAATTTTACAAAAGTGTTCTAAATCAATATAATTGTATTTAAGATTTTGGATTCAACCTAGAATTACTTCATGGAGGGTTAAAATCGCCGAAGGGCCCCGGGGGGGGGGGGGGGGGGATAGTAACTGCACACAATCCCTACTAGGTTAGCAAATAGGATTGAAATGTTGCTCAGGAATTTTCTTTGGGGGGTTATATATGGAGGAGTTGCATAAGTTTAAGTTGGTAAGGTGGGATAAGGTTTGTTCTCCTATTGAGTGTGGCGGGCTAGGGATAAGGAAGATCACTACTTTTAATAAAGTTTTGTTGGGAAAATGGTTGTGATGTTTTGGCGTTGAGGATACTCAGTTATGGAGGCGTGTGGTAGCTTCAAAGTTTGGGGAAGGTTGGAGGGAGGGTTGGTACGTGTTCGCAACTAGGTAGGGGTTCACATGGATGTGACTTGTGAAGGAGTATTAGGGTGGGGTGGAAGGACTTTTCAAAGAATATTTGGTTGGTGTAGGGAACATAGTATGATTTTGGCATGATTAGTAATGTGGAGATCAACCTATGAAATTGAGTTTCCCACCTTTATTTGAGATTGCGTTAAAAAGAGAGGTGTTGGTGGAGGATGTTTTGGTGAGACAGAATATGGGGAACGTACGCAAGTGGGATGTGCAGTACCAATGTGGGTTTAATGATTGGGAGGTGGAGTTAGTGGGTATTTTTCTTCACTAGTTGGAGTTACATATTCCTCTAAATGGGGATGAGGATCGATTGAAATGGAAGTTGAAGAAAAATGGAGACCTTGACATCCACTCCTTCTTTAGTGCTACTAGTCGTTAACCCGTGCGATGCACAGGATTGTTTTAGAGAAAATTATATATATTTACTTTCTCAAATTAATAATCACTTGGAAAGAATAAGATTTCATCTTCTACATACTATGGCTCAAAGCATACTATGAAAGTATTATTATATTTGAAATGAAACTTAACAATTATATATCAATTATCGCAAAAAATTAGATTAATTGAATGATATATATATATATGAATGCTTACTTTATGATATAACACAAACCTTGATAGGCAAATATATCATTTAACTATTTTTTTATTCATTATTTTACTAATTAAAAAAATATATATTCATTTTCCTCTATAATCTAGAACGTAGATGATACTCATAATTTACATGAGCACAAAAAAGTTAAAATATAAGAGCTTAAGGGAAAAAAAGTATTAAGAGAATACAACTTGTCTCAAAAATATAAAGGAAGAAGCTCATAATAAACCCTAGGGATAATAATTTAATGATTTAACTACTTTTAGAGATAATTTTATTGCTAAATTCATCCAAACAAGTTATAAACACCCCCACTTTTACAAACTAAAGAAACTATTATTCAAGTAATTGGTAGTAAATAGAGATACAATAGCTTCCAAAATGGCTTTTACTACAATATCTGAAAATTCTCAAGGAAACAAAGGCATGGGCTACACCATTGCTTTCTTTGTTGGCCCCTTTGAAAGATATTATGCTATTTTCTCTTACTATTGCAATAAACAATGGAATGGTTTGTTTTTATACATGATGGTGGAACATAATTCTTAATGTACAACTCCTAATCTACACTTGAAAATATGTCTTTATACTTTTTCTTTATACATATCTTATTTGTTCCTGATATGACATGTTTTACTTCATAAATTATAGGCTTGGAATAGGTTTAGATATTCTAACTCAAGCTTAAATACTACTGAAGATTTACTCTAGCATAGTTATACGAACACAAATTTTATGGTCACATGACATAATGATTTTGACTTGAGGCTAATTAATTTTACTCTTCAAGTCTTTGTTTAATAATTACATAACTAATTGGAAAAGAAACATTGACTAAATTTTAGGAAAAAATTATTAAATAAAAAAAATATAATATTTTTAATGGATTGAACTGAATTTGATCCTTTATAGATCAAATTGACAAAAGTAATTTCTGTGGCCAACCCCAAGTAATATGCTGAGTTTAATACATGATGGTGATTCCTATTTTCATCTTAAACCCGAGGTTGAATAAATAAGAGATGAGCTTATGAGAAGGCTGTTTAGTCTTGGAGTTCACAAAAATCTTGGTTAAGAATTGACCTTCTATTTTCTTGATTCATTCACAAAAATTCTAACTTGCCAAAAAGAATGCTCAATGTTTCATCAAGTTGGTATTAATTTTTGCGGCAAGGCTGCTACTGATAGGATAGGAAAACAACTCAATAATGGAAATCAAGGTAAAATCCAAAGAAAATATATACATAATCCTATTTAATGGATATGGGATATGCTTTGTTGCAAAATAATATTATGAGTTTCGAGTTTGATGGTGGAGAGTATAACTCAGACATTTCATCAAACACTTTGGGGATGATTGAGTTCTATGAACCAAACCTTTACCCTTCACAACAAACCAATGACCGAAAACATCCTTTGACTGGCAATACTATCAACATATGCCAATTCACACCAGAATCCAATGCTTCCTTCATAAAGTAGCAGATACTTAAGTGAATGAATTTATTCATGACAACAAAAAAACCACCATCAATTAAAGACACTACTGATGTTCTGTTCACTACCCTAGAAACATAAATTAGAAAATTTTCCTCAATTTATATTAAACAAAAACAGAAATGTTGTACAGCTAGTTTACCATCACAATTTAGCAAAAAAAAAAAAAAAAGTTCACATCACAATTTACAATACATTCAGCCAAAGGTTTTACTTTTAGTCAGTCAAATAGGTAAATGTCATTTGTGAATTGCTATACAGTAGTGATAGCAGACAAAACAATAAAGTGAGAGAGAAAACAAAGATGGAGTGAGAGAGTTGTACCACTGGTTGGACTGGTTTAGGAGTGCATGGCAAGGCAAGGCGGCGCTTCAATGGGGTATATAGTTTTTTTTTTCTTCTTTTTATTGTTATTTTTTAAGTGGGTTTACTCTTACTGGGTTAGTTCAATATTCTGAGCTTGAAGGAGGAGATTCTATAATTTGAGGGAGGGCCCAATGAAGAAAAATTTCTTTAATTTCTAAGTTCACAAATGGGTGGTCTGAGGAAGGAGCTCGACCTCTGTTCTCAGGAAGAAGATGTCTATGGGTTTGTGGGTATGGTGGACATGGTGGGTATGGTGGGTTTTGATTGAGGAATCTGTGGCCATGGGCTTGATGAGACCCACGGCAAATGGGTCGCTGTTTCTGGGTTGTAGAGGTTAGATGTGGGTGGTTTGTGTCAAATCGGTGGTCTGAGGGAGGAGATCGATTCCGAGGAAGAAAATGTCTGTTGGTTTGTGGGTATGGTGGGTCTTTAGATGCGATGCGATGCTTTATGGTTGGTTTGCCGTGGGTCTGATCAAGGAGGAGTTGGTAGAGGAGGAACTGGTAAAGGAAGGCAGGGAAGAGATGGTAGACCATTGTGAAAAGGAGAGGCAGAGCATCATGAAAGGGAAAGTCTCTGAGTATCGGGTTTATTACGTTTTTTTTTGTTTTTTTTTTTTTTTTTTTTTTAATATTGTGCTGACGTGGAAAATTGTGGGAACTTCAAATGTTTCGGTTATATATATATATATATATAGATGAGGGAATCTTCTTATGATGCTTTCCCTTGAAAAAGCATATGGGGTGTTAAGGCTCCACGTTGAGTTACTTTTTTGTTTGGGTGGCTGCATGGGGAAAGATTCTTACAAGTGATAATTTAAGAAGGAGAGGGCTTATACTAGTAGATTGGTGTTGTGTTTGTAGGCATAGTGGGGACGATATTGACCACCTGTTGGTTCATTGTGAGGGGGTTTCTAAGTTGTGGAGTTTTGCTCTTATAGCTTTTGGAGTCCCCTAGATTTTCCCAAAGAAGGTGCATGATTTATTGATGGGGTGGAGGAATTGATTGGGGAAGCGTGCTTTGAATATTTGGAATTTGGTACCCTATATGTTACGTGGATTATTTGGAGGGAGTGTAGTAGTCGTATTTTTGAGGGCCAGGAACATTCAGGCAGCGTTTGATTGCGCGTCTAGCGTCTGCGTTTCCCCCTTTTTTTTTTAGCCATAATATTTGACTTTTCAGCAACACTAGTAGGTCTCGTGCACTATTCACGAGATTCACAAACCCCACTTTTCAGCAACTTTTTCATTAAAAATGGATCCCACGACACTATTCACACATTTAAAAATTATTTTGCTATAGTATTTTTAGTTTTCAGCAAAATAAGCTGTATCCAAATGGACCGTCAGTGGATAAATTCATAGCATTATTTTTTTTCTCTTTTTGTATATATTGTTTAGTAGCCTTATTTAATAATTTCTTTCTTACTTATTAAAAAAAAAAATCAAAATTTACTTGTTTTTTACTTAGCAAAAAATCCATGGAACAAAGTTTATAAATTCCTAGAGTTATGTACCAATTTTACATTTAAACAAGCTTATATAGAATATCTATTTGTTACCTGCAAAAAACATCCAATATTCCAAACTTATGTTACAATTCAATTAATGTGCTACTAATTAGGCCGATATAAAAGATTCACAAGCTTTAGTCTCTGCAACTTCAGTTGAATTAAAAGCAAAAATGCCTTTGCAGTATCATTATCTTCAGAAGAAGATAAACTATTCAGCATCATGCTCTAAAACTAGTAAATAATAAATGGAAAAGAGAGATCCAACAATGGTAGCATCTTACTGTACCAATTAATACATAGGAAACCAATATTAGAACCAACAAAATACCTGCTCAATATGTGAATGGATGTCAGTTACGCATACCAACATAAACCTTTGCCGGGACATTCTTTTCCGAAAGGAACTTCATCAGCTCTTCAGCCTGAATATATAGAAGGATAGCCGGAGAAAGGATGAGGGTAAGACCAAAATTTTCCTTAGAAGACAAAGTTTTCCTTCAAACTAGTATGGAAAATCTCCTCCAAACCATTACGTAGTGGTTCATAAGACCATCCACATATATTAAAGTACACTTGGATTATGATCTTATTAACTGTCATATAGTGAATTAGAGATTATCCATACCTTAATGTATAAATTAAGCATTCAATTTACGTTTTACTAGTATGAAATTTCAAATGTAAGAATGCCCATTTGTAGAATTAAGAAATCCCCACTCATTCAATATTTGTGGAATCAGTAACCATTACTTAGATTATCTTTAGAATTATAAACAAAAAAACTTCTCTGCCAAATACGATAATTTTGTTACTTTCAAATGTCTATCAATAATTACATATAACTGGCAATGATTTAAGCTTATGTGGACATCTATCTAGTGTAATGTAATAGAATGTATGCCAATTTCTTCTATCTTTACATCCAAAAAAACAAAAAGGGAGTACCCCTTTTTCTTATAATCTCAATTCTCAACAACTTCAATGATAGAAATCAACAAATTGAAAATAGATTTCATTTCACTTTGGAAATAACGTTTGATTTTGAACAAACTATTTAAATTTTAAAGGACAAAAAATCATGTGTTTAGGCATTATAGAAGAATAATTGGACTTATATTCGGCTACTAAGTATAGGATAACGAGTTTCTGAAATTTCAAGTGGCACCAATCTTTTCAGCATTGCTAGAATAAGAAACACTAACCTAAAAGGATGCGACTATCTAATTGCAATATGAATGTCCCCCTTTTCCCTTAAATATTTGGAGTGACCTTATCAAATTAGATCATGTGGTATGGGAGGATATGCTACTAATTTATAACATCTACGGAGACAAGCATGATTTACCTGTGGCTTGAAGCCTTTGTCTGGGTATATTAGATCGAAGAAGTTTTCGTCGAATTGAATGTAGCTCAATTATCACAGCACTCATATTCATCCTTTCTCTTGGAAATTCAACAGAACAAGCAACTCCAATTCCAAGTATCAAAATCAAGCATTCTTGAATTTGTGAACTTCCTATTTGACATTCATTGCGAGTAATGTTATTCATTTCTGTTTCTCCCACGTCTCTTTCCCAAAGAAGAACAGGATCTACAATGTCAATTATTCTTTCCGGCAAAGCTGCTTTAACAAAATCATGAAGGTTGAGACTATCTTGAAAAATGTTATCAACGGGTCTTTTTCCTGTGAATGTCTCCAACAATAATATACCGTAACTATAGACATCACCATATGTTGACACCTCATTTCCAACACCATACTCTGCAAATAGCAATTATATATAACATATATGTAATGTAAGCATAGTTTTATAACAAAAACAAAACAAAAAACAAAAAGAAGAAGAAGAAGAAGAAGAAGAAGAAGAAGAAGAGGAGAGATAAATAACCTACAATTCTAAAAAGAGCTTTTCTAGTGGCATGTGAAAAAGAATTAAGTTAGGTGGAAATTTTTGTTATATTTACATTCTATGTTTTAGCTGCAGCACATCCTTATTAAAAAGTTTCTTTCAATCTTTAAGATATATTAAAAGACAAAGGGAAAAGGAATGTAAAAAAATATAATAAATTAATGATATTCACCTGGAGGAGTATAACCAATTGTTCCTCTTATTCCGATGGAGCTTGGTTGATCAATAGAACAATCTTGAGTAGCATTAAAAAGCAACTTTGCCAAGCCAAAATCACCTACGTGTCCAATCATTTCATTATCAAGAAGAACATTGCTAGGCTTAAGGTCACAATGAACGATTGGAGTCTGGCAATGATGATGAAGATAATCCAATGCATTAGCGACGTCAATGACAATATTCAATCTCTGAAGAAGACTCAAATTCCTTGGTTCCTCAAGAGTCTCCTCTGTTCTTGAAGTTGGATGCAACCATTCATCTAGGTTTCCATTTGCCATGAACTCATATACCAAAGCCTTAAAATCTTGACCTTGATAGTCAATACCAGAACATGTTGTAAGCACCTTTAAAAGATTTCGATGTCGAATGTTTCGAAGAGCTTCACACTCAGCTATGAAACTTTTGGAAGCTCCATGTCGCAAAAGGTTAAGCACCTTGATAGCAACCGTATGTCTACCTTGATTAAGAATTCCTTTATACACAGATCCAAAGCTACCTACACCAATTAAATTGGTAGAAGAGAACCCATTGGTTGCATTTAGGAGACTTTGGTAAGATAGATTCGAAAGAAAATTTCCTGAGTCACTTAAGGAATTTTGTATTCTTTTCTTTCTTAAAGAACAAAGAAGTAGAAGTGATAGAACCAGGGTTACTCCAAGAAGCCCAGAAAATATAGAGATTATTAACTTCATGGTAAGAGTCAAGTTCCTTTTCTTGGATTTTTTGTATTTGCATTTAGGAAGCTGAAACTTAGGTATGCCCCCGCAAAGCTTACTGTTTCCCTTAACGAAAGTTGCACTTGTGTTCTTGAAAACCCCATTTATTGGTACTTCACCCTCAAAATGGTTGTAAGACAAATTCAAATATTGTAAGAAGAGAAAGACCTCCAAAAATTTGGGAATTTGGCCAGACAAATTATTACTAGAAAGATCTAGATGTTGAAGACCTTTTAATGATTCCAAAGATGAAGGAATGATCCCTTGGAAGAGGTTTCTTCCCATGCCTAGAAATTCAAGCTTTACACAACTTCCGAGGCTTGCTGGAATTTTACCAAAAAATGTGTTTCCAGAAATATCCAAACTTTCTAGATTTATAAATTGTCCTATTTCCTTGGGAAGGACACCAGTAAACTGGTTGCTAGATAAATCTAGAAAAGCTAGCGAGAATGAAAGACCAATGACTTGCGAGGATATCGAACCACTCAGATCGTTATTAGCAAGATTTAAAATAAACAAATTTCCACACTTGCTTAGACTTAGAGGGATGTTGCCCATAAGATTATTTTCATCTAAATACAAGTGTATCAAGAATGTTAAATTTCCAATAGAGGGTGGAATCTTTCCATAGAAATTATTTGTATTTAATGCCAAAATTCGTAACTTCTTAAGCTTTCCAATTTCAGAAGGAATATTCCCTGATAATTTGTTTTTCCACATATCAAGTCTCTGCAAATTGATCAAGTTTCCTATTTCAGTAGGAATCTTTCCAGATACTTTATTACCATCTAGAACGAATTTGGTAAGAGTAGTTGAGAAATTGCCAATGCACTTGGGCAATTCTCCCCCAAAGTTATTGGTATTTATATGCAATCTAGTTAGATAGGTGGAATTTGTCAAAGAACAGAGAAAACTCAAGTCATTTACCCCTCCTCCTCCATTACCAAGATTGTTTTGGGTAAAGAGAATAATTGATATTCTATTTAGCTTCTCCAAAGAAGGAACTTCTCCTCTTAGTTTATTTTGGCTCAATTGAAGTAAAATTAGACTTGAGGCATTAGATATTGAAATAGGGATAGATCCAGTAAATTGGTTTTCACTAATGGAAAAGAATTGGATATTTGGTAGAGTGATACCTATGTCCAAGGGAAGACTCCCTTGGATTTGGTTTAATCCAACATCAATGGATGTTAATGAAGACTGATTGAACATTGAGGGAGGAATTATACCAGACAACCTATTTGATTCAACACTAAAATATGTAAGTTTGGTCAATTGGCCAAAAGAATCAGGGATAATCCCACCCAAGTTATTTTCAGCTAAAGAAAACGCTTCTAGAAATGACAAGTTCCCAAAAGGTGGGATACTTCCTGTCAGATTATTGTGGTAAAGTGCAAAGTATCGGAGCTTTAACCAAGTGCCAAGCGTTGTAGGGATTTCCCCTACCAGAAGGTTGTGACTAACCCGAAAGTCAAAGAGGCTGGTGCAAGCCGATAAGTTACTAGGAATTTTGCCGCTAAGTGTATTATTGTCCAATTGTATGACTCGCAATCTATGCAAATTGCCAATTTCTTTTGGGATTTCATTATGAAAACTGTTGTTATAGAGGGTTAGAATCCTCAAAAAGCTTAAATTTCCAATATATGGTGATATGGAGCCTACCAATTTCAGAGATTGCAGGTGCAACACGGTGACCCTCTGATGTTGACGACCACAAATAACTCCTCGCCATCGACAGAAGTGGATGCTGTCATTCCAAGAGTGCATAACCCTGAAAGGGTCAACAATGATCTTGCCTTTGAACTCAAGTAATGCCAACCGGTCCGTCTCATTATTCCCGCCAGCCACAGAGGTGACAAACAAGCCACACCACAAGAGAAGGATAAAAGCATTCATGCAAAAAGAAGAGGATGGTAGAGCTGAACTCAACTGAGAAAGCCCCATATGCAATATGGTTGAAGAAGCTGTTCGTACAAGTGCGTGTTTACAAGTGATCAGTTTTAGTTTGTCGAAACAAAACAGAGGGGTTTGATTTCGCTGCTTATGGCGCTCAAGGAAAAGCACATTTATAAGAAGGTGAAGATAGAAGTAGGACGAAGTTTCTGCTTGTAATGGTCAGTGGTCCCGTTACCTTATAGTAATTAATGGAAAATCCTCTTGACTGAATATGAAAAATATTTAAATAGGCGTTAGTTGCTATTTACTGGTATTTCATGAGTTTAATAAAGAAGGTAAAATTAATTTAAGCTTAAAATTACTAAATTGTGATAATTGAGCAAATCATAGGTTTCGAATAAAATTTTCTTGGTAAAAAAAAAAAAAAAAAAAAAGCAATTGGCTTTAGGTTAATGGTTCGCGAAGTACACTCATTAAAAAAGAATCTAATGAGTCAATATTATTATGGTTTTTTGTCCTGCATGAGCAATTTGTATCTAGTGAATACCCCATTTTCAAATGCACCGGGACCAACTATTTTCGATTTTTTGTACTGTAGCCAAAGACTTGGTGCAACATCGAGATGGACAGGTCTTCATTTTTAACTGCTTCCCATAATCAATTCAAACTTGGTTGGCAGTGAATCCCCCATTTTCAAATGCACCGGGACCGACTATTTTCGTTTTCTATACTGTAGCCAAAGACTTGGTGCAACATCGAGATGGACAGGTCTTCATTTTTAACTGCTTCCCATAATCAATTCAAACTTGGTTGGCAGTGAATCCCCCATTTTCAAATGCACCGGGACCGACTATTTTCGTTTTCTATACTGTAGCCAAAGACTTGGTGCAACAACGAGATGGACAGGTCTTCATTTTTAACTGTTTCCTACACTGACCTTCTTTTAATCATAATGACGACGAATACAGATGGCTTGAATCAATGTCAAGATGACTTTTTATTTTATATTTTATATATATATATATATATATATTTTGTGAGAATCAATGTCAAGATGACTTGGGAAGTCAAGATTGGTACCTCTTCTTGTATTTTCTTTTTTAACTTTTATTCTCACTATTTTGAAAAAAAAAAAAAAAAATTTCTTCTTCTCCTCCGTATTAGTCCACATTTATTGTTACACTTCCTCCAACATTTTCCTTCCATCTTTGCCTTTTTATTTTTCCACTACTCTCTGCTTTATCATTACAATTTCTTCATCTTTTTCTCTTATTTATATTTGAATTTCTTTTCCTTATTTTATTTTGTATAAATTCAATATCATTTCTCTCATTCAATTCATGTTTTTATTACAAAAAATTGTGAGTATTCTCTTTATTATAATTGTGATTAGGCAAATATAACACACTACTACAAAAGTTAGAAGAATATGGTTTACCTTAAAAAATATTAATCAAACATACAAAAAATAATAGTATAATATATTTGTAGAGATAAAAAGATAAAAAATAGTTGTAGAAATCTTTAAAAAAAATAATACTTGAAGTAATTGTTATTTTTTATATATTACACCTCATTACATAATATTTATATATTCCCACACATCGCATTTGTCAGCGACTAATTGTCATTAATAATAAAGACCGAAATGTAGGCATTAATTAAGTTACAATTTATGTAATGCAGTTTGGTTTTTTAGATAATTTTATGGGTAAATTGCAAAGTACACCCCTGAAATTTGGGGTTACTTGGATTTTACACCTTAAAATTTGAGAAATTGGATTTTACACCTTAAAGTTTGGTTCCGTTAGCAAAACCTCACCCTTTGTTAGTTTGAGCTGTTAAGTGACATGTTAGTGCACTAACATGTATTTTTTTTTTTTTTTTTTTTCCAAATAAGCTCTACAAAACGATGTTGTTTCAAAGCAAAAACACTGCGAACCCACCGTAATTCTAGGTTTTAGGATGACACCGTTTTGGATGCAACTCAATTCCCAAATCATTCAACTCAAAACGACAAAACCCAAGAATGAAACCCATGAACCCTTACTTGCTAAAGGACCCAATGAACCCATGCAACTCAAAACCCAACCCAGCCCTCAACTCACTGTGAACCCACCCAGCTTGACCAATTAAGGTCCAAGGCGAAGGCGGCAACGGCAACAACAAAAAATTTGGCTGATCTCTTGAAGAATCTCTACTCCACCTTGTCTGACCAATTCCCTGAAGGAACCACCTCTCGAGACCTCGAAGCCGGAGGAGACAAGATTAGTGATGAGGTTTGGAAAGAGATTGTCGCCAAAACCGCTATCACCACCACCACCAATCACAACAAGGTAGAGGAGATTAACAACAACAACAAAAATAATAAGGTGGAGGAGATGACTTTGTAGATTTCTTGACGAAGGCTAAGGCAGTGAGGGAGGAGGATGTGATACTAGGTGGTAGGCAAGACTAGGATATGAAACTAGGTGGAGGATTTGTTTACGAAGGCTGAAATTTGTGTTTTGATTTTGGGCTAAATGGCGCCATTTTGGAAGCTGACATAGTGCCTTTTGCTTTCTTTGAAACTATTTCGTTTTTCTAAGGCTGATTTGGCAAAATAAAATACTTGTCAGCATGCCAACATGTCACTTTACAGCTTAAACAAAGGGTGGGGTTTTGCTAAAAGAACCAAACTTAAGGGTGTAAAATATAATTTTTCAAAATTTAAGGTGTAAAATTCAAACAAGTCCAAACTTCAGGGTGTACTTTGCAATTTACTCTAATTTTATTAATACAATATGATTTGAATAACTTTTTTATTGACTGTAATTTTTTTTTTTGACAAATTTACTATTAAATTATTTTTTTGTTTATGGTTGCAAATTTTTGCAATTAAGAATTACCTCAACTATAAAATATTTAAATTTTTTATTCTTTCAAATTATACACAAAAATTATTATTAACAAGAAATTTCGGCTTGGTAATCATATAAAAAAAGTGTAATTGCACAATAAAATTTTCAAATTTTAGATTAAGTAAAAATTTATTAAATAACACAACATAAAAAATGAGAGTGCAAATAAACATATTACGTTAAACTTAGTAACCGACTAGTTTAAAATTACTACACAAGTTGTCTTTCTATATTGGGCTTATTTTTCTTGTACAAGATTATTAAACCTTGTGAGTTCATTTTTGTGGTACTTACAGTGGAATAATTTAGGGTTGCTTTGGATTGAGGGGGAAAGATGGGGAGTGGTCAAAGCCATTTCGACAATTGGTGTCGGTAGCAGCTTCGACCATCGGTACCAGGGTCCAATGGTCGGAGCAACTGCTTCGGTAACTGGTGCCAAGTGTCCGATGGCTGGAGTCGCCGCTCCAATGACCAGTATGGAGGGTCACTGCTATGACAGCCGGCATGGCAGTCTAATCATTGGAGACCCCGTTCCAACTACTAGTATCGAAGGTTTGATAACTGAAGTCATTATTCCAATGATTGAAATCATTGTTCCAATCACCGAAGACACTACTCTAGCGGCGGTCATAGGTAGTCCAATCGCTAGAACCACAATTCCTGCAGTCTGGTCACTAGACCTCCACACCAACAGCTCTAGTGCCTAAGCTAATGGTTTTAGTGATTTGCCTGAAAAATTTTACTTGTCATACTAAACGCGTGAACATATTTTAATTTTTACTGAAAATGTTTTACATATAATATTTTACTTTTGAAAATATGTTATTTCAAAATAAACGGAACTTTAGACAAACTCAATATTATTGATGAGGTTAAATTTATTGAATACAAACTATTTTATACAGTTTTACTCACCTCAAATCGTGACTTCTAATTAACTACGATTTCAGGCTTTCAGTTGCTTTTAGAGTACATGCATAATTGTTTGTATGTGTAACTCTAATGTTGGAATTTGGAAGCTATTGAATTCAAATTCAAGTGAAGACTACGGACTCAGAAAAACTTGCTGCAACATCGAGATGGACAGATCTTAATGGACTGGTCCCGTCATTTTAGTTTGCTTAGCGATCCCGTCATTTACGACGAAGACTTGAAATCGCTTGAACCAATGTTAGGATGACTAAGAAGTAAGGATTGGTTGGCTTGCTTGCACCAGTCAATCAGTGCGGAATTTTGGCATGGAAAATAGGGCACCATTAATAACAAGTATTACGACTTATTTAACCATTGGATTATACATCTTTTTCCAGCCCCACCCTGGGCTGGCACTGGTATTATCTTTGGCACAACTAGAAGTCATTTCGTTCGGTTGATAGAGGCATTCCCCCGTTGGATTATACTACTATAACTCTCAATGAGTCAATGGCTGAGATTGAGAATTAAATATATATATATATATTTCAATCCCAACCATTAACTAAAACATTTTTTTTTTTTTTAAAGTTAAAAGTGGAAGGGTAAAAATTGTTTACGAGAGGAAATGTGATAATTGGGCACCAGATCCAATCCTTAATTAACAACTAAAACATTACTATAATTTGTCAGGTTAAAGACTTCTCTCCCCTGCCTGGAGGATTCCATGGTTTTGCCCACCTAAACTTTTGACTTGTTGAAAGCTAGCAGGTGGAAGTCGCAAGCATAATTCTATTGTATCGTAAATCAATCTGTGATATTTTTGTATTATGTATAGTATCGTATTGAGATATACAAATACTTAATTAATAAAATTTATACAAAAATTATAGATATATATATATATATATATATGTGGGGTGTAAAGACTTGAGCTTTTGTGTTGGGCCTTAAGCCCCATTTACTAACAAGAATGCGTCCAAAGAGGAGAAAATGTTGAGAAAGGCCCCATAGTAGGTGGTTGTACAGAGAAATGTTGAAATGCACTAGTCCGAGAGGGTCATACTCCTCGGACCTGACGAATGTCAGTCAAGTGAACTTCGCCTTGACTTAGGTAACCTTCTAGGAAATTCCAGTAATGAAGATAGACTTCAGGTGAGCAAGGAAAGGATAAGAACACGGAAATATCTTGGGGAAAAGCTGCTACCACCGCATTAAATGCACTACAGCAGCTTTCCTAGCCGCATTAATGTGGAGAAGACCTCTGAACAGTGTTTTCAACCACTATCGCCCACAGAAAACCAGAAAAGCTGCTCAGTAGGACAGATACTTGAGTGCAGGGTTGGATGATAAACAAGTGGACGATGAGAATGAATTAGGGAGGACTATATAATGGGGGAGACCCTCTATAAGAAGGGGATTGGAAAATATTAAGAGAAAAATATTAAATGAGATTTACTGTAGTACTGTGGAGAATAAACTTTCTGAAATAACCAATTCATCCAAAAACTTAGTCCTTGGACTTATATTCGACCCTTGATTATGTGTCTTTTCCTCCTCAGACAAGCTTAAAACCTTGATTAACCGTTAGAAAACCCATTAACAGCCCAGTTCTTTCACCCACTCTCTTACAAATTTATTGTATTGGGCTTATTGGGCCTATATCCTACTCCTTTTGGGTTTGGGCCGCAATTTGTGATTCTACAATTGGCGCCGTCTGTGGGGAGAACTAGTGCTTATGAGGATTATAACGATTATGGCGAGTTCAGGATCACACCAGACTAGTCCACACCATGCAGAATCAACTAACGTTCATCAACAGGGCGAGCTCCATGACCTCGAGCACGGAAATAATATGGATAACCAGCAGGAAGGTAGCTTGCAAACGCTCCATACAGGTGGAAGTGGTTATCGGCGAAGGAGTCATTTAGTACATGAGCAAGCTGATGAAAAGGATTTGCAACGAGAAATTGATGATCTAAAAAAGAGACTTCGTCGAGCACAACGAAAACAAACCCCTTCCAGCTCTGACGTTTCTTACAATGACAACGAAGATGCCAGTTACAGAAAATGCTCAGAAACTCCATCTAGTGAGTCTTATTCCTATGATGAGGAACATTCTCACAAAAGGAGGCGAAGGAGTCCGTCTGGGAGGGGGGTAGGAACTAATGTCATGAAGAAAGCTCTAAGCCAGATTTCTAAGTCCCCCTTTACTTGGGAAATAGAAAAAGCAAAGCTCCCCAGGCGTTTCCATCAGCCCACGTTCACCATGTATAACAAACGCACGGATCCTGTGGAGCATGTGAGCCAGTTCAAACAAAAGATGGCTGTCCATTCTTAGGACGAAGCCTTGTTGTGCAGAGTATTTCCCTCCAGCTTAGGACTGATGCCGATGAAATGGTTTGATGAGCTAAGAACGAACTCCATCAATTCTTTCAAGAAGCTTACCCAATCATTCTGTTCCCGGTTCATTACATGCAATAGGGTTCCTCAGCCCTTAGATTCTCTGCTGTCTATGACAATGAGGGAAGGGGAGTCTGCGAAGGCATATGCTGAAAGGTATTGGGAGATGTTCAATAAAATTTATGGCGATTTTGATGAAGTCGCTATTAGAACTTTCAAGGTCAGCCTCCCATTCGAACATGGTTTGAGAAAATCCCTGACAGGTAAGCTTGTCACCAGTTTGCGACAGTTAATGGATCGAGTTGACAAGTATAAGAGGATAGAAGATGATCAACAACAAGGAAAAGGGAAAGCTAAGGTTGTCCCCCAAGAAAGAAGAGATTTTAGGTCGGATAGATACAATAACAACCGGTCGAGAAGGGATTATGCAGAGCAGCCAGGGTCAAATAACAATCAAGTGGTCAGAGCTGTATTCCGAGAGCTAGTGCATCAAGTATTGGAAAAAGTCAAGAACGAATCCTTCTTCAAATGGCCCAACAAGATGGTGGGAAATCCTGAAAAGCGAAACCGAAACCTCTATTGTCAATATCATCGGGATCATGGTCATACAATAGAGGATTGTAGGAGTTTATGGGATCACTTGGACCAACTTGTCCGAAAAGGCAAATTGAAGCAGCTGTTGCATCATTCTAGCAGGCTAGGTGGACAGACCTATTCTCGGTCTGAAAGAGAGACTCCTTCAAGACCCCCTCTGGGAACTATCAACGTTATTTTCGCAGCACCTGGCAGAACAGGATCATGCCCGTCTAGAGTAATGTCTGTGGCTCGCCTGTCTTCTGAGGACACTAGTCACGAGCCGAAGAGAGCTAGATTAGAGCGGCCCCTGGTCATGGGGTTCTCGGACGAGGATAAGATTGGAACTATTCAGCCTCATGATGATGCCTTAGTGATCACCCTCCGAATTGGGGGTTATGATGTGAAAAGAGTAATGGTTGATCAAGGCAGCACAGCTGAGATAATGTACCTTGATCTTTTCAAGGGGCTGAGTTTAAGAGCTGAAGATCTGACGCCTTACAGTTCTCCCCTAGTGAGTTTTGAGGAGAAGGTTATTATCCCAAAAGGACAGATCAGATTGCCTGTGCAGACTGGCTCAGAGACGGTGGAGGTAGACTTTATCGGGGTGGATGCATATTCTCCTTATACAGCAATTGTTGCCAAACCTTGGCTTCATACTTTAGGAGCATTTTTTTCCACTTTGCATCAGAAGATCAAGTACCCATCTGAAGGACAGATCGAAGAAATATTGGGTGATCAAGCCATGGCGCGGCAGTGCATGGTTGCAGCCATCCAACATAGGCCCGAAGCTGAACCTAGGACTCTCAATGAGAAAGAGTTATAACAGTTAAAACCTCCAATGTTATCCATTGATAGCACATCCGAGGAGGTAGAGTGTGAAGATCTTGTGAAAGTTACAATAGGAGATGATCCAGAGAAGTTTTTTCAAATCGGATCCTAGCTACCTTAACAAGAGAGAGAGAGGAGCTGATAGAGTTCCTTAAACAAAACATTGACGTCTTTGCCTGGAATACTTACGAGGCCCCAGGGGTGGATCCAGAATTCATTTGCCACCATTTAAATGTTAATCCATTAGTAACCCCCAAAAAGCAGCTCCCTCGGCGTCCCTCCAAAGAGCATGCAGAAGCAGTCCGAGAGGAGGTAGCGAAACTCAAGCAGGTTGGGGCTATCAAGGAGGTATTCTATCCTGAATGGTTAGCAAACACGGTAGTAGTAAAGAAAAAGAGTGGGAAGTGGCGAGTGTGCGTTGATTTCATAGATTTGAATAAGGCTTACCCTAAAGACCCATTCCCAATGCCCAAGATAGATCAGCTGGTAGACGCTACTGTCGGCCATCCTCGGATGAGTTTCTTGAATGCTTTCCAGGATTATCATCAGATACCTTTGGCCTTGGACGATCAAGAGAAAACAACATTTTTTACTCTTATTGGGAATTATCACTACAAAGTAATGCCATTCGGTTTGAAGAATGCAGAATCCACCTATCAGAGAATGATGACGAGGATGTTTGAGTCAATATTGGGGAAAAATATCGAGATTTATATAGATGATATGGTGGTGAAGAGCAAAGTGGTTTCGGAGCATCTGGGAGACCTTCGAGTTATCTTTGAAATTCTTAGAAGCTACAAGCTACGCTTAAATGCTTCCAAGTGTTCATTTGGTGTAGGGTCAGGCGAATTCTTGGGTTACATGGTCACTCACAAGGGAATTGAAGTTAACCCCAACCAGATTAAAGCTATTAACAATTTGCGAACTCCTTGGAATCCAAAGGAAGTGTAGAAACTAACAGGAATGGCCACTGCTTTAAACAGGTTCATATCTTGATCAGTAGATAGGTGCAGACCTTTCTTCCTATTGATCAACAAATGGAAGAATTTTGAGTGGACAGAAGAATGTGCCAAGGCATTCCAGCAACTCAAGGATTATCTAGCTCGGCCGCCGATCATGTCTGGTCCTGAGTTAGATGAAGTTCTTTTCGCCTACATTGCTGTAGCCCCGTATAAAGTAAGTTTGGTACTGATACAAGTTGATAATGGCATACAACGGCCAGTTTATTACGTGAGTAAGTCATTGCACAAAGCCGAAGTGTGTTATCTACCACTGGAGAAAGCTATCCTGGCAGTAGTGCTTGGCACACATAAGCTACCTCATTACTTCCAAGCACATATAGTGGTCGTTCTTACACAGCTCCCGCTTAAAACCATACTCCGAAGTGCCGACTACACAAGAAGAATAGCCAAGTGGGGTACAATTCTGGGGGCTTTCGATATCAAGTACATGCCTCGTACCTCCATAAAAGGAAAAGTCCTCGCAGATTTGGTGGCTGAATTCACCGAACCTGAGATAGAGGAATTACAATCAGATGGAAACATGGATGAAAAATTGGTTGGTACGGTCTCCCAATATTGCCTTCCAACGTGAGAGGTATATGTAGACGGAGCATCGAATCAAAAAGGCTTAGGGGTTGGGTTAGTACTGATGTCCCCTGAGAAGGTTGTCATTGAAAAATCTTTGAGGTTAGATTTTTCAGCCACAAATAACGAAGCCGAGTACGAAGCTCTGTTGGAAGGAATGGCTATGGTCCAAAGAATGGGTGGAAGGTCCATAAAACTCTTTTCGAACCCAAGGCTAGTTGTCGATCAAGTAAGAGGATAATTTAAGGCGAAAGATGAGAGGATGCAGGGGTATCTTAACCAAGTTAAATGCATACAGTTAAAATTTGACTCCTTTGACTTGCTACATGTCCCCAGAAGTGGTAATGCGCACGTGGACTCTTTAGCTATGCTTGCAACCTCCTCGACACAGTACTTGCCTCGAGTGATCCTTGTTGAGGACTTATACAAACCCTCAAGGACAGGAGAGACGGTTCAAATTAATCAGATCAAAGTGGGGCCAAGCTGGATGGATTCCATCATACAATTCCTGAAGGAGGATATTATGCCTAAGGAAAAAATAGAAGCTGACAAGATACGAAGAAAGGCTACTAGTTATTGGTTATTGGAGGACCATAAACTATATAAGCGTTCCTTTTCAGGACCTTATTTGTTATGTGTCCACCCTGAGCTAACCGAGTCACTTCTAGAAGAGTTGCATGAAGGAATCTGTGGAAGCCACACTAGAGGCAGATCCTTAGCGCACAGGGCCATTACCCAAGGGTACTGGTGGCCAAATATGCAGAGAGAAGCTCTTGAATACGTCAGAAAGTGTGACCAGTGCCAGTGGTTTACGCCGAGCATACACCAACCAAGTGGAATCCTTAATCCGCTATCTAGCCCATGGCCATTTGCTCAGTGGGGCTTAGATATCGTAGGACTATTTCCCAAAGCAGTGGGAAACAAGAAATATCTCCTGGTCGGCACAGACTATTTTATGAAGTGGGTTTAAACGGAGCCTTTAGCCAACATCAGAGATGTGGATGCGAAAAGATTCGTTTGGAAGAACATCGTTACTCAGTTTGGAGTTCCTCACGTGCTCATCTCAGACAATGGCCTTCAGTTCGATAGTAAGATGTTCAGGAAATACTGTGGCGAGCTGGGGATTACTAATAGGTATTTTACTCCTGCTTATCCCCAAGGGAATGGGCCGACTGAAGCTGTAAATAAAGTCATAGTAAGTGGGTTGAAGAAAAGATTAGATGATGCGAAAGGTAAATGTGTGGAGGAATTACCACATGTACTCTGGACGTACAAAACCACACCTCGCAGGTCTACTGGAGAGACCCCTTTCTCAATGACTTATGGAGCTGAGGCTGTCATCCTTTTAGAGACTGGTTTCCCAACAACAAGAACCAGTTCATTCAATCCAAAAGATAACGATGAGCAACTAACAAGAAATTTGGACTAGATTGAAGAAAAGAGAGAAAATGCAATGGTCCAATTGGCTTATTATCAACAGAAACTGAAACAAAGTTATGATGCAAATGTAAAGTTAAGACCTTTAGCTCCTAGTGACCTGGTGTTACGTAAAGTTGTGAGCACTGCAAAGAATCCAGCTTGGGGAAAGTTATGGCCAAATTGGGAGGGACCAAATTGGCCAAATTTATACAAAAATTATAGATATATATATATATGTGGGGGGCAAAGACTTGAGCTTTTGTGTTGGGCCTCAAGCCTCATTTACTAACAAGAATGCGTCCGAAGAGGAGAAAATGTTGGGAAAGGCTCCATAGTAGGTGGTTGTACAGAGAAATGTTAAAAGGCACTAGTCCGAGAGGGTCATACTTTTCGGACCTAACGAATGTCAGTCAAGTGAACTTCGCCTTGACTTAGGTAACCTTTCAGGAAATTCCAGCAACGAAGATAGACTTCGGGTGAGCAAGGAAAGGATAAGAACGCGGAAATATCTTGGGGAAAAGTTGCTACCACCTCATTATATGCACTACAGCAGCTTTCCTGGCCGCATTAATGTGAAGAAGACCTCTGAACAGTGTTTTCAAACATTATCGCCCACAGAAAACCAGAAAAGCTGCTCAGTGGGACAAATACTTGAGTGCAGGGTTGGATGATAAACAAGTGGACGATGGGAATGAATTAGGGAGGACTATAAATGGGGGAGACCCTCCATAAGAGGGGGATTGGAAAATATTAAGAGAAAAATATTGAATGATATTTACTGTAACACTGTGGAGAACAAACTTTCTGAAATAGCCAATTCATCCAAAAACTTACTCCTCGGACTTATATTCGACCCTTGATTATGTGTCTTTTCCTCCTCGGACAAGCTTAAAACCTTGATTAACCGTTAGAAAACCCATTAACAGCCCAGTTCTTTTACCCACTCTCTTACAAATTTATTGTATTGGGCTTATTGGGCCTATATCCTACTCTTTTTGGGTTTGGGCTGCAATTTGTAACTTTGCAATATATATTCATTATAAATTCAGAATATATATATTTTTTTAGAGAATTTCAACTTATGGCGTCCGCTCCTGATAGTAGCTCATTATCATCAGACCAAGACACCAATCAGTTTTTGGTGCTAATGACTAATTTAATATCACTTACATAATAATATTTAACAAGAAAATTAAATAAATCAAATTAAAATGTGTTTATCTACGCAATCAAATTGATTAAACTCAAAAATTAATTCATGACAAATAACCAGAATTAATCATTTATTTTCATCATATTCATCATCTTGTCTAATTAACTCCATCTAAGTTAATGTTATTATCATGTTCATCATTTTGCAAATTTATTTCTTCATTGAAATTTTCTTTACCATCATCAACATTTACTATCTCTTCTTGTTCTGTTACTTTAATATTTTTTTGTAAATATTTATTCTTGGAATTATAGCTTCTTAGACTTATAACAATAATATATATAAATATATATGTAATTATATTGTCAATTTATACCTTATTCATAGTATATCCAAAACTCCGAAAATTAAACGGAAAATTGTGTACATTATATGTACAAAATGTCTGGTTTGCAGAAAAATTGAATACCCAGAATTGCGTAAACTCAACAGGATATTGTGTACATTTTTTGTACGGAATGTCTCGATTTACAAAGAAATTGAATATCCAGAACTGCGTAAATGCAACGGAAAATTGTGTACAGTATATGTACGGTTTGTCTGAATTTGCAGAAAAATTAAATATTCAAAAGTGCGTAAACTCAGCGAGAAATTGGGTACATTATAGGTACAGAATGTCTGGATTTGCAGAGAAATTGAATATCCAGAATTCCGTAAATTCAACAGGAAATTGTGCACATTATATATGTACGGAATGTCTGCTTTTGCAAAGAAATTGAATATCCAGAACTGCATAAATTCAACGGGAGATTGTGTACATTATATATGTAAGGAATGTCTGGTTTTGCAGATTAATTGTATATCTAGAAATACGTAAAATCAACGGGAAATTGTGTATGTTATATATGTACGAAATGTCTAGATTTGCAGAAAAATTAAATATCCAAAAGTGCGTAAATTCAATAGGATATTGTGTACATTTTTTGTATGGAATGTTTAGATTTGCAGAGAAATTGAATATCCAAAATTACGTAAATTCGGCGAGAAATAGGGTACATTATATGTACGAAATGTTTGGATTTGCAGAAAAATTGAATATCCAGAATTGCATAAATTCAACAAGATACTGTGTACATTTTTTGTACAAAATGTCTGTATTTGCAATAAAATTGAATATTCAGAACTGCGTAAATTCAACGGAAAATTGTGTATATTATATGTACAGTTTGTCTGAATTTATAGAGAAATTGAATATCCAGAAGTGTGTAAACTCAACGGGAAATTGTGTACATTATATGTACGGAATGTCTAGGTTTGCAGAGAAATTAAATATCCAAAACTACGTAAATTCAACAGGAAATTGTGTACATTATATATGTACAGAATGTCTGGATTTGCAGACAAATTGAATATCCAGATTTGTATAAATTCACCAGGAAATTGTGTACATTATACGTACGGAATGTTAGGATTTGCAGAGAAATTAAATGTCCAGAACTGCGTAAATTCAACGGGAAATTGTGAACATTATATATGTACAGAATGTCTAGTTTCGCAAATAAATTGAATATCTAGAATGGCGTAAAATCAACAGGAAATTGTGTACATTATATATGTACAGAATGTCTTGTTTTGCAGAGAAATTGAATATCCATAAGTGCGTAAATTCAACGGAAAATTGGGTACGTTATATGTACGGAATGTCAGGATTTGCAGAGAAATTAAATATCCAAAACTACGTAAATTCAACGGAAAATTGTGTACATTATATGTAAAGAATGTATGGATTTGTAGAAAAATTGAATGCCCAGAATTGCATAAATACAACTGGATATTGTGTACATTTTTTGTACAAAATGTCTCGATTTACAAAAAAATTGAATAACCAGAATTGCATAAATGCAATGGAGAATTGTGTAAGTATATGTACAGTTTTTCTGAATTTGCAGAGAACGTGAATATCCAGAAGTGCGAAAAATGTAACGGGATATTGTATACATTTTTTGTATGAAATGTCTAGATTTACAGAGAAATTGAATATCCAGAACTGCGTAAATTCGGCGGGAAATTGTGTACATTATTGTATGGAATGTCCGAATTTGCAGAAAAATTGAATATCCAGAATTGCATAAATTCAACGAGATATTGTGTACATTTTTTGTACGGAATTTCTGGATTTGAAATGAAATTGAATATCCATAATTGCCTAAATTCAACGAAAAATTGTGTACATTATATGTACGGTTTGTTTGGATTTGCAGAAAAATTGAATATCCAGAAGTGCGTAAAGTCAGTAGGAAATTGTGTACATTATATATATATGGAAAGTCTGGTTTTGTAGAGAAATTAAATATCCAGAACCGTATAAATTCAACGGGAAATTGTGTACGAAATGTTTGATTTTGCAGAGAATTTGAATATCTAGAACTGCGTAAATTAAACGGGAAATTGTGTACATTATATGTACGGTTCATATGGATTTGCAGAGAAATTGAATATCCAGAAGTGCGTAAACTCAACGGTAAATAGTGTACATTATATGTACGGAATGTCTGGATTGGCAAAGAAATTAAATATCCAAAACTGCGTAAATTCAACAGGAAATTGAGTACATTATGTATGTACGGAATGTCTGGTTTTGTAGATAAATTGAATATCTAGAATTGTGTAAAATCAACGGGAAATTGTGTACATTATATATGTACAGAATGTCTTGTTTTGCAAAGAAACTGAATATCCATAAGTGCGTAAATTCAACGGGAAATTGTGTACATTATATATGTACAGAATGTCTTGTTTTGCAAAGAAACTGAATATCCATAAGTGCGTAAATTCAACGGGAAATTGAGTACATTATATGTACGGAATGTTAGAATTTACAGAGAAATTAAATGTCCAGAACTGCATAAATTCAACGGGAAATTGTGTACATTATATATGTATGGAATGTCTAGTTTCGCAGATAAATTGAATATCTAGAATCATGTAAAATCAACAAGAAATTGTGTACATTATATATGTACAGAATGTCTTGTTTTGTAGAGAAATTGTGTACATTATATATGTACAAATTATTTTGAACAACCCCTAAACCATAACAAGAGTACATTTAAGCACCACTTTGTCAAGGATTTAAAACAGTGCTTCTCAACTAAATAAAAAGGAGGAAGAACAAGAGTAAAACTAAACAAAGAGACAAAAGCAAGGAATTGCATGGAAACCCCCCATGAAAAGGGGTGAAAAAACCACAATA
This sequence comes from Quercus rubra, assembly GCA_035136125.1. Lineage (NCBI taxonomy): Eukaryota > Viridiplantae > Streptophyta > Magnoliopsida > Fagales > Fagaceae > Quercus > Quercus rubra. The sequence continues at coordinate 35,522,656 of CM068733.1, read as the reverse complement.
AGGAGCGAGGATTTTGATGTCCTTACTCCTGCAAAAATATTGTATTCTTTTCAATGAAACCAATATCACACTTTTTGATCTCTATTCAATTTCAATGTCAGCTTCTATCCTTCTCTTCCTATCCTTTTCTATCTCATTGCTTGTATTTTTCTGATAACTAGTATGACTAGTGTACATTTCAGGGCCGACTCAACAACTTTGGGAGCTTAAGGCGAAAATTTTGAGTGGGGCATTTTTTAATATTTAAATATTAATTAAATAATACTAATTGATTTTTTTTTAATTTAAAACCTATTTTTCTCACTTTTTGAGATACAAAATTATTAATTAAGTTTTTGTATTTAAATTCTTCTTACATTTCTTTTTCAATTGATAATATGACTAATCCACTTAATTAAGGGATGGAAGCAACATATCACCATTGGAACCCATGTCATAAAAGTGTAATTCGTATATGATATACAAAATAATAGAAAATCATGTATAACCATATTAAGCATATATATGTAACAACATATCACCATTAGAACTCATGTCATAAACGTTTAATTCATATATGATATACAAAATAATAAAAAAATCATGTTTAAGCATATTTAATGATTTATTCTCAAACCAAAACCATATGAATAGAATAAAACTTAATAAAATTAGGTTAAACAAAAGACAAAAAAATACATAAAATCTATTCAATTTGATAAATAAATATATAAAAAATTAGTGTAACCAAATACATACTTGCAAGGTTGTAGGTAGAAGAAGAGAAGGATATATAGAGGAAAAAAACTATATAGTAGGTATTTATTATAAATTATTTGATACATATAAACTCCACATTGAATAAGTTGATATAAAAAAAAAGTATAATGTCAGTCTAATTTGTGGAGGTTTGAATTATAAAAGAAGAAGATAAGATTAAAAAATTATATCTTTTTTTTTTTTTTGAAAATATAAAAATATGAACTAATAATGTTAAAATTTTAAGTTGATTTTAACGTATATATACAATATAATTTATGTATTCTTTTTTGAAAATCTAAAAAATAGTAACAACGTTGTTGTTTTTTGACATGTAGTAATATAATTTACATAAAAAATATAAGGATTAGATGAAGAATTTGGATTGTAACCAAATTAATATTTTTATCAACTTAAAACTAATAGGATAAGAACAAAAAAAAAAAAATTTAAAAATTAAAAATTTAAAAATTTCTGATCAAATAAAGTCTTCATATTATGTTGCTGCAATTTAAGAAGCATTAGACTTTTTTTTAGTGTAGTAATTAACAAATAAGAAGAATTAGATTACACTATGTCTATGTTGCTGCAATTCAAAATGCATTAGACCTCTTTTTCTTAGTGAATATATTAGACCTCCTTTTTTCAATGTAGTATATGTTGCTGCAATTTAAGATGCATTAGTCTTTTGTCAATTTAGAAATTATAAGAGAAGAAAAATTATATATATTTTTTTAAAATCTAAAAATCTAAAAAAAAAAAAATCTACAATATGGTGAAGCCACTTGGCACAACCATGACGCCTAAGCTCAACTTTTATTATATAGTATATGATAAGATTTACATGATAAGGAAGGCATTTGGGATTGGAGTCTTGGGATTTTGTTGTGAGAATGGTGAGGTTGAAGAAGTGTTTGGTTTTAGAAATAAAGTCTACATTTTTTTCCAGATGTTATTTTATTATTTTAAATATTAAATTTATAATATGGTATAGACTTCTACAGCTGTCTAATAACTATACAGTTCCAATCTAGGATTCAATCCTCGCCTATACCAAAAACCGATTGATGTCTTAGTTTGATAATAAAGAATTATCATCAAAAGTGGATGCTATAGATTGAAACTCTCTAAAAAAAAAATGCAATTCCAATATCATATATATATATATATATAGATTTGTAAAGTAAACCCACTCAATAGTTGGAAACTTCTTTTAGGATAAGAAAAAAATTATAAAATATGAATTAAGAAGATTAAGTTTCAAAAAATTCAGCAATATTGTGGGGAAACATCATAAATATTATATAACAAAATGAGTATTATATATGAGTCTTAAAAAAATAAAAAGGGTAAATTACACTTTGCCCACCTGTGGTTTGCTCGAAAAATACTTTGCCTATTTGTGATTTAAAAATTAGTACTTTACCCGCCTGAGGTTAGCTATGTTTGTTTCCCATTACCCACCTCTCTTAAAAACAGGGATAAATTTGTATTTTTGTTACTCTTTTATGTCTCTCTTCTCTCAAAACATAAAAAATTAAAAAATAAATGGAAAAGAAAATCTAAAAACTAGGTTTTGTAAAATTAAAACCTAACTTTTACATCTAAAAGCTAGGTTTTGTAAAAATTAAAGCCTAACTTTTACATCTAAAAGCTAGGTTTTGTATCAACTTTTAAATCTTCTATTTTAACGCATTAGAAATTGAAAATACAACTTGAAAAAAAATATTCAGAGGCCTGATAAGACAACAAACCTAGAAACAAAGAAATTGAAAAAGTGAGTGAAAAAAGAGGCCTCAGAGATCCTGGTGGATAAAATTCATCAAATAGGAATTCCCATCAAGGATAGCAAATATTAAACCTTATAACATAACCTGCCTCTATAACCCTATATATCATCTAAGTTTCAAATAGAATAAACAAACAAATTCAATGAAAACCCAGTTTTTTTATTAATAAAAAGGAGAATAAAACACAGAAAGAAGAAAATAATAACATTAAGATGTTGTCAGAAGTAGCTGGTTAGGATATCACATATTTCGGCAAAGAAAATATCATTGGGAATCCGAATGATTCTTTTCATCATCCAACATCTCTAATTCAAAGAAAGAATATATATCGATCACAAATTCAATTAAATAGCTTAATGGGTAACGTTCAAAAATAAGAGAAATTTATTTTTATTTATTTTAAATGTATCAGCCTTGTCACCGAGAAAAATATCAGAGGAAAGCCAGAGCTGAAAGCAGAATTACAAGTATGGAATAGATACAAGTAACATAAAACTTCAATATAGCCTAATAATAGATTCCATGACCCCAATGCTAAAGTTTTCAAATCACAAAATTGCAATATTACTATATTAGGCTGATTAATATTAGGCTTAATCAACCGTTATATAACCAAACCCTAGACCCATATAAACAAAACACATAAAATCAATAGATACGGAAGAACAAAGGAAAAAGACACACAAAAACAAGAATATGAAACCTTTGGAGGCTTTTGAGAGTTTAGGGAGTTTTATGATTTGATTTATGAAAACGTAAGAGGTCGTCGCAGAAGTGAAGAATGAAAGAGTTGTGAGGTTGTATTTTCAATTTCAATTTTTAACATGTTAAAATAAAAGATCTAAAAGTTGATACATGAAAAAAAGATGTAAAAGTTAGGTTTTAATTTTACAAAAACTAGCTTATAGATCTTCTTTTCCCTTGATTTTTTAGTTTTTTATGTTTTGAGAGGAGAGAGACATAAAAAGGTAACAAAAATACAAATTTGCCTCTGTTTTTAACAAAGATGGGTAACGGGAGACAAACAGAGCTAACCTCACGTAGGAAAAGTGTCAATTTTTAAACCACAAGTAGGTAAAGTATTTTTCAGGCAAACTACAAGTGGACAAAGTGTAATTTTCTCAAATAAAAATTATTTTCAAATGAAATTATCAATCTTCAGTCAAACATGCAGGACATTACCTAGTTACTCTTAATCATTCAATAACTCCATTTCTATTGTGCGTACACATTTGTTTCTTTAAAAAAAAAAAAAAAAACATACACCCAATCCAATGTGGTAAAATCATAGCAACTTTCAATAAAACCCTTTTTATTTTTAAGAATCAATTGGCATGAAGATTGAAACAATGATTTCACTTTATAATTAAACTAGTCGCTAACCTGTGGAATGCACAAGAAACCTTATTTTTGCTTTGAATTTATTAAATTTTATTAGAATGAGAAATATATTTACTAAACTATCTACTTGATTATCAATCATTCTAATTATAAATTTGAGTAAAGGATCAACCTCAATGCCTAGGAATTCACTTTTATATCTAGGAATTCAGAGATTTCATCAATCTTAAGAGCCAATAACAACATGAAACATAAAACAAATTATCGAAATTCATAGATATGTTCACCAAATGTACAAATTGTAACCCATGACTTTTAAAACAGGAGTAAAATCCCCATTTCATAGGTCATAACTGTGGGGACCAGTTATCTCTGGAGTACTGTTGAGGCTGTATGGACTAGGCCTATGGCCCAATGACCCAATTCGAGGATGCTAACAGGTCCAAGGACGGTCAACTAAGGTAGTAACAGAAATGGCATTGAAGGAAGAACTGAAAGTTATTTATGATAGTCCCAAATCTATTCGAGGTGGTTTGAAACCTTCCTATCCTTTTGAATACTACTTTAAAGTGACCTTATGACGGGGAGTTGAACATTGGATAAGGGATGAGGGAGGAGGATAACAAATATTTGCGAGAGCTGTTACCTCCACATTTAATGCTTCCCAGCTAATTCTCTGGCCTCATTAATGTGGAGGTGATACCTGAACAGTGAACGAGCAATCTTATAGCTAGTAGTAGAGAGTTCAGGGAGGTGTGAGATGGGACAGGAAGAAGCTTCCAGAACCGAATTTACACGTGTATAGTAAAGATGATACTAAAATCATGGTATATAACATGAGAAGGTTGCCAAAGAGAATGGATTGAAAAAAACCAGAGAAAAAAGGACTAAAGAACAAGTTACTAAAAACAGAGCTCTTAACTCTTGATTAAATTATTACGACCGAGTTACTCAGGCTGGGCCGAGGATAATTTTTGTATCTTATATTCTTAATATTTCTTCCAAACCACCCATGATTGTTACCTCCTTTCTAAAATCAGACTAGTTCTTTCTCCCACACTCTACAAATTTATTTTTTGGGCTTGTTGGGCCAAAACCCAATCCTGTTTAAGGTCCAAGCCAAAACTGGTCCTTTCAATTGGCGCCATCTGTGGGGAGAACTTGATCTGATTTGAAGGAGATTCCGGTTTAACGTTGGAGATGGAAGAGTTAGATTCACACCAACCAACGATTGGCTCACATCAAAATGATGCTAATCTGCACCAGGCCGAATCAGGGGGCTCTCAACATAACAGTTCAGTTGTAAACCCTCAACAAAAAGGAGATCATGAGGGAAGTATGCATACAACGCATACCAGCAAGAGTCAGTCACGAGGGAAGAGCCATGTCTCCCATGCAAAGAGTGAAAGAGACATGCAACGTGAAATTGATGAGCTGAAGAAAAAGTTGCGTCGTGCACGGCGAAGGCGCTCATCACCTAACTCCAAGTTGTCTTCCGAGGAGACAGATGATGCTACATATAGGCGAAGATCCAGAACTCCACTCAGTGAGACTTTCTCTTGTGATGAGGAATATCGCCATAGGCGTAAGAATAAGAGCCCAACCCATAAAGGCCTTGGGAACAATGCCATGAACGAGGCGTTGAGTCAAGTTGCTAAGTCCCCTTTCACGCGAAGCATAGAAGGTGCGAGTCTCCCTCGGTGATTTCATCAACCCACATTCTCCCTTTATAATGGCCGAACGGATCCAGTGGAACACGTCAGCCATTTTAGCCAGAAAATGGCCGTTCATTCTAAGGATGAGGTCTTGATGTGTAAGATCTTTCCATCTAGCTTAGGACCGATGGCGATGAGATGGTTTAATGGCTTGAAGGCAAACTCAATTGATTCCTTTAAGAAGCTTACCCAATCCTTTGGTGCTCGCTTTATCACATGTAGCAAGGTTCCTCTGCCTTTAGGATCTTTGCTATGAATGTCCATGCGAGATGGGGTGACTCTGAAAGTTTATTCAGATAGATATTGGGAGATGTTTAACGAAATGGATGGGAACTATGATGATGTGGCCATCAATACTTTTAAGGCTGGTCTACCAACCGAGCATGATTTGAGAAGATCTCTCACTGGTAAACCTGTTGCCAGTGTACGTCAACTGATAGATAGGATTGATAAGTATAGGAGGATTGAGGAGGATCAGTTACAGGGAAAAGGAAAAGCAAAGGTGATCCCTTAGGAGAGGAGGGATTTCAGGTTGGATCGGATACAGAAAAATAGACCTTGGAGAGACTTTGCAGGGCAGTCTATATCTGCCAACACTCAGGCGGTTAATGCTGTATTTCAAGAACCAGTGTAATAGGTTTTGGAGAAGGTTAAGAACGAACCGTTCTTCAGATGGCTGAATAAGATGGCAGGAGATGCTGTGAATCGTAACCAAAACCTTTACTACCATTATCATCAGGATCATGGACATACTACTGAGGATTGCAGAAATCTGTGGGATCATTTGGAACAATTGGTCCGAGAGGGGAAGTTAAAGCATCTCTTGCATCACTCCAGTGGCCGAGGAAGTTAAACTAATTCGGCGTTTCGGGGAAATGCTACTCCGAGACCTCCTCTGGGCACCATAAACGTCATATTCACTACCCCAGGGAGGACCGGATCCTGCCCCTCCAGGATAATGTCAGTATCTTGTTACTCAGATGAGGATTCTAATTCGATGCCGAAGAGAGTCAAGATGAATGTCCCATTGGTGTTGAGCTTTTCAGATGCAGATAAACTAGGAACCATACAACCACACGATGATGCTTTGGTAGTTACACTTAGAATTGGTGGGTACGATATGAAGAGGGTTATGATTGACCAGGGCAGCGCAGTTGAGATTATGTATCCTGACCTCTATAAAAGGCTAGGCTTGAAACCTGAGAATCTAACAACCTACAGTTCTCCTTTGGTGAGTTTCGAAGGCAAAATGGTCGTTCCTAAAGGGCAGATTAGATTACCCATGCAGGTTGGTACAGATGTGGTTAAAGTGGACTTTATTGTGGTGGATGCTTTTCTCCTTACACGGCCATTATGGGTAGACCTTGGCTTCACACCTTAGGAGCTATTTCCTCAACTCTTCATCAAAAGGTAAAATACCCCTCTAGGGACCAAGTGCTTGAGATAGTAGGAAGCCAATAAATGGCTAGGCAATGCTTAGTAGCAGATATTCAGCACAAGCCTGAGGTTGACACATTGGCCACTGCTGAAAATAATTTATAGCAGCTAGAAACTCCGGCATCTCTTTTTAGTGAACTAGCCGATGAGGTGGAATGTGAAGAACAAGAAAAAGTGGTCGTTGGAGATGATCCGGAGAAATTTTTTCAGATTGGAACTCAAATGCCCCTACTGGAGAAGGAGCAGTTAGTCAATTTACTGAGGAAAAATGTAGATGTGTTTGCATGGGACACCTATGAAGCCCTGAGGGTAGACCCAAATTTCATTTGTTATCATCTGAATGTCAATCCATCCATTACTCCGAGAAGGCAACCACCTCGGCGTCCATCCAAAGAACATATGGAGGCTGTCAAGAATGAGGTAACAAAACTCAAGCAAGCAAGGGCTATCAAAAAGGTGTTTTATCCTCAGTGGTTGGCTAATACAGTAGTGGTGAAAAAGAAAATAGGAAAGTGGCGCGTGTGTATGGACTTTACAAATCTCAATAAGGCTTGTCCCAAAGACCCTTTCTCTATGCCTCGGATAGATCAATTGGTGGAAGCGATGGTAGGTCATTCTCGGATGAGTTTTTTGGATGTCTTTCAAAGATACCATCAGATACTCCTGGCATTAGATGATCATGAGAAGACAGCTTTTGTTACTCCTGTAGGGAACTATCACTATAAGATGATGCCCTTTAGCTTAAAAAATGCAGGATCAACTTATCAGCGGATGATAACCAAAATGTTTGAATCACAGTTGGGCAAGAATGTTGAAGTCTATATTGATGACATGGTTGTAAAGAGCAAGTTGGTTTCCGAGCATGCAGGAGATCTCACAAGTATTTCTGAAATCCTAAGGGAGCATAAGTTGCATTTGAATGCATCCAAGTGTTCTTTTGGAGTAGGCTCAGGAAAGTTTTTGGGGTACATGGTGACCCACAGGGGAATTGAGGTAAACCCAGACCAAATCAAAGCCATTAATAACTTGCAACCACCTCGAAATCCCAAAGAGGTACAGAAACTTACTAGGATGATGGCTGCTTTAAATCGGTTCATATCTAGGTCAGTAGATAGGTGCAGACCTTTCTTCCTTTTGCTGCACAAATGGAAAGAATTTGAGTGGTCCGATGAGTGTGTTGTGGCATTCTAGCAACTTTTTCAATATCTATCTCGCCCACCCATTATGTCCAGTCTAGTGGTGGATGAAATTCTTTTTGCCTATATAGCAATGGCCTTCTATGCCATAAGTTTTGTGCTGATACGGGTGGACAATGGCATATAATGGCCAGTCTATTATGTGAGCAAGTCACTTAATGAAGCTGAGGTGCGTTACTTGCCGTTGGAGAAGGCTATATTGGCAGTGGTGCATGCTACAAGAAAACTTCCCCATTACTTCCAACCACACAAAGTGGGCGTTCTCACCCAACTTCCACTCAAGTCAATACTCCGGAGTGCAGATTATACTGGAAGGGTTGCCAAATGGGACATGATCCTAGGGGCTTTTGATATAAAATACATGCCTCGTACTTCTATAAAGGGACAGGTCCTCGCTGACCTGGTGGCTGTATTTGCCTAACGTCCTGAAGAAATGAATGTGGAAAAGAATGGCATGGATGAAAAATCAGTTGGCGTAGTCTCTGTCCAGTGTTCCACGTCTTGGGAAGTGTATGTGGATGGGGCAGCTAACTAGTGAGGATTAGGAGTGGGGCTAGTTCTAGTATCACCTAAAAAGATTACCACTGAAAAATCTTTGAGGTTGGGTTTCTCAGCTACAAACAATGAAGCAGAGTACGAAACTTTGTTTGATGGGAATGATGATGGTCCAGAAGATGGGTGGAAAAATTGTGAAGGTTTTTTCAGATTCAAAGCTGGTGCTAGGCCAAATAAAAGGTGATTTGGAAGCACGGGATCCAAGAATGCAAGAATACTTGGGCCAAGTCAGGAGTATACGAACAAAATTTGAATTCTTTGACTTATCGCATATTCCTAGAGGTGGAAATACCCATGCAAACTCTTTGGCTACCCTCACCACGTCCTCTGCACAGGATTTGCCCCAAGTAATACTTGTTGAAGACTTATGCACTCCTACTCTATTACACAAGGATATGCCTTGGATCCACCAAATCAATCTAGGTCCGAGCTGGATAGATCCCATATCACTGTTCCTTGAAAGAGATATACTGCCTAAAGAGAGGTCCGAAGCTGAAAAAGTACGAAGAAAAGCTCCTCGGTTTTGGCTGTCCGAGGATAGAAAGTCATATAAGTGTTCTTTCTCTAGTCCTTATCTGCTTTGTGTACACCCTGGGGCATCAGAATCACTCCTGGAGGAGTTACATGAAAGGGTTTGTGGGAGTCACACAGTAGGCACAAGAATATGTTAAGAAATGTGATCAATGTCAAAGATTCGCATCGAATATTCACCAGCCTGGAGGAGTTCTCAATCCTCTTTCTAGCCCTTGGCCATTTACTCAATGGGATTTGGATATTGTGGGACCTTTCCCTAAAGCAATAGGAAATAAAAAATACCTACTAGTTTGTACAGACTATTTCACCAAGTGGGTCGAAGTTGAGCCTCTAGCTAACATTAGGGATGTAGATTTCAAAAGGTTCATCTGGAAGAACATTGTTACTCTATTCAGGGTTCCCTATGCTCTCATCTCGGATAATGACCTTCAATTTGATAGTAAGGCCTTCAGGAAATACTGTTCTGATCTAGGTATAAAGAATAGATATTCCATTCCAGCTTATCCACAAGGAAATGGGCAGGCCGAAGCTGTCAACAAAGTCATAGTGAGCGGACTTAAAAAAAGATTGGACGATGCAAAGGGAAAATGGATAGAAGAACTACCACATGTCTTTTGGACATATCAAACAACACCTCGAAAGTCAACAGGTGAGACCCCTTTTTCAATGACGTATGGGGCCGAAGCTGTAATCCCACTGGAGAATGGTTTTCCAATGTTGAGAACTAATATGTTCACCTCGGATGGCAATGATGAGCTGCTAAAGAAGAGTTTGGATCTGGTTGAAGAACGAAGAGAAAATGCAATGGTGCAACTGGCCTATTACCTACACAAGCTTAAGCAAGGCTATGATATGAATGTAAAGCTAAGGCCATTAACCCCAGGAGACTTGGTACTAAGAAAAGTATTGGGAAATACTAAAAACCCCGCTTGGGGAAAATTGGGGCCTAATTGGGAGGGACCATATCGCATCACGTCTGTGGTAGGAATAGGTGCATACTACTTGGAAGATTTAGATGAAAAAACTGTACTCCATCCTTGGAATGTAAACAACCAAAAAAGGTACTACTATTAAAAAGATCGATTGCTTTTTGATTCCTTTCTAATTTATTCCAAGTGTGTATCATGGATTTTCTAAGTCGAAATATTAAACAGAAACTAAGTTATGTCAGGTCCTTAGACCATAAACTTAGTGGAAATTAATATCATTTGACATCTATTGATATATTAAACAGAAACTAAGTTATGTCAGGTCCTCAGACCACAAACTTAGTGGAAATTAATATCCTTTGACATCTATTGAAATATTAAATAGAAACTAAGTTATGTCAGGTCTTCAAACTACAAACTTAGTGGAAATCAATATCCTTTGACATCTATTGAAATATTAAACAGAAATTAAATTATGTTAGGTCCTTGGACCACAAACTTAGTGAAAATTAATATCCTCTGACATCAATTGAAATATTAAACAGAAACTAGGTTATGTCAGGTCCTTGGACCACAAACTTAATGGAAATTAATATCCTTTAATATCCATTGAAATATTAAATAGAGGCTAAGTTATGTCAGGATCCTTAGACCACAAACCTAAAAGCAAAATGTTACTATTTGAACTAAGTTATGACCTAATTTATAAGTCCTATTGAACCTTATGAACATCAACTAAAAGTGCTTTAAGGTATTCATGTTCTGCCCGTTGTTTAAGCACTGGGATGGTGCCTTAAAGCTGGAAACTTATTAAGAGTTGATAAATTGAAAGCGCACTCTGGCAATGAGGTCAATTATTGACCATAGTTTACTTGGATTATAAGTTAAGGTATATAAAACTGAGTTTTCCCTTATTTCAACAAATTTTGCTCCTTTATAACATATGTTTATGTGCAAACAAAGAATAGTCAAAGAAAAGGTCGCACACATGAAAGGTGAAACGGTAATAACATGTATGAATTGAAACAGAAAGGAAAAGTACATATATTAATAAAATTTGCCTTCAAAGGCAAAAAAAAAAAAAATGAAATTACATCAACTCTTATTATCCTAAAAAAAAAAAAAAAAAAAACTATGACTTGAGCTTTATCTGGAGTTTGGACTTAGGGGCTTTGTCAGTTGCCTCAATAGGGACTTCCTTGTCCTTTTCCTTAGAAGCCCCTCCCGCGGGCAGGGTAGTTGAGGCTAGATCCTTTTCAAAGTTTTGAGAAGCTACCATGGGTTGAAAAGCCTCTGCTACCTTGTCCGAGGAGGTACCATGTGGAATTTCAGGTTCTTTGGCCTGCACCTACTGACTGGAAGGGGGAGGATTCTGAAGCTGAGCATCCTCGGTTGGCTTGGTGACTGGAGGGGCTACTTCCTTTTGACCAGAAGCAGAGCCTGGAGCTCGTATGGCTGGAGGGAAAAAGACGTTTTCCAACCTTCTCAGCTCGGAGGAAGCATCAATCCCTACTCGGTTGAATGCTTCTTCCCAGGTCTGAGCGCAGTAGGCTCGACATACGGCGGGAACCTCTACCCTTAGGGCATCCTCTGTCTCAGCCACGCCGACATCGTAGCCATGCTGCTCGGCCTCATCTCTTAACCTCTCAACCTCGGCTTTGGCCTTTTCCGCTTCAACTTTGGCTTTTTCTACCTGATCTTTGAGCCTTTGAATTTCCTCCAATTGTTTCCTCAGAGTTGCCAATTGCTCCTTGGAAGCAACCAACTGGTCATTGGCCTCACGTGCCATCTTTCTCTGGCTTGCAGCTTGTCACTCTGCACCTTCCAGGGCCGAGTCTGCACTTTTCCGAGCCTGTTCCTCGGCAGTCAATTTTTTCTTTAGCTCGGCATTGCTATTTTCAGCAATAGTTAAAGTTTGCACAACCATAGCCCTTCTTTTCCTTTCCTCATCCAACTACTGGTAACAGGAGTTAGTTATCTTCTCGAGCCTAAAAGTATTTTGGATAGCCTAAAAACAAAGAAGGGGGATTAATACCATAACAAATAAGAAGTATATATATATATATGCATGGTAGTTATGAGTTTTAAAAAGAAAAACAATAACGGGGAGTTAGCACCATACCATGCCCAAATATCTTTTGGTATTAAGGAAGACTTCATTCTTCCTTAAACCTCGCAGCTCAACCATGTCTCTGGGACGCAACAGAGTTTGCTCCAAAGCCGAGGCGACATGGCACCCAATGCCCCCATTGAAGTCCCTGATTGACGTGTCATCCATCAAGGGCTCACCGCCAAGCATAGGTGTTGGGAGCCAAGCTTGGGGTTCTGGGGGCTGAATATCCATCCTTTTTGCTCCTCGGCTGGGGGCGTGGCTGACTTTTTGCTGCTTTACAGCTCGCTGAGCCTCCTCTTCGCTAGTTGGACGTGATCTTCCAGTCTCCATCACGTCCTTGCCTTTCTGCTCTCTCCTCCTCTCTTAGGGTCAGCCTGTTCAACCCTAGAAGGCAGGGTTGGCTGAAGAGCACAAGGAGGGGACTTCGGCGGAGGAGGTGGAAGCTTGGGTTGAGCAGACTTCCCAGGCCTCCCTTTTCTTGGCTGGTTCTCTATCAACTCCAGCAGGCTTTTCTGTGGTTTTCTTTGAATGCCTATCTCTTCTGGTAGGCTTTTAAGAGACGATGGTTGATTAAACACCTTGAACTCGTCTACGGACTCAGTTAGGTCCACAAAGTCTTACTCCTCTTATTCTTCTTTTCCTTCCTCCTCTTCTTGAAGAATGGGCGAGGGTAATGATACTCCTGCTAAAAGAGTGGCTATAGGAAGTGATTGGGTGAATGGTGTATTTTTGGGGAGTGGAATACCTTCAGGAACCACGAACCCCTCGTAGGCAACACTAATGCGGTGGAGCCGAGAATCTTTGGCCTTTATCACACACTTGGGAGCTTGGAACGCGAGGGAGATGGGCGTGTATCCAAGAATTAGGTGTGCTGCTCTCAGTTGGCCATCGGCTTCGTTGACGTACACCTCGGATTGTAGGATCCTGTCTAGGCTCGTCCTATTAACTAAGCGAAGCAAATGTGTGGTGGAGTGGATATCTGCAAAACCATTAAAACAAAGAGAAGTGCATTCTAGTAAGAGCAAAGAACAGGGGGAAATGGAAGAATTGCATAGGTCAAAACATAAAAGTTAGTAGTTGGCCCCCCACTTGGTGTTCCCTCCTTAACTGGACAAGGTAAACCATCAAGCCACTGCCCAGAAAAAATTAAAGAATCATCCTTTAATCCCTTGTTTGATATAAGGAGGCACTGGATCAACCTTATTTCAGGGTGTCTCGACTTTAGGTAATACCCCTGCCCCTTCAAATTGTGCAGATTGTATATCCAGTTCACGTCGTGATGGGTTAGGTTTAGGTTCATCCTCTCATTTAAGGCTTCTATACTCCCTAACACCCTAAACATGTTTGGGGCACATTGTGTGGGAGAAAGCCTAAAAATCCTAAGGAAGTTCCTAGTGAGGGTACCCATAGGAATAGTCATCCCTCCCTCTATGAAGGCGATCATAGGGACGACCACCTCTCCTGTCTTCCTCTCATCAAACCATTCCCCCTGGGCAGCATACCTAACGCCCACATGTGGAGGAATGTTGTATTTGGTCCTAAACTTCTTCATACCCTCCTCGGAGTCAACTAGGTGTTTGAATCTACCCATTTTCTAAGAAGTCCTTAAAGAAAATTTCACAAGTCGGAATGAAAACTAAAGGAGTTCAAGGAAACTTACAGTTTTGAAAAGTGGTCCTCAAACAAAGTTTTTGTATTGGTAGACGCACGAGGGAGTGAGAGAGAGAGAGAGACAAATTCAATGTGTGAGCTCTAGGATCATGTAACTATTGAAAGTAAAAAATAATTGATTTGAAAGGTTATTTATAGTGGCACGGAAATTGCCAGCGGGAGATTTCCCGCTCGTATATCAAGAGAACTCCTCCACCGTTAGATTTCCATCCTGCCGTTGAACATGGGGGACAAGGGAGTCGCCAAAATTAAATGAAGGTGTGCTCTGAGCGCTGAAGCGTCAGAGACGTGCCTTAGGAAGGTAAAAAGACGTTCTTGGGACTTGGCTAGATGAAACAAGATCATAGGGGGGATGGGACGAGGATATCAAAATCCTCATTTCCTCCTAAGGAGTCGAAAAGCAAGATTTTGAGGGGCTATAGTGGGGACCAGTTATCTCTGGAGTACTGTTGAGGCTGTATGGACTGGGTCTATGGCCCAATAACCCAATCCGAGGATGCTAACAGGTCCGAGGACAGTCAACTAAGGTAGTAACAGAAATGGCATTGAAGGAAGAATTGAAAGTTATTTATGATAGTCCCAAATCTATCCGAGGTGAAAAATCACCTCGGAACATTAATCTGAGGTGGTTTGAAACCTTTCTATCCTCTTGAATACTACTTTAAAGTGACCTCATGACGGGGAGTTGAATATTGGATAATAGATGAGGGAGGAGGATAACAAATATCTACGAGAGCTGTTACCTCCACATTAAATGCTTTCCAGCTAACTCTCTAGCCGCATTAATGTGGAGGTGATACCAAAACAGTGAACGAGCAGCCTTACAGCTAGTAGTAGAGAGTTCAGGGAGGTGTGAGATGGGACAGGAAGAAGCTCCCAGAACTGAATTTACACGTGTATGGTAAAGATGATACTAAAATCATGGTATATAACATGAGAAGGTCACCAAAGAGAATGGATCGAAAAACACTAGAGAAAAAAAGGACTAAAGAACAAGTTACTAAAAACAGAGCTCTTAACTCTTGATTAAATTATTACAATTGAGTTACTCAGGCTACGCCGAGGATAATTTTTGTATCTTTTATTCTCAATATTTCTTCCAAACCACCCATGATCGTTACCTCCTTTCTAAAATCAAGCTAGTTCTTTCTCCCACACTCTACAAATTTATTATTTGGGCTTGTTGGGCCAAAACTCAATCCTGTTTAGGGTCCAAGCCAAAACTGGTCCTTACAATAACATATAAAAGAAAATAACTAAAGAAATATTGAATTTCTTTATGGCATTCTGTCAAACACTTTTAATGGTGATAAGGTTGGACACTCTTCACGTGTAGTTTGAGGTTTTTCGGAAAAAATTAAAGTCACGAAATCATGTAGTTATGTTTTCAAAGGTGAATCATGTGGCTTTATTCAACAAATTAGATAAGCTTAAAAATTAAAATGAGGTGTAAAAATTAAATAATTTGATCTAAATATCACTTAAATAATATTAGTTTTTTTTTTTTTTCAAATGTATTATTAATTCTTACTTATTAATATGACTAATTCACCCAAAGTAAGCTAATAATAATTACTATATAGGTTTTACAAACTGGCATATCAACAATAAAAAAATTTAGGTTATTCACATATTCATTTATTATATTGTTTAAGTAACACTAATCAAATTCCTGTCACATCAGTTTATAAATTTTTTGTTATAAAATTTGTATTAGCTTTAGCATTTTTCATATACTTAACGGTGACTAGGTTGTATTTCTATTAATTCTTTTTTTGGGGGGGGGGGGGGGGGAGAAAATGCTAAAACTACTGCAAATTTTACTACAACATACTAGCATAAATTTCTATCAATTTATAGGACTAATGTAATAAAATTTGCAATATATTACATAACTCTAATATTTAAAGTTTTTAAAAAAATTATAAACCTAATTCACATTTTTTTTCTATAATTAATTAATTAAAAAAAAAAAAAAAACCTTACCGCCCCATATTTGGGGGACCTTTTATGTTGGGGGCCTTAGGACATGTCATATATACTTATATTTTTATATATATAACTAAACCTCATCACATACCATGGACTTCGTATATTCAAAGGAATCTGCTTGATTAGTGGTACTTCATATTTATAAATTGAAATTTATCAAAAAAAAACATATTTAGGATGGGTTTAGATACCGCTTATTTTGCTGAAAACTGAAAACACTTGAGCAAAATAATTTTTAAATATGTGAATAATGCCGTAAGACCCATTTTTAATAAAAATTTTGTTGAAAAAATAAACTTACGGGTCTCATAAACAGAAACAGTGCACAGATCAACTGAAAAAGCAAAAAAAGTAAGTGCACATTCCCAAAAAAAAATAGAAACGCCAAAACGCAGACGCGGGTGTGTTTCAGCTGTGCCCAAACTTGTACTTAGAGGGAAATAAAAACCCTAAACCTAACCAAAAATAAATAAACATTAATGAGAGCGGTGGCAAATCAATAGCACGTATATATAAAGAGCAGTAGCAATGGCATTGTGAATTGTGATCGGCTTCTATTCTCTTTTTCTTTCTGTCTCTTTCTGTGGCGCCCCCTCTTCCTTAATTAAAAGATGATGTTCCAAAGGAAAAAAGCACGACCACATATTCCAATCCCACGGCGGAATAACCATATTCCAGAAGACATCGTATTCGACGCGCTGTCAAGGCTACCCGTGAAATCACTCCTAAGATTCAGCTGCGTCTGCAAGCCCTGGTCTTCCCTCATCCGTAGCCGCAGTTTCATCTCCACACACCTTAATATGTCGTTGTGCCGCGTTGACAATGACCACGATCATGGTTATGTCATGCACATGCCCAGGAGTTGTGTTGAAACCACTCAGGTCTGTACGGTCTCTTGCGACCGTTCCTTTGATTGGATATCCGAGTTTAGAGCTCCCTTTACTCATTATACCTATGTAGTGGGTTCATGCAATGGCCTTTTGTGTCTCTATGATTATTGGAAGTTCGACTACAAGGTACACTTCTGGAACCCCAGTATTAGAAAATTTAAGAGTTTGCCCACTGCTTCAATAATCCAGTCAAATACTCTTAGTCTCGGATTTGCTTATGATTCACAGAATAATGACTACAAGCTTGTCAAGGTTGAATGGCCTATTGACCGCACATTACAACCTATGCCTCCCCCTGAGTTTGAGGTGTATTCGTTAAGTTCGCATTCATGGAGAAAAGCTGAATTTGGAATCTCTTGGAGACCCAATATTTTGTACTACAGCATTAATTACAATTCACCATTCCCATTTGTTAGTGGACATTTGTATTTCATGGTAGGAACCATAAGGGAAACAGGACAACAAGAGATGCACACTCGTGAAATGATTTTGTCATTTGATGTCAACAGTGAAAAAATCGGAGAGCTACCAGTGCCTGATGATGATTCATTCAAAGAAGGCAGTAGTTATAGGAAACATCTTACATTATTCAAGGGGAAATTGGCTTTAACTAAAGACCATAGTTTTCGACCATATGGCTATGGACACTCTGTATGGGTAATGACGGATTATGGAGAGTGCAAATCCTGGAATAAACTTTTTTTTGTAACAATTGAAGGGCCTAATGTTGATGGGTATGTTCGTTTCAATGGTTTCACCAAGTATGGTTCACTTCTAATTCAACAGAAACTTGAACCAATTGACAATGGAAAATATAAAATAGAAAATAAATTTATTTTATTTGACCCAAAAACTCTACATCATAAGGACATTAGTATTCAATTTAAATACCCTTCCAATTTAGTTAGTTTATATGTAGCTACTTACTTGGAGAGCCTTGCTTTACATGATGCAGAAAATGTAGTATCTTACTAAGAAGATGACAGTATGGATGAATTGAAACTCCTGTTATGCATTTACCTGTTGCAGTAGGCATGTTAGTATTGTTAAAAGTATAATTTTAAATGTTTCTGGCTATTATATATCAATATTTGATATTTGTACGCAGATGGTTGTTTCACACATGCCAACATCTAGCTATGTTAACTAAATAAATTCAATTGGCCAACATCACCCTTGTTTGCTTGTGTGCCTATGTTGTAGTGTTTTCCGACTTCATCTATATTTTCTTTTAAAAATATGATAGTTGATCTTGTCAAATCACACTTTGTTTGTTCTCAGAAATATATCTTGATATGGACTACTATAATCTCTTGCTTAGGCTGGTTCAATCACTTGTTTATTGTTGGAGAATGTATTCCTTGATTGAAACAAGGAATACACACGTATACGCTACATAACAAGCACCTATAGCATTGGAAACCTTAAACTGCTACCCCATACAAACATTGTGTGATTTGACAAGATCACCGCTCACATTCAGAACTGTACACTTGGCGAAGCTCTACCCCAGATAAAACTATTGATTACACTGGCCTTTCTGTCAAGATCACTCCTATTCTCTACGCAAAGCCTCATTCACATCTCATTTTTTATTGTAGTTGCCTCTGTCACAGATTATGATTTTAACTCCCCACTTAATAGCTTGCTATATTCTCTATTCACATTGAAGTTGGCATTGATGTTTTTGCATTTCTCTGGGTGCATATATGGTAGTCTGCTGTACCCCATACAAACTTGCACAATATGGCATTCAAGCTCTTGCCTTTTAAGCTAACTAGACACAATCCACCAATCTACTCCACTCTGTTTCAGGATTGTCAATTAAAAAACATTCTAATAGCTTCTCTCTATAGCCTGCTAGTGAAGCTGCAATGGAAGAATAGGTCTTAATCTTCCATATTATTTCCATAGAAACACACCTTAGTTCACCTTGATATCCCCACTAAAATAAAATGCCTCTTGTAATAAGCCTATTCCTTGGAAATTGCTAAAGAATACCATGTAAGCCTACACCAACTCACTTCAGGCAATCTGAACCTTACGGAATTTTTTTCTGTACTTGGAAATTGACTTGATTTAGAGAGAACCCAAACGGGTCTATCCCTTCTGCCAATTCTTACAACGGTAGCTTACTTCATTTAGCAACTCGATCCTCATATCTTTCTAGCATCCTGTTTTCTCCTTATGGACACTTGGTACCTAGGCAATAATCTTGTTGGCAGCATTATAAATTACTTGTAGCCATATTTGGTGTATAAAACACCATCTGGGTGCTACCAATCTAAACATAAACAGATGCTGCTTCCATCCCCCATTTCAAATATTAGTAAGGCTTCAGCCTCTTCCCTTAATTTGAGCAGCGTTCTCCAACCCCAATGCTGTCCTGTGGAAATTTCACACCCTGAAACCTTCTCCCTTTCAATAAAATCACTTTTAACTCATGCCACCTATATGGAACTAGCTTGAATAAATGGGCTCCAAATATGTTTTGTAATGGCTGCCTTATTCAAATCCTCTACTCTTTTTAGATTTAACTCTCCTTCACATTTAGGAACTCACAGATTTCCAAGATATTTTGGCTTCAATAATAGATTTATCACTTGCACTCTGTAAGAAGCTATTAGAATTTTGTTTAGTTGACTTAAATATTGTCCATAAGTAACTGAGAAGAGTAGCTGCAATCTAATTGCCAATGATCGATGTGTTGAAATTGTGTCCAATAGAGACTTGCAATCCAGCACATTTAATTTCCTTTAGATTAAAGGAACAACTAAGTAACTCACTAGTAGATGACCCTCCCTGAATTAGATTGCTAGGGACAATGGATCCCCTTGCCTAAGACACTTCTTCAGTTCTTCCTTTCAAAATAAGTTAAGCTCCCATTAATAGCTTCAAAAAACTAGAGAGTTTTCAAGCATTGAATAATGAATTCCCATCAAACCGAGTCATATGCCTTCATTTTATCCACTTTTATGGCACTCTAGCCCTGCCCTTATCCCTATTGATGTCTTTGACTAAACTCCAAAACCCAACAAGACAATTATTATTATTATTATTATTATTTAAAAAGAAGGAAAGAAAGAAAGAAAAAGAAAAAAAGAGTAACTTGGATTTGCAAACCTTGATGTGGAGGGTGCCACGGTCAAATTGAGAGCCAGTCTTGTAGTAATACTCTATGCAAGCAGCTTAATTGTAGAAGCAAGTGACTTTCCACTCTTAACAATAATAATAGAATTGTACTATGTTTTCCCTTTTCAATAATTTTGTCCCTGTTTTTTTTTTAATTAGATTTTATTTTTGTTCATATAAAACTTTATTAAATCTTTACAAAAAATTTCCTTTTAATAGTTAAGGGATTGACAACAATCATGAAGTTCTAGTACTAAAAGACGAGGAACTAAAATAACAATTTGTCAAATTTAAATGGTGCAGTTTGTATTTTGGCCAAAAAATTATCATACCCCTGAGTCGTGTTGCCGTGAATCATCTAATCTATTTGTAGCATAGATCAAATTCCTTCAACTTCCTTATCCCAATACCTAGATTTTCATCAAGGCATGTTTAGAATAGTTGTGTAAGAATCACCATCCTAACATAACAAACTCATGGATTATTTTATTTTTTCTGACTTCATGACTCATATTATTCTGTTTTGACTCAGTTTTATATTCAGATAGATGTAATTTTTTCTTATTTTGCTGAAGTTTGAAACTTGAAATCCCCAAACTGATGCAATACAACCAGTAGCGTCAAGAGGTAATTTTTAATAGGCTTATATGGAGCACAATTCAAGTGCGGGAGTTCTTCACAATGTTGCATTGATATTGCCAAAGCCTTGAATGCCCCAGTCTATGTAAAACCTGATGATATGGAGGTTGTTCATGTTTATAAGCTTCGAACTTAGTGACACAAGACTTTCCACTTATATGTGGTTGATTTAATTTGTTGTCATTGTTATAATATGTAAGATATATACATACAAGAATTGTTTGATAATTAATATTTAGTACATGAGTTACTTCTCTCGCTCTTCAGTCAGATTGTATTCTCTTGATATTTTTCCCTTCAACTTTTATTTTTTAATTTTATTGTCCTCGTTTAGAATACGAGTACCATGTACTCTTTTCTAATATATTTGCTTATTAGCATTTGTATATTAGAGGAAGCTTTCAACAAATATTCTTAATTCTTCTACCATTTTGCTATATTGATGTGCCACAATTTAATTTTGTTAAATTATCTCGTGCATCGCACGGGTTAGCGGTTAGTAGTTTTAAAACTCAAATATGTACGCTCGCTTGTGACCTCACGTTTGAAAAGATATCTGAGTTTGGATTTCCCTTTAGTTTTCGATCTGGATTTGCTAATTTAGTGGGTTCATGCAATGGCCTATTGTGTCTCACTGATTTTAGGCAGTTCTATCGCTCTTTAGTTAACGATGAATACTTGTGGAACCCCAATATTAGAAAATTTAAGAGGTTGTCCGGTACTTGCTTAAGCCAATTACGTCATTTTAAACTCGGATTTGTGCAGGATTCCTAGAATAATGACTACAAGGTTATGAGGATTTCAGCCATCTATTGAAATTGGGGATGAATGCAGCATTTGTTTATGGGTTATAGATTGGTAGAACCTAGATGGTGCTTTTTACACTAAATATGGCTAAAAGCATTTTATAATGCTTCCAACAACATTAAAGCATAGGTACCAAGTGTCTTAAGGAGAAAACAAAGGTGGGGATGCTAGAAAGATATAAGGATCTATTTGCTAACCAAAAATAGAATGTCACAATTCACAATCTCCATACTAGCCAATACATTACACGAAAATATTGTAACCAATTATTAAAAATATTCTAAATTAGAAATAATAAAAATACTTTTCATTTTTAGAATCAATAAATTATTGACAAGAAGTGAGAAGTATGCCAACATTATGCTACATAACTAAATAAGTTTGACTAGTTGCGTTTCTCCTAATTTTTTCCTAAAATTATGCTATTTGGCAAAAAAAAAAGAAAATGTTGTGATGTTGCTTTACTCAATACTTGCTCAATTGACTAAAAGTTTACTTGTATCATTGAGTACTACTAAACGAAGTCGTCAGCAATGTGCAAATACTTTATAATTTCCTTTTGAAAAGTCAAAAGCCTACATTGAGGCGGCTTCTTTTACACCTAAACATGAGAAGGAAAATCTAGAATCATCTCATTTGTCATCTCCCCTATAACAAAATATTTCAGTGTTTTGATTAGAAATAGTTCAGTTATTCTTGGTCGCCATCAGATAAGACATGTGCTCAAAAATGTCAGAAACTGTATAGTCTGTTAACTCGTATTGTATTATACACACACAAAACAAGTGTTAGGAGACAGTATAAAGTCAATTTCCATTCTCCCTTTTCTCTTTTCTTCTACTATCCTCTTTCCTATTCTTCTTCTTATCAATGATTTAGTTTCTGTGATCGGAAAAATATACATTTCAATTACATAGTCAAATTAATGGTACATATAAAGAATTAAAGATTCAATCAAAGCTTGCTTGATCACATGCTTTAAACGAGGTTGTAAACTAGATGCCAGGCACAATTATTTGTTAATACAAGGGATGCTTACATAAAAGGAAGAAAACACTTTACTACTTCAAATGCCAAACTATGTTCATCTAAACATATATATATATATACACACATATATATATATGTAGGAATAGCAATACCTACTAGTCAATGATATTTCTCATTTACACGAAATGAAAAATTTGTATTTTGTAACTTTTCTTAACAGAGACATATATGCCAGATTCTTTTTCTTTTCTTTCTTGTTTTCCAATATTCTCCTTTCTATAATTTTTATACAAAAAGTTAGTATAACCAATCTTTTTTCTTCTCGTTGCTTTACTACATAGAGACCTGCTTTTAGTGCCAGAAGAAATAGATAGGTGCTTGAATTGAAGATGTTCAGAGGAGAAATTTGAGTGTTTATTCTTATAAATGGAGACTTTCTTTTGGTGCCAAAAGAAATAGATATGTGCTTGAAGTGAAGATGTTCAAAGGTGGAATTCAAGAGTTTATTCTCATCTAAACAAGCTAGACTTTTTGTTGAAATACTATTTCCGGATCATTTTCAATTTTGGTATTATTTACAATCAAGCAAATTATGGATCATATTTGTTTGCTAAACTTCAAATTTATGTAGTTTGTTAGATGATGTACAATATGTTCCAATCTAAATAAAGCTATTATCAAAAATTGGGGGAGAAAAGTTGAATGAGATCATTTTTTTTTTTCTAATTGAATTTTAATTGTAGTTGTTTTCTAGCCAAGATTGAGATTCGTAAATTAGTAACAAATATTTCATGTCCATACAAGACGTCAAATATAGTACAAAATTATTCTTAGATCAACATACAATTAAAATGGTAAATAAAGGCATCAGCAACCAAATATGCTCATGAAGAAATTGGGTGAATAAAATCATATGAATGCCCAGGAGAAAATCCAATGAACCTAAAAGCCTAACAAATATGTATGTCTTAAATTCTTCCTCTTCAACCACTCCAAAGGTTCTAAATACACATTCCATAACACTATAAAATATATTATGTTTCTTCAAGATAAAAAAGCATAAATGTACAAATAGAAACATAATTTTAAGCAGCTAAACGTAGTTGTTGATTCGCATAAACTAACAATAAACTTGTGATTTGAGTCATAATAACATTCCATATTTAAATATGCCCCGTAGAAGACAAAGATAGGGGGATATAGCAAGATCAAATATATTCGAACAATTTATCAATCATAAAAATAAGCTTCTTGTAATTAACATTATAATTAGATGTATTGTAGAAGCCAATAAAGACCATATAGCTTGAACTGAGGAATTAAGAAGATGACCTTGGAATTATAATACACGCCCTAAATAAGTAATTGGCTACTCCTTTTTCAACCTCCACAGTTTTAGAGCTTCTTTTTATTATCTTTCAATCTTTTTCAATGAACTATTATCTTTCAATCTCTTCTGCCATTTCCTCAATTTGTTGTTTATATTTTAGCAAAAAAATGATAATATAAATGTCAAATGGAAATATCAAATGCCATAAAAGGATAATATAAATTCGAAACAAAAATTATGTTTTTAACAATACTAACATGCCTACTAGAATTAAAAGCACTACAAGGGTTTCAAATTTCAATTCATTCATACCATGAATGACTTCTCAGTAAGATATCACATTTGCACCATCAAGTAAAGCAAGGTTCTCCATGTAAGTAGCTATAACTAAAGGATGTATAGCTTGAATACTAGTCTCCTTCTCACATAGAGTTTCGGGGTCTATTAAAACATACTTATCTTCCAAGCTGCAGATTTCTTGAGTCTTCTTTTGGATTAAAAGTGATCCATACTTGGTGAAACCAATGAAACAAGTATGAGTTACAACTGGTACAACACAAAGTTTATTCCACGATTCGCACACACCGTACTCCCTCATCACCCATATGCAACATAGCATGCCATGTGGTTGTTGTTCAAATTTTGCTAAAGCTAGTTTTTCCTTGATAGATGTAAGATTTTTCCCATCTTTGAAAGAGTGATCATCAGGCAGAGGTAACTCTTTGAATTTCTCACTATTGACATCAAATGTCAATATCATTTCAATATAGCGTATCTCTTGTCCTCCTCCCTCTTCTATCATATCTAACATCCAATGCAAATGTCCACTAACAAATGGGAATGGCTTAACACAACTAAATTTGTAGAAAATGACATTGGGTCTCCATGAGATTCCAACTCTTTTCCATGAATCCGAACTTAATGTATACACCTCAGCCTCAGGGGGAGGCATAGGTTCGGAAAAAGGCCTTGAGATCCTCACAACCTTGTAATCATTTTTTTGAGAATGGTGAGCAAATCCAACTTTAGCAAGATGTAATTGGCTCAAGCAAGTATCGGGCAACTTCTTATATTTTCTAATGCTGGGGTTCCACAAGTATACATCATTAAACCCAAAGAATACATTATTAATTAGGGAGTTTTGCAGCCTAAAATCACTTAAACACAATAATCCATTGCATGAACCAACTAAAAAGGCAAGCCCAGATTGAAAACTAAAGGGAATTTTAAACTCCGATATACCATCAAACGTGCGATCACAAGCGACCTTCAAGTCTTGATTGTCAAGATTAATTGTTGGCATGTGTATGACATAACCTTGATTTTGGCACAATTTAAGGTGGGTGGAAATGAAATTAGGGCTGGTAATGCGAAAGTACCAGGATTTGCGAACACACCTGAATCTTAGGAGTGATTTCACGGGTAGCCTTGCTAGGATGTCCAACACGATGTCATCTGGGAGATGGTTCTTCTTCTGTCGAAGGATCGGTGGTTGTGGTCGTGCTTCTTTCATTTGGGATATTTTCCACCGGAAAAGGGGGACACCAAAGAGAGAGAGAGAGAGAGAGAGCAACACTACTTTTGGAATAATTTTGGAATTCACATCGATAATTGATGAGGGATCAATAAGTTTTTCAAAATAGGCATAATATAATATTGTAGATTTTGCTCAACATTAATTCATTGGTATGCTCTCTTGGATTTATAAGTCTAATTAAATACTTTGCAAATGTATCTTTTTTGAACGCTATATCCCGATGGATTGCTTCTTATGTTTGGTAGAGTATATTAATTTGTTTTGACTGTTATACTTTTTCACAGATAGTTTTCCAAGTTTCCAAATTTTCTAATGTAGGTCAAAGGAAAACTAAAATTTGGTAAGTGAAAATCCTTAACGAAAATTTGGCTTACTCTTTCGAGGTTTTTTTCTATGTTTATTTTATGAAAAACGTTTTCACTCTCATAGTTTCCCTTTCATGTTTTGAATTATACAATTAATGTTCTTAATTTTGTGTGTGTATTAGATACCCAAAAAAAAAAAAAAAAAAAATTCCAACTCATTTTCAAGTTGGCTACCAAATACAAGAAAATGAGACATTTTTCAAGAAAATTTATTTTGGAAAACAACGCATCTATATTTATATATTACTAAAAGCTGAAGCATAACATTTAATGTTGCTACGCTCATATTGAGCCATATCAACAGCCACATCATCATTTTTTGTTTCCCATTTTTCTTATATATATATAAATATATATATATATATATGTTAAACATTTTCTCATTTAAGGTGACTTAAAAACTTATTTAAAAATTAAAATATCTTTTAACCATTATTTTTATTATTACTTTTCCAAAACTCTCCCTCCCTCCCTTTTACCTTTTCATCTCCCCACTACTTTCTACCTTAATATCATTCTTTCTCTACCTTTTTATCTTCCTTTATTTTGACTCTTCTTATTTTCAAAATCTTACTATAAATTTGACATTTTCTTTTTCATTCTATACATAGTTTTCTCACACAAAAAATGTTACCTCTCTCTCTCTCTCTCTCTCTCTCTCTCTCTCTCTCTCTCACAATTTGTTTTTCACTTTTTGTTTGATTTTTTTTTATTGCATCAATTCTTTAGGTTGATGAATTTTTGTGTTAAATAGAATTCTACTTTGGGTTGATACAATTTAGTTTTGTGTTTTAAGTTGTTATCTTTTATATATAGAATTACTTGGATAATTTGATGTTTTTTGTTATATATTTTATTTTTACTCTTTTTCATTCCCATCTTATTTTATTCAACATTTAAATCCAGCCACATCCCCCATACTACTATTATGCAACACAATTTAAGAAAATGGCTAGACACAAACTTGCCTTCCTTTACCATACATTGGAAGAATCAAAATATTTGCATGATAAAGGGTCATATAATTTATAATCTAGATAGCACTTTGTGAATGTGTCTAGGCCTATAGATTTAGCAATTTATAGACTTAAAAGACTAATAAGAATGAACATTTTGAATCAAGACTAAAAAAAATATGAACTACAATATATCATTTAGATAAAAACTTTTTATCATAGATACATTAATTTTTTTTTTTTTTAGGCCACAAATTTAAATCATGCAAACTTAATAATTTTATATTATGTGTTAGCATTGTCAAAAATATTATGCATCATCTTTAAAGGATGCCAACAATATTGGTCTTAAGGGAAAAGTTACATAAAATATTGAAAAAAAATGTTTTATATTACAATCTACTGAAAATGCTTTTTAAATATTTAAACCTTTCTATTTTTCATATCATTGACGTGTTTTACAACTACGATATTTAAGCCTTTCTATCTTCTAGCTCTCTATCTCTCAGCGCACGTTTTGGCCTTTCCGCTAGCGTACGCACGAGCTCTTCTTGGTTGCCTTGTGAGCTCAGGTTCCATCGTCAGTCCTTGCCCAGTGTGTGGGCTTTCGTTATGTGGGTTTCCCTTGCCCATTTTGTGGGTTTTCGTCATCGAAAGAGGTTGCCGCCTCAAAATCTCAAGGCATTGATCAACTTCATTGTAGCTATTGGGTGAGCTCTTAGCTTCGTGGACCAACCCATTTCTTGGCGTGAAGGGGCTGATTGTTATCAGCAATAAAAGATACTTTGTGGTTGGGTCTTTGCAAATTGGAGAGCTTCCATATCATCTCAACAGCACCTTATCTTAGCTACAGGTAAATTTGTCTTTTAAAGGGTCACAGATTTAGATGTTTTTGTGTTGGATTATTGAATCTTTGAAGTAAGGTGATTAAGGAAGCTGAACTATAAGTATCTCAAGTCTTAAATGCCGTGCACTTGGGGACAAAAGTGCTATTGGAGAGCTGTCTAGGCTCATTAAAGTTCAACATCCCCGAATTGTATTTCTGATGGAGACTATACTTAAAAAGAAAGGTATAGAAGAAGCGAGGAATGAATTAAAAATAGATAATGTAGTGTGTGTAGATAGAATTGGAATGAGTGGAGGCTTGGCTCTGTTTTGGGATTCAGAATGGGATGTGAAATTGAGGACCTAGTCAAAAAGCTATATTGATGTTATTGTGACAGAGAAGGATGGGGTTTCATGGAGATTGACAGGTATATATGGGCACCCTGAAAAATTAAAGCGTATTGAGACATGGAATTTGATGCGCCTATTTCATCAGCAAGCCACATTGCCATGGATATGCATAGGTGACTTCAACGAGATACTTTCAGCAAATGAAAAACAAGGAGGGGAACCAGGAAGTGAGTGGCAAATGGCGAATTTTCGAGAAGTGCTGGACGATTGCAGATTAAGGGACATGGGTTTTAAAGGTGCTCGCTTCACATGGTGCAATCGGAGAGATGAACAGGACCGGTTATATGTTAGACTCGATCGTGGGGTAGCTAATCAAGAATGGTATGATCTTTCCTCACTTTGATATTCATCATTTAAGCTTTTCAAATTTTGATCACATTGCCATTGGGGTGCAACTAAGAAGGCAATCATAGTTTCAAATTGGGATGTATAAAAAACAATTTCTGTTTAAGGAAGCATGGGTGAAAGATGAAGGCTGTGAGGACGCAATTGCAAATGCTTGGTCTGCTTCCTTCAATGGAAGTCTTATGTTCCAGGTGTGTAACAAAATAAAAGAATGCAAGAAGAGGTTGTTAACCTGGAGTAAAAATTCATTGTGTTCCTTAGGCAAAAAGATTGAAGAAAAGCAAAGCAGGTTGCAAGTGCTTGAGGAAAACAACAAGGATGCATCGTGGGCTAAATGTGAAGCTCTTAGGCATGAAATTGATATTTTAATTGAGAAACAAAAAATTTATTGGAAACAAAGATCCCGTGTTAGTTGGTTGCGTGAAGGTGATCGTAATACAAAATTTTTTCATGCGAAGGCATTTGCAAGGAGGAAAAAAAACTTAATTATCTCGCTAAAGGAAATGGATGGTACGCTAATAGAGCAACAAAGCGATATAGAAAGGGTGATAATTCAACATTTCTCAACTCTCTTCCAATCTTCAAATCCAAATGCTATTGAAGAAGTGGTAGCTCATATTCCTAGAGTAGTTACGGAGGAGATGAATGATTAACTTGTGAGAGATTTTCGTATAGAAGAGGTTCGATTCGCCTTATTTCAGATGCATCCTTTAAAAACTCTAGGCCCTGATGGTATGACTGCTTTCTTTTTTCAAAAGTTTTGGCATATAGTGGGTGCTGATGTAACTAATGCTATGCTATCATGTCTAAATTCTAGAATTATACTTCGAAATATAAATAATACCCATATAGCACTAATTCCCAAAACCAAAGACCCTGAATTAATCACACAATATCGCCCCATTAGCCTATGTAATGTGCTATACAAAATCATATCTAAAATGTTAGTCAACCAGCTGAAGCTTATCCTCCCAAATTTAATTTCTAATACTCAGAGCCTTTTGTCCCGGGGAGATTAATTACAGATAACATTTTAGTTGCATATGAAACTTTGCATAGCATGAAAAAGAAGAGGTGGGGCAAGATAGGTCAAGTAGCTATTGAATTGGATATGAGCAAAGCTTATAACAAGGTTGAATGGGGTTATTTAAAAAGGGTGATGGAGAAAATGGGGTTTCATGCAAAATGGGTGCAATTGATAATGACATGCATAACAACTGCTCATTTTTCTATTTTAGTCAATGGCAATCCTACAGGTTATATCTTGCCTTCAAGAGGACTGAGACAAGGTGACCCTCTGTCACCTTATCTTTTTCTGTTTTGTGCTGAGGGGCTTACCGCGTTGTTTAGAAAGGCAGAAACAGATGGAATTATAAGAGGAGTGGCAGCTAGCAGAGGTGGTCCTTGTATTTCTCATCTCCTATTTGCCGATGACAATTTATTATTTTGTCGTGACTCAGTAGAGGAATGCCAACAGGTCAATTCTTTGCTTAATTTATATGAGGATGCTTTAGGACAAAAGGTTAATACTGATAAAACTTCTCTTTTCTTTAGCAGCAATACTGGCTTTGAGACTCAAGAATCAATCAAACAGGCATTGGGTGCAGAGATAGTCCCAGAATATGAGAAGTATTTAGGGCTGCCTAGTATAGTAGGGCATAACAAAAAAGCAACTTTTGCTCCAATCATTGAAAGAGTCTGGAGTAAACTAAAGGGATGGAAGGAAAAGATGATGTCTCAAGCTGGAAAGGAAATTTTGATTAAAGCCGTGGCACAAACTATCCCCACATATGCCATGGGATGTTTCTTGCTACCGAAAGGTTTGCTTAAAGATCTTGAAAGGATGATGAGTAGATTTTGGTGGGGTCAAAAGATGCAAGAAAGGAAAGTACACTGGTTGAGTTGGTCTAAACTTTGTATGCCCAAGTCGATGGGAGGAATTGTGTTTCGGGAGTTTCATTCCTTCAACTTAGCCATGTTAGCCAAACAAGGATGGAGGCTTATGAAAATACACACTCCTTGTTCTATTGAGTTTACAAATCAAAGTACTTTCCCAATATATCTTTCTTAGATGCTCCATCACCAAACTCAGAGAGTTTTGCATGGAAAAGTATAGTGGCAGCCAGATCTATCTTGGACAGTGGTTTGAGATGGAGAGTAGGAACCAGAAATAAAATTCGAATTTGGCAAGACCGATGGCTTCCAACTCCACCATCATTCAAGGTGGTAACCCCATGCTCCACAATGTCAACAATGGCCATAATGGATAACCTCATTGATCCAATTATAAGATCATGGCGTGTATCCATGATTGATCTTGTATTCCTCCCACATGAAGCTGAAGTTATTAAATCCATCCCTTTGAGCAATAAAGCGATGCAAGACATCCAAACTTGGGCATACACAAACATGGGTGAATATTCGGTAAAAAGTGCATACAAGATGATACAAACTCAACAACTAAGATCTTCTCATGGCCAATCATCCAATTACTCATAGTGCAATAAAATTTGGAAAGCGATTTGGACGGCCAAGGTATGTAATAAAATCAAAACTTTCGTTTGGATAGCTTGTAGAGATATACTACCTACAAAAGCAAATCTAGCTAGAAGAAAATTTTTGTTTGATGTTGGATGTGAATGTTGTGAGGATGGGGTGGAGTCAACAGACCATATCCTGCTAAGCTGTACGTATTATGATATGGTTTGGAAGTCCACATGCTTAAGGGGGACCATGTCTCATTGCACAAATCTTTCATTTGTGGATGTGGCTGATCAAATTATGCAAAGGAAAAATGATCCAGAGATTGCAATATTTTTCACAACCAGCTGGATGATTTGGAATAAGCGAAATGAGGCTCACTACGATACTCCATGTCCTGACCCCTCTTTTCTAGCCAGATCTGCTGTAGCCCATGCTATAGAATATTTGGAAGCTAATTATAGAAGCTTGTCTTGAGTTTGTAAGATAGACTTGTTTTTCTTTGGCTTTCCTTGATGTAACCTTGCATATAGCTGCTGTTTTTGATAGGTGTTGGGAAAGCTCTGTAGCTGGTGCAGTTTTCTTTGGCTCTCCTTGATGCTGCCTTGTTCTTGTATAAATTTATTCTTTCATTGAATAAAATTCTGCCATTTATTCTCAAAAAAAAAAAAAAAAAAGTGTTATTTATGTCAATTGAGCCTTTGGATAACAATGATGTAAAATTGATATTTTGAATACAAATTATCGAAAAGGTTTTTTACTAATGTAGTTATGGTTATCTAAATTAGAAATAATATAACTATTATTGACAAGGAGTGAGAAGTAATGTTACAAGTTTGGCATATCAAATGCTTTTATGTCAGTTCGGTGAAAAAAAAAAAAAAAAAAGAATGTCACTACTAATGGTTCTTTCATAAGAATTTATTACAAGTCAAATGCATTAATTTAATCAGCATTCAAAGATTTTATATAAACATATTCTTATAATTTAAAGATTTATTTTTTTTAGAGAGAGAGTTCAACCTATGGCATCCGCTCCTAATAATAACTCTTTATTATCAGACCAAAACACCAATCAATTTTTAATATAAACGGGGATTGAACCCCATTATATTTGAAGATAAATAACCATATCTGTACACAAAATTTACCAAATATATAAACACACATACATTTTCCCGTTACTGCACTTCCGTTTTCATTACATCAAAACGATCTCTTGAAGATGGCTGAACTGAAAAATAATAATAACTAGACGCAGACCTGTGCAATGCGCGGGAAAAAAAATTATTTATTATAGTAAAAAATACTATTTCTCTTTTAAGAACTCAAATGAAAAAGCTAAAAACTGTTCATTCCTAACTAATAGTTACAAAGAAAATCTTTCACAATAAGCATACATTAGACACTCTACCTCTCTCAAATAACAATAGCATTTAGTTTATTATGAGAGCACAAAAATTTTGGACAGGAAACTAATCAGACTACACAATATTATGGCAAATTCAAAGGCTGACATTCATTACCAGAAAATCGTGTTTTACTTTTAACTATAAAAATAAAAAATAAAAATAAATAAATAAATAAATAAAAACTTGTTTTTGTAAAGAGAAAAGAAATTTAATATCTTCAATTTTCTGCCCTCTATTTTAATGTTCACTTCAACTTTTGAAATGATCACTCCAATAGAAACAATCTTAGTATCTTACTAATTGCCATCTCTTGTCTAGTCAGTTACATGTTTTGGTTCTTGTTTTGAATTTGAAAGCTATTTTAGATAGTTACATCTAACATTGTCATCTAATAATTATAGTTCTATCCCTTTGAAGTATGTAAAAAGAATGTGAGCTTGTCATTTGTTTCTAATACAATGCTTTTCTGGGTACATTCAATAATATCTACTAATCAAAAGATTCTAATAGCTTACAACCCAAAAGTACTTAACCACACCTCCATTATATGGTTAGGCTAAAAATAATTATGATTTGGATAATGTTTCCATGATCAGTCTAGGATGAAAAGACAACACCATCACATTAAGGATGTGGAATTTACGATGTCTCACCTTCAATTTGGTTTTTGTAGTGGGGCAATGATCCCTGCAACAAAGAAATCCAACTTAAATTACAACTTTTTTTTTTTTGGTAGAACAGATTGTATATAACAGATATAAACTATATGATTGTTACCTCTACATTACCAATCATAGAAATACAAAGAGTAGTACAACCCCAACAACCATTATGATTTTAATCAACAATATTGTACACTAACGCATCAAGCATAAACTGTCAATATGATTGGTTAGTATTAGGAAAAGAAGAAAACCTATAAACTAAACATTTCCTAGCTTTGTTTGATGTATGATACATTAAATCAACGTAGCAAACTTAACAGGTGAACTTGTACTTTTATAAAGGATCTTATATGTAATATAATTGACTTGGGAAGAATGAATAGTTCCCAAAAAATTACTTGTTTACTCAAAAGTAACAGAGTACTCCAAGCCACAAAGATAGCAATACCACCCAAACACCAAAGGCAAGTGCTAAACATAAATAAATTTAAGACAAATTTATTTTTCATGAGGATGAGATGCAAAATGCACTAAGAATTGGAAACATAAATCTAAAAAAAAGAAAAAAAAAGTATCAAAGATGACAAAAGATATACCAACCCAATGTGACACATTTCTTTGAAGATTGGAACTTCTCTAGGTGGGGTTGATGAGGGAATTGAAAAGGTAATTTCAAAATATATAGTAGATTGATACCTCAATGCCTAAGACACTTTCTAGAATTTGTGTTGTCCTTAAAATATGCATGTTGACATAGAATGAAGAAGACCAAACTCAAATAAATCACATATAAGACAAAGAGAATCATTATTGAAAAT
This sequence comes from Quercus rubra, assembly GCA_035136125.1. Taxonomy (NCBI): domain Eukaryota; kingdom Viridiplantae; phylum Streptophyta; class Magnoliopsida; order Fagales; family Fagaceae; genus Quercus; species Quercus rubra. Next base: position 35,489,042 of record CM068733.1, on the reverse strand, counting down.
TTAGAATATCAATCATTTGGGAATTTTTTGAATCCAGTTAATCATTATTTCTTCACCTGCCAAATCATTTTGGGAGCCTCAAGCCTCATTGGGGTCTAACACACCAAGAGAGGAAACTACAATGATGCAAGCTTGCTTTGAATAAAAAATGCATATGAAGTTAGTAGTTCAATTTTGAAAGGGATTAAAAAAAGGCAAACTTTCAAATGTGCATTGTGTCGTTTTCCCTCCCAACACCATATATTCTCATCATTCATGGTCCTAAACCTAGATTTGAAATACCTTTCAAGAAATCTCAAAAACCATTTAGTCCACAAAAAGGGAGGCCAAGGTTACTCATGAATTTGGATTGCTAACCCTAAAGTGAACCACCAATGTTGTAGATGATTAACAAAAAATGCAACTTTGATATGTAGATCATTACTAAAATATTGATACCCTCTAAGGTATATTTACATTTACATTTAAATTTATTTTATATGCTCATTATGCATCTTTCTTTATCTTAAAGAAAATACAAAATCATTTTTAAAATTTAATGAGGTAAACCCCACATTGAATTTACAATTTATTTTTTGCATTGGAGCATAAAACTACTCGATATAATTCAATGTAAATCAAGATACCTTTTATTAAGCATTGCGGCCACAAAACATAGATAAAAATTATGTGATATTATGCACCAATCATGTTTTTCAATAGAAAATATCTAATTTCTGAACATATTATAATCTTATCTAACTTTATTTCAAAATCTAAATATCAGTCTAATGGTACTGCAACATGGTGGAAAAAAAAAAAAAAAACCAACACCCAAAGTCATACAGTCCCAACAAAGAAATTTCAAATTCTACAGTTAATTCAAACTCCTAATTTGTTTTGCATCTAGTAATGGTGAATTACTTGTTCATCAAACTGTATTATATTGTCAGTTGCACCTACGCCCATTTGTCACCAAGCCACGTCATGGGGTTCATCTAAATATCCAGTCTACCATTGGTTTTGAAATATCAACGAAGATTAAATTGATAAGTCTAGATGCATAATCCAATTTGGGTGGTGGGACAGCAGGGAAAATATACTTCGGTAAAATTCTTAAGAATTAGGAAAAAATCTACCAACCCATCTTAAAATAAAACTACAGCATATAATCAAACTAAATCTGTTGAGTTTTACATATATACTCATTCAGCTATTTTATCAAACAATTGGCATGCATCTAACAAAAGCAAAATTTAAAGGATAGAGGAAGATGTAAAGAGAGAGAAGTAGGTAGTTTTCTAGAAAAGGACTCAAGGGCAGGAGAGAAAAGAAAAGAAATTAATGAATAAGAAGTAGAGAAGAAAATAAAAGATACCTTGAGCTTTGGGAAGGTAGGAAGTAGTGAAACCCGGTTGCGTGGAGCAGATTGCTATTGATGGTGGAATGAAGGTAATAGGGAGCTATATACATCCTAGAAACAAACATTACACCAGTTCACTATCTGTGTTGTAACTTATAACGGCAAGGTGGGAAACAAAACACTTAGGCTGAAAAAGAGAGAGGGAGAGATGGTCGTCTGATGTGGCACAAGAGGCCAGCCAATTGAATGGTTGAGGCACAAATGAATATTACCAAGTGCATCAACGGTTTTGTCCAATTTATCAATATTTAATTATATTTTGAAAAGGAGAGAAAATATAAACAAAAGAAAGAGAGGAAAATATACATGTGATTGCTTCAGCTTATATATATATATATATAGAAGGTGGAATTAAATTAATAAGAAGTGGGATTTATGGTGGAGATAGTGGTGGGAATTAAATTAATAAGAAGTGGGTTTTATGGTGGAGATAAGGATGAGATTTATTTTATATTTGTTAGTATTTTAAAATTGAAAAAAACTAATTTTAAATTGTTGAACAATTACAAAAAATATGGTGGAAATGACATGGCTGCTGACGTGGCTCAACGTGAGCGTAGCATCATTAAATGCTATGCTTCAGCTTTTAGTAATATATAAATATAGAAGCGTTGTTTTCCAAAATAAATTTTCTTGAAAAATGTCTCATTTTCTTGTATTTGGTAGCCAACTTGAAAATGAGTTGGAATTTTTTTTTTTTATGGGTATCTGATACACACAAAATTAAGAACATTAATTGTATAATTCAAAACATGAATGGGAAACTATGAGAGTGAAAATGTTTTTCATAAAATAAACACAGAAAAAAACCTCGAAAGAGTAAGCCAAATTTTCGTTAAGGATTTTCGCTTACCAAATTTTAGTTTTCCTTTGACCTACATTAGAAAATTTGGAAACTTGGAAAACTATCTATGAAAAAGTATAACAGTCAAAACAAATGAATATACTCTACCAAACATAAGTAGCAATCCATCGGGATATAGCGTTCAAAAAAGATACATTTACAAAGTATTTAATTAGACTTATAAATCCAAGAGAGCATACCAATGAATTAATGTTGAGCAAAATCTACAATATTATACTATGCCTATTTTGAAAAACTTATTGATCCCTCATCAATTATCGATGTGAATTCCAAAATTATTCCAAAAGTAGTGTTGCTCTCTCTCTCTCTCTCTCTCTCTCTCTTTGGTGTCCCCCTTTTCCGGTGGAAAATATCCCAAATGAAAGAAGCACGACCGCAACCACCGATCCTCCAACAGAAGAAGAACCATCTCCCAGATGACATTGTGTTGGACATCCTAGCAAGGCAACCCGTGAAATCACTCCTAAGATTTAGCTAATCTGTCACAAGTAGGAAGCCTGTATTGAATAGCCAACCAAAAAAAAAATTGCATGTTTTGGCAGGATGACTGCATTCCAATTTTTAGTTAAGTCCATACTTAAGTGTCTTCTCCATAAATAGGAACCAGCTGAGACTTATGTTGTAAATGCCTTTGATCCATAGATGGAGGAGTTCCCACTGCCAAAGACCATTAACAAGAACACTAGACACCCTAGCTGAAGGATAGCTGCCAGCAGGAAAAATTGCTCTAGTATCAAATCTGTGACCAAGGACCCCTTGTGGATGCCAATTATCATGCCATAGATCAACCCTACTCCCATCTCCAATTTTCCATTTAAAAAACTTCTCACAGATTCCCTAAGCTTCAGAATTTTTCTCCATCCCCAAGAGCAATTCTGGGGGGTTTCACATCCCAAAAAATTTTCTCTTTCAAGAGGTACTTGTGTATCCAAGCCACTCACAAAGAGGCAGCTTGCACAAGCGAGTTCCAAATGTGCTTTGTTATTGCAGCCCTATACCAGTCCCGAAGCCCTTTTCATCCCCAGTAATGCATATAAAAGTGACTTAGCAATTGCACGCGCACGCGTACACACAATATTGGTTCAATAAGCCCCCCAAAAAGAAAACCAATCAATAGAAAAACACAGAGAATAATACATATAAGTGACTTAAAATTGCACTTTTGTACCAAAACTATCCGCATCAGATTCTCTTACTGGTCATACATCCCCATGCCTCCAATTTTTCATTTCAAAATAGTAAAAATATATTTAGAACAACCTGGCTATTTTATGATTTCCTTCCTTATATTTAACTCTTGCAAGCACCTTTAAAAAAAAAAAAACATGAGCATGTGTCTTCCCTCATATTTAATTCTTGCATCATCTATTTTCCTTCTAGTATATGTTTAAAGTCAAAACTGAGAGAAAATTCATTAGATATAAAATTGAATTTCAATTGTGAGCCAATTTTGCACCACGTGTCCATTTTTTTTTTTTTTTTTTTTATTATGACAAGTGAATTATTGTGATGTAGAGGATTATTACAGTAATTGTCGTGAGTTTCCTCTTGAATTAGTTTGCAATAGTTTCATGGAACTCCTCTTTTTTGTGGTGAATCAATAAGTAACTATCATGGCTGATTTTAGGTACTATCTCGTTGTGTTTTGAGATCACTTGGAGGGTATTACAACGGAACATTCAAAGGGCCCTAAGTATTGTAAGTGGTTATGTACGTTATGATTTATGTTCTTAACTATTTACTAGAGATAACCCTTTCCAAAACACCTTTTTAAATTTATATTGTCATAATGATCTCAACTTTTCAAAAGGAACTTACTCTTTGAAAGTTCTTTTTGTATTTTGAAGTACCACTTTATATTCATCAAGCAAATTAGAGTTTTCTAATATGCTTCATTTGCATTTTAGAAGCTTTTTAATCAGGTATGGAAAATGTTTTTGTCCATTTTTGTGATACAAAAAAATACAACTAAGCTGCTTTCCAGATTTCGATTGTTGCTCGATTATGTTCGACCAACCTAAGCTGTTTTCAATTGATCGAAAATTTGAATTCCTAAGAACCTTGGCTACTGGAATTTTTGATTCCTACTCAATTCATACTCGACCGGTCGAGACTCAATTTATATGAATACCATATGTTCATTTTGAATCAGTTCTTTCTCTCTCTCTCTCTCTCTCTCTTTCTCCTGACCCCTCTTCAATCCCTCACCCCCCTAAATCCTATTTTGTCATCTTGTGGTAAAAATATATTCAAAGGTTTCCATCTTTAGCCTTTGGTAACTCTCTTTTACCCCTTTTTTTTCATCTTTATACATGTTTACATTCATTTCATATGTAAATTTCTAGAGTTTCGGAAGAATTTTGGAGATTTTGATATTTTGGACTTAAATATTGAAATTGAACTCAAGTTTTATACTTCTTGTTCAACACATAATCTTTAAAATTATTTGTCAAGCAATCTATTGATTTGTGCAAAATTGAAAAAATTAGAGTTCATGTGTCTTGACAAAATTGGTTTTTTTTTTTTTTTTTTGGGGGGGGGGGGGGGGGGGTGTTCTAAATGGTTAATTGATTCAATGATAGGTTGAAACCTGGCTTAATTACTAAATATTGATAAATTAATCACTGGGATGTTGTTTTGAAAGAAAAAAAAAAAAAAAAATTGTTTTTTAGTGATCTGGGTTACTCAAGCATCATATTTGTGTCTAGATTGTTCTAAATAATATAGTTGCATTCAGGACGTGCATTTTGAATCTGTTTATGTCTAACATGCTTTCTTTTACTGCTCTGATGCTGATGATGTACCATCTACTTCGAGCTCTTCCTTTATCCATTCCATGCGAGACATGATGAATCCTTCATGAGTACTCAAGCTTGCACCTGAACAATTGTCAGACACTCTTGTGGGAGACTTGGTTTCTTTACAAGTTGACTTTCCCATAAGTAGTCTCTCTCTCTCCCCCTTTGAAAAAAATGTCACAAACAAAAGAACCACCACCACCACCACCAATCCTCCGAAGGAGGAAGAACATTGTGTTGGACATCCTGGTAAAGCTACATGTGAAATCTCTCCTAAGATTCAGATGTATTTGCCAAACAAAAAAAGCACAGCCACGAACACCACCACTCCTCCACCAGTGGAAGAATTATCTCCCAGCAGACATCATGTTGGACATCGTAACAAGGCTGCCTGTGAAATCACTCCTAAGATTCAGGTGCGTTTTCAAATCCTAGAACTCTTCCATCACCACCCCCAATTTCATGTCAACCCACCTTAGTAACTTGTTGTCCCGTAATGATCACGATCATGTCATTTACATACCCAAGACTATTGTTGTACCATACATCTGTATTGTTGCAAGCGAACCCACGTTTGAAAAAATATCTCAGTTTCAAATGCCCTCAACTTTTCAGCCTGGGATGGTCGAGTTAGTGGGTTCATCCAATGGCCTATTTTGTCTCACTCATCCGAGGAATTACAAGTCTTTGGTTAATGTTGTATACTTATGGAATCCCAGTATTAGAAATTATAATTACATCTTGTTACACTCAGATTTGCGTATCACTACCAGAATAATTACTACAAGGTTGTGAGGATTTCACAACCTTCTTCCATTCCTATGCCTCCTCCTGAAGTTGAGGTGTACTCATTAAATTCAGATTCATGGAAAAGGGTTGCACATGGAATCTCTTGGAGATCCAACCTTATGCACAACAAAATTAACTGTGAGATGTCATTCCCATTTGTTAGTGGACATTCGCATTGGATGTAGATATGCGTCAAGGAGGAAGACAACAGGAGAAGTTGTCTAAAATAATTTTGTCATTTGATGTCAATAATGAGAAATTTAGAGAGCAACCACTGCCTGATGATGGTTCCTTTAGTGGTCATTCTGTGGAACATATTGCCTCATTCAAGGGGCTATTGGCTTTGTTTCAATTTGGAAGAAGTCAGCAACTACCCTACATTATATGGGTGATGCAGGAGTATGGTGTACTTGAATCTTGGAATAAACTTTGCGTTGTACTAGCTGAAGTTTATATTCATTTCAATGATTTCATGAAGTATAGTTTACTTCTAATTCAAAAGAATTACCAAGGTAAGGAGGTGCAAATTGAACCCAAAACTCTACATGAGAAGGAGATTGGTTTTCCAATTAAATTGTATTTAGATATAGCTACTTGCTGGAAAACCTTACTTTACTTGATGGAGCAAATGTGGTGTCCTACTAAGAAGAAGATAGTGTAATAAGTAAGAGAAGTAGAAGTTTTCATTAGTGGTATGGATAAATTAAAACCCACGTTATGATTTTACCTATTCCAGTAGGCGTGTGTTTGTATTGTTAAAAATATTTGGACTTACTGTTTTAAGTGTTATATAAAGATATTTAAAACTAGTTTTTCTGACAAGGAAATAGTTAAAAGATATTTGATTTTACTATATCAGTGTATCACCATATCTTTGTCCTCCGAGAGACATCTAGATATGGAATGTTATTATCTCTTGCATCGGTGGATTGAATAATATGTTATCTGGATCAACAACAATGTTTAAACATTGTGTTTATATTGATACTTTTGTTCTTTTAATCCTAAAGAATCATGCTTAGTACACAGTATATGGAATGTGTATACTGAACTTTTAGTTTGGTTGAAGAGGAAGAATTTAAGGCATACTTATATATTTATTTTCTTCTTGGCATTGATGGGATTTTATTGAGCCAATGTGTTCATAAGAAAATTTGGTTGATAATGCATCCATATAAGTTGTATTTCAATCTAAGAATAATTTGAACTATATTTGACTTCTTGTGTGGACATCAACTAATTAGTACAAACTTATGAACCCTCAGTCTTGAGCAAGATTCTAGAAACCAAATGCACTTCAAAATCAATGAATAAATGAAAATGATTTTATTCAATTTCCCTCTCCTGGCTTTTAATAGTATTTATATTCAAATACGAACATATTGTAGATCATCTAACTAACTGCAAAAAGTAGCGGTAAAGTTTAACAAATATGAATGATGGCTTGATTGTATCGAATACCAAAATTGGAAATGATCACGAAATATTACAACAAAAATTCAGCCAGTTTACATAAGAATAAGCAAACGAATTCCACCTCTAAACATCTTCAATTTTGAAGAACACATCTAGCACTAAAAGCGTCTGTATAACAAAGCAAACAGAAGAATAAAAATTGGTGATACCAAATTTTCACACAAGTATTATGCAAATTTGAGTGAATTTGAATACGTGTCATTAGGTATTGCAACACCTACTTCTCCTATGAGATATAATATGCTATAGTGGAAGCTTAATCAAGAATTTATATATGTGTGTGTGTATATATATATATATAAAAGAAGAAATCTCATGTGTGAGGGCATGAGGTGCTGTCATATGACACATTCTTAGAGATAATTCTTTCATTTAGTCTTCCACCCCATCTCCTTCTCTAATTACCACCTTGTGTCATTCTTTAGCCTTCCATCTAAGCAGAGATTTTAGTGATTTATTTAATTTTTATTATTTATTTGTATTCAACAATAAATAATTTTATTTCACTAAAATTTGAATTTAAAAATATATATTGCAACCACTTTAGCGTGATATATAGATGTAATACTACGAAGTATCAATGTCTACAATCTCTTATTTATTAGGTCAAAATGTTTATATACATAATTGTTGTTGTCATCCATGCATATGCAAAGGTTACAAAAAAATATGTGCTTATGTGAATAGGTTATAAACTAATATGTGTTTATGTGAATTTAGTATGGTATTTAAAGTGAAGTTTCTTCTTCTTTTAATATCTTGTGAATAAATAAATGTGCATGACATCTAGTCTACAACCCCTTATAACTATAAGGCATGTTGTCAACAAGGATTGATTGAGTTCTTTAACTCTCTAACTACATCATTAATTTGACTGTGTAATTGAAATAAATATTTTTTCAATCACAGAAGCTTAACCATTGATAAGCAATGGATTGTTAATGACCATAAAACACATCATAATCTAATACACATATCAGGGGACATAGATGAAGCTTACCACTTCAGCTGGTTCTGCCAAAACATTAATGAAAAACTTGGCCAGCAATTAAGGAAATTGTTTATTTTTGGGATCAAAAACCTGCAGAAGAGAGATAAAGACAAGATATATATTACGCTTAATTCTTCTTCTTTTTTGAATATATGGAGAACCTGGCTTTACTTGATAGCTACTTACATGTGCTTCAGAAGTAGATGTTGTCATTGGTGGTATGGATCAATTGTAACCATTGTTATGCTTTTATTAGTAGGCATGTTAGTATTGTTTAAAGCATAATTTTTTTTTACTTTGAATTTATCATTTTATCTTTTATGGTTTTAACTATTATATATAAATATTTGATATTTGTATGTGGATGGTTGTTGCACACATTCCAACATCTAGTACCTTTTTTTTTATCCGAAGATCCAATATTTATTTAGCGAGCATATTAACATTCCAAGGCCATATTTTACACCCACTGTTCATATATCTAAGCATAATATTGATTACACGAAAGTAGTTCTCAATCTCATGACCCAAAAAAAAAAAAAACGTTTCCAAGATAATTGATCTTGCTATATCAGTGTATCACCATATCTTTGTCCTCCGGGAGAGAAATATCTAAATATGGTATCTAATTATCTCTTCCTTTGGCAGATTGAATCACATGTTCATTGTCCAACAGATCTAGAACTACAACTATGTTCAAATGTTTAAACATTGTGTTATATTGATAATTTTGTGCTTTTTATCCTACAGTATAAGGAATGTATATACTGAACTTTTAGTTTGGTTGAAGAGGAAGAATATAAGGCATGCATATCTATTAGAGTTTCAGGTTTATTGGATTTTCTCCTCGGCATTGATGGGATTTCATTGACCCAATTTATTCATGAGAAAATTTGGTTGATAATGCATCCATATTCCTTGTATTTCAACCTAAGAATAATTTTGGATTACATTTGAAATCTTGTATGGACATCAACTAGTTAGTACAAACTTATGAACCCTCAGTCTTGAGCAAGATTCTGGAAAACCCAATGCACTTCAAAATTAATAATAATAAAATGATCTCATTCAATTTCTATTCCTTGCTTTTAATAAAATTTATATTCAGATAGGAACATATTGTAGATCATCTAACCAACTGCAAAAAATAGCCATAAAGTTTAACAAACAAACATGATCTACTTGAATTGATGGCTTGATTGTGAAGAATACCAAAATTGGAAATGATCATGAAATATAACAACAAAAAGTTCAGTCAGGTTTCATAAGAATAAACAATCGAATTCCACCTTTGAACATCTTCAATCTTCAGGCATATATCTGTTTCTTCTAGCACCAAAAGCAAATCTCTGTATAACAAAGCAAACAGAAGAATACAATTAGTGATACCAAATTTTCATGCAAGTATTATGCAACTTTGAATACATTGTAAAACAGGAAAGAAAAGAAAAGGGATTGGTGTTTATATCTCTATTCAAAGAAATATTTTGAAAAAGCAAAATCTCCTTAACTGAGAATATCTGTGAGTAGGCTTTTATCCCAGTGAGAAAACGAATGTATGTGGGCTTCATTGATCCATTGGCAGGGACTGATCTAATGCTTGGAACAAGGGATTTAGCAACCTGTGAAATCCCAAACGGCATATAAGGATTAAGAAAATAAAGGAGGAAAACAAAAACAAAAACAAATAAATGAAAAAGAAGAAGGAAACAAACATGCAAATGATCTACATACATTTGAATACATGTCATTAGGTATTGCAACTCCTTATCATATATAATATATTACAGTGGAAGCTCAGTTAAGAATTCAAATATATATATATATATAAAAGCAAAAACTTCATGTACGAGAGCACAAGTTGCTAGTATGTGGCGCATTCTTATAGATCTCTTTCATTTAGTCTTCCATCTCAACTTCTTCTCTAATTACCACCTTGTGTCATTCTTTAGCCTTCCACCTAAGCAAAGCTTTAAATAATTGTATCCATTTAACCTTCCACCTAAGCAAAGATTTTAATGATTCATTTAATTTTAATTATTTATTTGTATTCAACAATAAATAATTTTATTCCCTCAAAATTTTAATTAAAAAAAAATAGAAACCACTTAGCATGATATGATGTAACTCTAAACAATGTTACTCTTAACTTTTTATAAGATTAAAACTTGAAAATCTCATAGATGGATTTCATGTTCTCTATATTATAAACGTGCAGGCTCAATTTCAAGCCAACTAGATGCTATTTATTATTTGATCTAAAAACTCATCTTTTATGTTTACTTTTACAATTTCAAAACTTTGATAGATGACACAATTATTGATCTCTAATCATCTGGAGAATTTGTAAGCATATAGGGTATAAGATGAAAAGATAATCAATAGTAGATTTGCAAAATTCTCTTCCAATAACAAAATATGAAGTGGTGTAACATTGCTTCAAGTTACATCAACTATAAATGGAATCCAACTCTCTCTCTCTCTCTCTCTCTCTCTCTCTCTCTCTCTATATATATATATATATATATATCCTTTATACCAAAAAAAATGAAGAAAAAAAAAAATCCCAAAATATTGTGTAAATGCCAAGCCAGTATGCTGATATACAAGAAGATGTGCTCTATATAGATAAAGTCCTAAATGAAATTTGACAGTGCAAGTAGTAGAGGAATAAAAAGTCTAATGACACAGTAATTATCCATGATACAAACAGTTTTAAGAGAGAAAGATTTCAAAAACGAATGTTATTGAAATATTCTCAGGAATATAGCCACGCATTGCGCAAGACATCAAATAGTTACATTTTAATTCCGCCCCAATTTTATGCCTAGTGCCCCTCTAATTGCTCTATAATTTGATATCAGGTGTATTTAGCACTCCTTTCAATTATATTCTAATTTTGAGTCAATTATATTCATAAGCAAATTCATGCTTCTAAATTTAAAAAATATAAAAAGACTCAATTTAAATTATTATGCTTCCATCTAATACTATTAAGTATCAATATGTACAGTCTCTTATTTATTAGTTAGAAACATTACATGAAATTGTAATTGTTCTTAATTGTACACATGCATATGCAGAAGTTATAAACTAGTACGTGTTCTGAGAATGTTGCATGGTTTTTAATGTAAAATGCTTTCTTCTTTTAATGTCTTGTGAATAAATAAATTCTGCATGAAATCTAGTCTACACCATTAATTTGACCATGTAATTGAAATAAATATTTTGTCAATCACAGAAACATAATCATTGACAAGAAATGGATTGTTAATGACCATAAAATACATTATAATCTATAATTCTCATAACAGGGGTACATAGATGAAGCTTACCACTTCAGCTGGTTCTGCCAAAACATTAATGAAAAACTTGGCCTGCAATAAAGGAAATTGTTCATTTTTGGTATCAAAAATATGCAGAAGTGAGATAAAGACAAGATACATGATGCTTATTCTTTTTTTGATTTTTTGAATATATATGATGCTTATTCAACCTGCTTTGTGGTGGCGCCAGACATAAGAAGATCAGTGGTGACCATTCCTGGCTGTACACCCAAAGAAAAGAATAACTTATCAAAAAATAAAACACCCAAAGAAAAGAAAAAGGACTAAGAAAAAATAATTAGACATGTTTTTGGACAAAGGACATTGGATGACATAGTCTTGGTACCCTGGAACCAAAAGCTGGCAAGTTGCACTAATAAGTCATGAAGATACTAACTTACTAAGGGTGGGTAAAATGGGGAAAAAAGGATAAATAAATATTACACATGAATCAAAGCATATGCAAAGGACATAAATAAATAAAGTCTCCAGGTGATGTAAAAAAGACTTAGTGATGAATGCCAAAAATAATATCGAGGGAATTAACTGTTTATGGGTGTGGACAAGTGAACTTCTACCCAAATGAATGCAACTTTTATATCTTATCATTTTCAAATTGTAGCTCACAAAAAAAATGTGAAAAATAAAATAAAAACTACATGTTATTCCTACTATTATACCTACAACTTTGAGACCGAAAACAAACAAGATCAAATTTCAATCCACCAATCCAGTCCAAACCTGCCAGAAGATATAGCAATAAAACAATTATATTTGGACACTAATATTCTATTTTGAACCTTCAGTGTTTTCCCATATTTCTCTCATTCATGAGAAAAGTATCACAACAATGCCAGTGCTTCATCCCTTTAGGAATCACCTATCAGCTGCAGAAAGTCCAAGGCTAGCAGTGAGAAGCAAACTACCAATTAATGCATCATTCATTGCACCTGATTTTATTATCATGGGTCAAAATGTAACAACCTGGTCCTTCAAATCCAAAAGGCTAGCCCAATAAGGAAGGGATGCCCTCATGCCCATAGTAATCAACTTCTCAACCTCCTCTGTCACTAGTTGATATGGAACTCCACCTTGCTCTGCACAAGTGCGCCATCACACGCATGGGTCACAACATGTGTGGCCCTACTAACACGTAGGCCATTGTTTGTACTGTTTGTAAAATATTGACTCCTTCAAGTCCAAAAGGCTAGCCCAATTGGGGAAGAAGTGCCCAAGAGTTATCAATTTCTCAACTTTTTTGACACTTGATATGGGGCAACACCACACTCCCATAATGGTATCAAAGCAAACCTAGTAAGCCCATTTCACTCAGGGGCACTGCAATGGAATATGGGCTTTGACTAGGACATTAGGTATTTAAATGAGAGACTGTGATATCCCAAATAGATTGGCAATTTGATTTATATGAGTTTGTGTTCTACTAGTATCTGTTGAGTCTTAAATTGGCCATGTACTAGGTCAACAAACCTTTTGAGGTATAGCACAAATGTAACTAGCACTTCCTCAGGCAATGACACAAATAAATTATTGATCCTATCAACAAGTATTAAGAATAGTCAAGATATTTAGTCAAGATAATAGCATATCTGACTTCACTTCCTTTTCAGTAACTTGGAACACATTATTATAAAAATTGAACCGGTATATGTTTTAGTACGCCACTATTGTAACTAATACATGCAACTATAGCCAAAATCCTTCCTCTGTTTTGCATATCATGTTATTGCACCATACGTTTATGTATCTAAATGCATTTCTCTCTTCATATGCAGAGAGAAACCTTTTTTTGAAGACTCAAGACCAGGCTCTAACTGCTCCATTCCCTTAAACCAAATTAATACAGAAGTTATAACATGGGAAAACCACAGAAAACACTACTTATTAGAACACATATATCTCATATATCAGAAAGAAACTCTCCATATGATATTTTTGAGATACAAAACAAAATCAAAGCTATTAAAATTATTCATTAATCCTTACAGTTTTGGTAAGTTCTGTGAATATGCTCTTCTTTTTTTCTTTTTTTCTTTTTTTTTTTTTTCATTCAATAGAGGGAGGAGAGATTTGACCCTTGAATGTCTCCATGAGAAACACCAGGAGCAAGAGGTGCCAATTTAGCTACATGGCTTTTGGCATAAAATCGTAAAAGAATAACATCTATATGTTATTCATCACCTAAGCATCTCCAAGTCCAAACCTAATCAGAAGTGCCCCAGTGAAATGACATCTCAGGCAGACAACTTTGCTGCACAGTGGTGATTTGCATGCAATTTGATATGGTCACTTGTGTAACATACATGCAGAATAATTAATAACCTCATTGTAAATTTGATGATGTATGAGAACATGTACTTAATTGACATCATACTCAAATTCTGGTGCTATTTAGCACGCCCCAGAATACATTTCATGACTGATAAGCATTTAGATGAGTTTTGGAAGAATGTCCCCCCCCCCCCCCCCCCCCCCCCCCCCCCCCCCCCCCCCCCCCCCCCCACCAAAAAAAAACGTGGAAAACTATTTTAAAATGATTGCCTGAAAAGAAGGATATCCCAACAAAATAATATCCAACCAATTACACTAATGGAAAGTGTCAAATAACATCTAATCTGTCAAGGATCCATAGCTAACCCAAATTTCGGGACTAGGGCTTTGTTGTTGTTGTTGTTGTTGCTATCTAAAATAATAATAAACACCAAATTTTGTAACATTGGATAAGATGTGTATCTATGGCATTCTAGTGGCACACACAAACATGAAATTTAATTGAAATGAACTAATCAAATAGGCAAGTTAACTTTCTTTAGACTAAACTTTCGGAATTATAAACTACTTCTGACAGGTATTCTTTGACTAACCATGTTCAGCATATAGAAATTAAAGATAAGTTATAATATAAGCATAGTATAACATACCGACAAATTATGGACTACCACGTTTTTAACATCTTGCATCTGCAATTCTGCCTGAAAAGAACAAGATTCAAACTACAAATAATTAGAAAACAATTTAGATTTTCATACAATTTAGTGTATGTGTTCAGAAATATACACAAATTGATCTTCAAGTTTCTGAAAAGATGGAGAAATAGGAATGAAGATAACAGAAGAAAAGAGAAGAGGGAGATTGGAAATCGACTTTATGCTGCCTCCTAACACTTTTTTGTGTACAAATACAATGAGTTAATACTTATATAAATACACTTGATAAAAAAGTTCTTTTTTTGGTATACAAGTCAATATTCAATTGAATGCAAAGGGCTGTAACCCATATACACAGCATGTATACAAAGGTTACACCAATATTAACAAAAAGTACAGGCTGTACAGCTATCAAGCATCTCAAACATATTGGCAAAAGAGAACAGAACAGAAGCATTCATCCACTCAAATAGAGATTAGAGGAATAAATGCTTTAAGTCTGGAATGGATTTTTCATATCCTTCAAAATTTCTAGCATTCCACTCACACCAAATGCACTTTGCACCACATGAGATAATGAGGGATTGCAGTCCAAATTACAATGTTACCACATCTACTAACTCTACCTTGCCAACTTGCTAAAAGCTCCAAAACACCCTTCGGCATAATTTAGTGAACCCCAAACAAAGTATACACCATACTTCATAACTCTAGAATAACCAGGCAATGAAGAAGTACGTGATCTGTAGTTCCCCAGCCAACTTACATATACAACACCTGTCTATAAAACTAATTGCCACTCCCTAAGGTTATTAACACTTGGGATTTCCCCAAAGCTGCTGTCCAAAGAAAAAAGGTCACCTTGGTTGAGACTTTAGGCTTCCATAAACTTTTGAAGAACAGGCTAAAGAGTGTAACAATTTGTATAGGATTTCACTTCAAAACCATTCCTTCAGGAAGGATCCCAACAATGCTTATCCATGCCACTCCGTCTTACCTGATTTGAATAAATTATATCCATAAATGATACAACGGACTCCAGCTCCAATCCTATACTGTTCCGATAAAATTTGTATCCCAATGATAGGTATCCCTAGAAGAAGTCAAATGATATGCCACTAATGCCTCCTTGATATGTGAATGTGCTCCTGATTAGCAGAATTCAACTAGCCATAGAGAGATAGAGTCGTTTCCATCCACCTAGGCATTTCTCCATTTTTTCCCGCAACAGTATTACAATCATTTCCACCCAGCCAAGTGTTTCTCCAGGTGTAAATTAAATTTATCCTTCTATACACATTTTGTCTATTTGTAGCACAAATGTCTTCACTTGCCAAGAGTAACTTGTAGCCTAGACGTTTCTAGTATGACTATCAGAACATTCTCAGATATGCTGTTAAAGGAGTGAAGACCAACCAGAGGCTCCAAGCTTTCCTTCTCATGTTTAGGTGACAAATAAGTCTCAATCCAGGTCTCTGAGATTGAGAGCCTAACCAGGAAAATGACTGGGTGACAATTTAGTGAAGTAGACGCATGGAGGCATCCAATTTATAAAATTTAAGTTGTAAAAAAGAATTTATGAAATCTCCTATAAAACAGAGATTGAAAGAAAGCATAGGAAAAAATTTAAATTGCCTGATATCCCTCCCTCCCTCCTCCCTGTGACTTTGCAAAAACAAGCTGACCACTTACCTGCAATGATTTTGTTAAATGCACCACACTTCGTTTTGTGGCTCCATATGCAGCAAATCTATGCAAAATAAACAAAACAAAGAAAGAACCATCACCAGGTTGTTCATTTTTAGAAAAAAAAAGAAAAAAAAGGGTTGACTGAATGTAGAATCTATTTATGTAACTGGCATTTACATAAGATATCAGGGAACACAATACAGCTTCTTGTTGATTGTTAAAAATGTGATATACAATTGCAATAGCAAGAACAAAAAATTCACAAGATGAAGAGAGATATGGTTTTATCCCACAAGATATGATTGAAGCATTCTTCATATAAGCTAGAACAAAACCCACATCAATAGGTGAACCATTTCTGTCAATTGTATATATTATGCTCCAATGATTCAACATAGAGTTATTTCAATTGAAAGCACCAGTAATGCAATTATAGTGGCTTAGGTGGTTGTGGTAAGTAACATCAGCAAGAAAGAGGGGCACCATTGCCAGAGGTGGCATGTGTATTATATCAAGTAAACAAGATAAGTAAATTGCATTATATCACTGCTGGCTTTGTGTTTTTCAATTTGTAAACTATTCTAACAGTTCAAGGAAAGAAAATAAATAATAGATATTCATTCGGAAACACTTTTCAGTCTGTTCTTATATCAGAATTCCTAGTAGATTGCATCAAGAGAGATCTCTCCCCCCACCCACCCAAAAAAGAACCATATTATATAAGTAGGAACTAACTTCTTATGTGAATTACTTTACCAATATACCTGTATTCAGGCCAGTACCCCATAGTAGCTAAAAGATTAGCAGCAGCATGATGAAGAAACTAGGAACCAAAAATTTTAAGCTGGTTCAAGAGTATAATGCTGGAGTAAATTAAAATAAGGTACCTAGGGGTTGGTCTTCCATCTGAACCCGCCCCATCAATGTTGAAAATATGACCCCCTCTAGGCTGGTTTAACATCATCTTTATTGCCTGAAGAACAATTCAACATCCACGTGTGACATTAGGCCTCAAACAAGCCACTTAAGAAAGGAAAAAGAAGAAAAATCTACCTCTCGGCAACATATCATCAAACCAAGGGTGTTTGTAGTTACAACTTCACTGCATGGAAAGAGCCCATAATATAAACAACTTAGAAGATGGAAAATATCAGGGAACAGAAAACTGTATGAAATCTCACATAAGATCGTCATCTGAAGCTTCTGCCAGTGGCTTATAGCTGTAAGCATTTGATCCTGCATTATTAATCTGCATCATTCTCAACATAGGGTAAGATTGTAATGGCAGAACTAGATCTGCTCATTAGAGCACCAAAAATTCAAAAGCAATAACAACAGAGCTTAAATTTTAAAATTTAAAAAAACAAAACAAAACAAAAAGATAAGGAGAGAGAGAACAGTTCTGATCTGAACTCATTGACACTGTAAGGTTTTTTAATTAAATTCTGAATCTTAGCATTGATTTAAAATGGAAAACACTGAAAACGTTAAAGAATCCAACCCAAAAGCTTAAACTAATAAGTGTAGAGATCTAACAAGTAAATAAGCCCATAACCTAGTACAACCCAATCAAAGGTTGTGTGGGATAAACTAAAAAAATTAACACCCCCTCTTATGTCCAGACCCAACCAAAGCTTTAAAAAAAAAAACAACTGAGTTTAATGACCCAAACAAAATTGAAACGCTGACAAAAGGACCTAATTAAGCATGCAACTGTGGGATCCACTACAGGAAAGAAGCCAATCCCACTCCATACCATGAAAAAACGGAGCACATAAGGTGGACCACAAACTGAAGATTTATTTTCTTGACAAATTGCTGTTGAATAATCACCTTTCTGTAGTTTATGATTATTCAAGAGATTAAGCTCCTCAAACTGTTGAAAATACTCTCCTGACTATTTCGATGTCGTTCAACAAATCATAAAGTAACCTTATACCCATATAGATAGCAGCATCACTCATTATACAGTAATAAGATAGCTTAAAATCCATTCCTTAGTAGAACCCATAGATATCCAGAAAAATAACTTTTAACATCAAGCTTAAATTTTCAATCAACATGAACTATAAAAATAGAATTTACATTAAGCAAGTAGGGTAATAAAGATAAAAGATCTAACATTAATACCCATATATCAATGTATTTCAGATTTCTTTGTGCAAATCCAACTAAATCCTTCACATCCTGTCCTTCTCTAACATCACATTTAGTACCCTGTAATAGAGGGAGTGAATCAGAACCAGCAACATAAAGCATAAACAGATTTAAGTCAGGGATAAAACATTAAGGGAAAATAACAACAGAGGCAGCTGAAACAGGAGAAAAAAAAATTTTTTCCTTAAAAGTCACTAAGGAGGTACCCACACATGCTGCTCCCCAAACTCTTCTCGCAGACTTTTAACAGCAGATTCAACCCGTTCAGCTGTCAAAAGAAACAGTCAAGCAACTGTAGACACCTTTCATATGATATTTGAATTGCAAGTTCAAAATAACATATTAAGTCAAACATTCTCCATTTGATATCATTAAATGGTACCTAATTCACCAGGGAAGTAAAACATGCCATTCGAATGAAGATCTAATGTGAAAAGGATTAAAGAAAGTATAATGAAATAGGATAGAATACACAGAAAGATAGGATTCGAAATGAGGAAATCCACTTAAAGATAGGGGTAGCCCCTATTGATGAAAAGATGAGGGAAAGTCGCTTGAGATGATTTGGTTATGTTCAAAGGAGAGCAGATAATGAATCGGTAAGAAAGAGTGAGTCGATCCAAGTTAAGGGAACGAAAAAAAGTAGAGAAAGGTCAAAAATAACATTAGTAGAAGTAATATAAAATAAAAAATTTCAATTAGGGGAGTAAAGCATGACTTTAGATAGAATAGAATGGAGAGATACAGTTCATATGGCCAACCCAATCTAAGCTGTCAAGGATCGATAGCCAACCCCAAATTTTGGGACTAAGGCTTTGTTGTTGTTATTGTTGTTGTTACATAATGAAATAGGACAACTGGACATTTCCTCCCATTCATCAACTGGAAATACACAACCCTCTCATTCATGGTGCACTAGAGGTTGTTTCCACTATTTGAATGGGTTTATCAAGAAATGTATAAAGTTTTAGTGTTGGAAGAACAGAAACAAAACTCCCAAATAATTCCCAAAATTCTAGATGCTTTGAGGATTGTGAACAGTCTATTATTGACATTAAATCTTTCATTTTCTGTACTCTCCTTGATTGGAGTTTAGTTTTGCCATTTTATTCCTGCTTTTCTCTCTCCAATCTTTTTGATCGTTTTAATCTGGGATCTTGATTTCTGCCACTATAGTACATTTCCGGTGTAGTTGGTTGGTTTTTTTTCTAATAAAATTTCTTACGTTACTTATCAAAAAATAATAATAATAATTACCAAAATTCTAAAATATATGTGGAAATTTTCACATTGAACAAAATTGAACCTGATTCTTCCGCGTTTACAAATCAAATCCGAATTATCTAAAGATACTAAATAATTAATGCATTATTCCCAAAGCTCTGAAATAATAGGAATATATCCAAAATTATTAAAATTTACAGAGTTATTCGCAATGAAATTGAATGAACATGTTTGTTAATTTCTTAACATGTATTGCTATTGCTACCAGCAATTCATTTTGAATCATTCTCAACATGGCATCCATGTAGCATAACACCTTCTCTGCATGTGTGTATTATTATGAATCAATACATAGGTCAACCTTCCTCATGGAAGATTAATTTTTCATTAAATTATCCAAAATAAAATGAATTTTCATATGCATGAGCTTCTTATGAGTTCAAAATTTACATAAGAAATAAACTGCTTTGGTGTCTCTTAAAATAATTCACAAAAACTGCTCTTGAATATTAAATATGAAGTGAGCTTTCTGTGCCTCATTTCATGTCTCATATATGCCTTCATACCCTCAAAGACCAGTAAATTTAGTGGTCCTCCAAAAGTTACTCTATATGTAAAGTTTTGATCTCTGCCAGATGGGGACTACATTGAACAGTAAAATAAATAAAAAATTGATTGCATGAGAACATTATACTTGACCAAATAATTTTGACCATGAAGGCAACTTATTATATGTCAGGAAGACTATCTAAGATAGGCATGCAGTGTAAGTCCTTACCTGATCTTGAGCAAATAATGACATTGTCACCTGTTTGTAGAAACTCTTTAGCCAGTGCATACCCAATTCCTGAATTTATAAATAAAAAATAAAAAAATTTAAAAAGCAAGTTAAAAACCTAAAAATTAATGACATATGGAGGGGGGCTTTTTTTTTCTTTTTTGATAGGATGAAGGGGAAATAATAGAATCCGTAAATTGAGAATTTAATTTTCAAATTTATCCAGCAATAGTTTTTGTCATTTGTTTTAAATTAACCAACAACTGGGGAATTTCTCAAACGTAAAACACACACAAAGCCTATTACACTGGGTAATGCTTACAATTAATTATTAAACTAAAGAGTTTATTTGACAATTCTCTAATTAAGTTGCATCCTTTACTAATAATAATAGGGTTCAGTTAACGGGTGCCCTTAGGGCATTTGTTAATGGACCATTTTGGAAAAGTTTTGATACCACTTTTACAGGGAAATATAAAAAATTGTTAAAAAAATCAATTATTTTTTTTCTTTTCCCATAAAAAGTTGCTAAAAATATTTCCTAAACCAATACCTTTAGGGCATCGTTAACTTTTCCCATAATAATATGCTATTGTAGCGACACAATTTCAGGAATCTTAACCTTCAAATGCATGAGTCTTACAGAAAAAACATATGACCATTTCTATTGTGTTGTCTAATTTTGTAACTAAACATTTGATAGACACACACAAACACATTGGTATTCACTTCAATGAAAACCATATAACAGATACAAACCCAGAAACAAAGCAACTGTGTTGTGAACCACAATTCACAAAATTATAATAGGCTTAACAGGAAAATTACTACCAAAACCTGAACCTCTTTCCTGAAGGAATTTTATCAAAACCTACAGTAACCCTCATTTTATAGACTCCTCCCTAAGCAGTTCCTTAAACACAAAATATGAAGTCAAAATGTACTCCTCCGTTATGAAATATAGAAGCTATTTTATCATGAAAAAACAATTTTCTCAACAACTTTGTTGATGTCCTTTGAAAGCTTATGGCCTCTGGTACAATTGTTACATAACTAACTCCACACCTTGCAATTTCAACCGATCAAGGAACTTGCTATCTTGTCCTCATTCTCAACATCAATAATACTTGTGCAAATTGATTTTCATTCCTTAGCCATTTGATTAAGAGATATTACAAAATACTCTTTACGCTATTCATACCATATATTTTCTTCCAGTAGATGATTAAATATTATGCCCACTTCATGAATATGATTTTACATAATTTCCTTCAAGTAAAAGTAAAAATTTAAACATCTCTTTTGATTCTCTTCCTCCAGCCTCTCCGCAACCAAAATAAATCCCATATCAGTGCACTGACACAACACAACACAACTGATATAACATTTACACCAAATTGTCAAACCCCAGAAACTTAAAAGGCAAATTACACATAAATTACCAACAAAACAACCAAAATAAATAAAACCCAGAAAAAAATTCAAGAAACCCAGATCAAAACTCAAAGAGCAGGACCAAATTAGCAAAGCAGAAGCACAAAAAAAGCCATTAAAAAAATAAAAAAAAAAGACACAGTCATAAGCTTCAAAAAAAGCTGACCTTTGGTGGAACCAGTGATCAGAACGTTATAAGGAGGAAGCATGGGCTCTCTGGTATTAGAGGAGGAAGAAGATTCAGCATATACAATCTGAGAGCTGAAATTCACAGCAAAAGGTTTTTGGTTCTGGCGGGAAGAAACGGACAGAAAAGTGTAACGGTTGAATTGAGGAGCGAAGAGGTATGGTGGTTGAGTGAAAGGAGAGTGATGGGGTTTGGAGAAGAGAAGAGGAGAAGAGATTGATGGGAATGTTGTGAAGTGGAGATAAGGAGTCATCGCCATTGGAATTGATTCAAGACAAGGAACTCAAATCAAATGGATAAAATAAAAAATATAAAAGAGGAAGCTTCACATTCACAGTATTTAAAGGCAGAAATGGAACCATGGCCCTCGAATTTTGATCCCTTAAGGTTTGGACAAAAAAAATAAACTTAGCAATTTCATTGTAATTCAAAGTTAATGAGGTTAAATTGTGATAAAACCAAACCAAAATGGGATAAATTGTGAAAATTAAATTCATTTGAATAGAATCTTAAACATTTTCATTTTAATTCAATGTATAGGGATCAAAGTGTAATAATTAAAAATTTATAAACTAAATTGTGATAGGATCAAACCACTAGGAGTAAATTGTCCTGATGTATTATATATGATTTTAAATTTTGGTTTCAAAAATTACACATGGCCACCTTTAAAAAAATTCATATATTTTTTTAATGATTGTTCTTTATTGTTAAACCAAAATACCAATTAATTTTTATTATAAGTGATGGTCGAACTCTAAATCTTTTACTTAACGATAATAAATTTTACTAATTGGGCTAAAACAACTTACAAAAAATTCAATTATTCTAAAGGGGAAAAAAAAAATGGCTAGCTAGCATGAGGTGTAGCTTTCTTGCAAAATGGGAAGTGAAAAATAATCATTTTCCTTTTAGCTAGTTAACAGATTTTAAACTTGCCAATAGTTTTGTAACTACTAACTGTCATTTTTTAATATTTCCAGAGTCTCTCTCTCAATTTTGGGCAACAAATTAGCAAGCCTAAGACCCATAAAGTCAGCCTAAAGCCCACTTCCAGTGAGAATGAACACCTAAAATTGTTAACTTGGGCCCGCCAAATTATCCCAAGGCACACCTATTTTTCCAATTAAAAGGACCAAGTTTTCAACGCAGAACTCATTCAAATTGGCCCGTCACCCATGTAAATTAAAGCCTTAAGATTGGTCCAATATGGGTCTTCAACATAACAAATAAACCACGTAACAAAGCCTACACCCCGGTGTGCAACATGTGTAGTTTGCCATCTCTACCACAAAAGTTTCCCTAACATTGCTCAAATAATAATTCTAGTACCACAACATTTCACACACACTTTATCAAAATTGTCCTACGTGATAGAACGCAATTAGCATAAAAAAAAAAATTAGTCAGTCAATGTAATGGTGAAAGATAGTCAATCATAAACTACCGCATAGAGCAATTATGACAAAATATGTAGTTCTAGGTGTAAACACAAAATTTCTCAAAGTTTGAAATCAAACAATTTGAAAAGTGTTCCACAAATATATTTTTGTATTAATCAAGTAGTGAGTACAATCTCTATATCGATTTTTTTACAATCCTCTAATTCTATCTTCTTTGAACTTGACTTGAACAAGAAATCCTCTTGTCTTTGGTTGAAAAATGGATTGAATGGTCTTCACATAGAACAATTATGACAAAATATGTAGTTCTAGGTGTAAACACAAAATTTCTCAAAGTTTGAAAATCAAACAATTTGAAAAGTGTTACACAAATATATTTTTGTATTTATCAATTAGTGAGTACAATCTCTATATCGATTTTTTTACAAAGGAATACTCCTCTTATTCTATCTTCTTTGAACTTGACTTGAACAAGAAATCATCTTGTCTTTGGTTGGAAAATGGATTGAATGGTCTTCGCATAGACCAATTATGACAAAATATGTAGTTCTAGGTGTAAACACAAAATTTCTCAAAGTTTGAAAATCAAACAATTTGAAAAGCATTCCACAAATATATTTTTGTATTAATCAAGTAGTGAGTACAATATCTGTTTCGATTTTTTTACAAAAGAATACTCATCTGATTCTATCTTCTTTAAACTTGACTTGAACAAGAAATCCTCTTGGCTTGGTTGGAAAATGGATTGAATGGTCTTTACAACAAATCTTTGGCTTTGAGCTTGTTAGAGATTTGTTGTTCTTCAAGTCCTTCGAATGTTCTTCAACTTCTTCGAAAATTCTTGGATTTTAGGTTGAAATTCTTTAGTGCTTTACAGGTAGAATTTCTCTAGATCTTTGGCTTCTTGAAAACTTGGGTCCAGAGAGCTTTGGCTTCTTGAAAACTTGGGTCTAGAAAATGAGAAGGGACGTCCTCTATTTATAGTGGTTTTAGAGGATAAGCTCCACTTTGAATTAATATGCTTGAAAATATATAGTAGACTCTAATTGGCCCAAATTTTGATTAGAGGTAATTATTTCTATTTATCTATTTTAATAAAGATCGTATTTTGATAAAGATAAGTAATTATCTCTATTTTATTTATTTATTTTAATACAGATAATTATCCATCAATTTTGAGTAGGAAACTTATCTTTATTTTATTTATTTATTTCAATAAAGATAATTATCCACCAATTTTGAATAGAAAATTTATCTTTATCTTGTGAGCCAAATGACTCATGGCAAATTTTAATATGCCAATGTGATGTTAATTTGGATGACACATGTCATCATTTGTTTAATTAATTTAATGACACATAAATTTGGAATTTGTCACTAAATTTTGACATGGCACATTGTAATTGGCTTGACAAATTTTTGCCTCCTACCCTAGGACTATTCATAATCCCAACAAAGAAAACCCGCTAGCCAACCCATGAAGATGCCACCAACGTGCCCACGTGTTGTTCAAAAAGGCCTAAATAAGCCCTACAAAAATTTAATGTAAAAGCCTGCCCATATCTAAACAAAAAGTTCTTCTACCACCATAAACAAACTAACAACTCTTTTACATGACTAAATGTAATTGATTATTTGTTATTTTTACATGAACCAATAATTTTTTTTTATCATTTTTTTTTTCTCTACTAATCATAGCTAATTAGTGGTGATACTAGATTTTTTGGTAAACATATCATCGTTCTTTTTTATAAACCTTCTTTTATGTACATTACACCAGAGTTTGACCTAAATCCTCTCTCTCTCTCTCTCTCTCTCTCTCTCTCTCTCTCTCTCTCTCTCTCTCTCTCTCTCAACAAACTCTCAGTAACCCTTATAACTTAATTCCTCCATTCCTCCCTCATGGTTGGGTACATATCATGGCTCCATAACCATGCCCCACTTCATAGCTATGGTTGCTATTCTTGCTTTTGTGATGTATGCGTCCCAGAATTGGTGGTTTGTGACAACAACAACAATGAAGTTCAAACCACCTGCTGCTCCCTTTGCTTTTGTGAAGTACCATTGTGGTGCAGACTCAAACTTCCCTGTAGAGTGTCATGAATTCTTCAATGGGCTTGAACCAGCTATATCAGCCCAGAGTAGAGATGAGTGCTTATGGTTGCATTGCATGAGACTGCAACCATTTTCAAAGAAGGTATAAAAGGAGCTCACAGAGCTCATTCACGGTCCACCATTACCAGAGGATGTTGACAATGCTTTCAATGACTACGAGGATTGGCTCATGATCATCAAGTCTTGGCTACTTGACTGCTACGAGTCCAAACAGGCGTTGCAATTAAGTCTGACTTGGAAAAGTCGGAGCTATACCAAGGTAGATGCCTAAAAGATATAGTCGAGGCAAGCCCCGATCAGGGCCGGCCCTAGGCTTAGGCCAATTAGGCCATTGCCTAGGGCCCCTTACTAGAGAAGGCCCCAAATTTGGGGGCAAATTTTTTTATTTATTTTTTATATATAAATATTTTTGGGAGATATTAAAACATTTTAGTTTACATTTTTTTTCACTATTAAGAAGGCTTAAAGAATTAAGTAATGCTAGAGATAAAGATAAGACAAATTTAAATAAAAAGGTCTTACAAATAGACGTGTTACTAATCACAAGTAATTCAATTAGGAAAATGTTAAAAATACTATAAATTTTACTATTGACTTTTATTTATTTAATTATTTTATACAAGATAAAAATTATACTATAGCCTAATCTAAGTGTATATGTGTGTGAAACTCTCTTCTAGAGACTTAAATCTTGGCCATTGCCCCTCACACCCCACAAGAACTTATACTTGTGAATTGATCACTGCACCAAGGGTGAGTGGTGGTCTCCATAACTTTTATAATTTGATGTGACAATGAATATGATAGGTAAATTTCAACAAACTATTGAATGCATTTTTTAATGAATATTTATGATTGGTGATATATCTTTGTAATTCTCATGTTATAGATTTTATAATATTTTTAGTATTTTTGTAAGCCTCATGTCATTGATCACATTCATTACAACACCAGTTTGTAGTAAAATTTGATATAACTTTAGCATTTTCTCAAAAGAAAAAAAAATCATATTAAAGAGTAAAAAGAATGGATTTTAAAAAAATTATTATACAAAATGCTAGTTAAATATTATTTAAGTGATAACATAAAGACCCCATTTGAAAATTTCGCCTTAGGCCTCGAAAACGCTTGGGCCGGCCCTGGCCCCAATTATAGGGAGAAATATTCAAAGCTTATGAGCATACAAAGTGTTTGTCTATTGGCTTTCATGTTTCTTGGTTATTGCTGAAGTCAGCCAAAGCCCCAAAACATAGTACAAACTACAAACCCCTTTATTATCAAGATCATGAGGGAGTTTTGATAGACATATTAGTTACAAATATAAATGTTTATGTTGACATTGTTTTGTTAGTGTGTGTGTGTATATATATATTGTTTGTTAACATGTAATAGGTTATGGGTTTTAAGCCCGCCTTATGTAATTTTATAGCACACATACTTGTACTACACACTCTGTCTCCTATATAAAGGCACTCATGTATATTTTATTACTTGGGAAATACAATATTATTTATTCAGCATTTATAACATGGTATGAGAGCCACTATTCTGAATTTTTTGTTGTGCAATCTACAGTCCTGTCTTCTCAATATTCTCCGCTGCCTTTGCCATCGACATCACCATCAAAATCACCATCATCATTGCTGTCTCACACTGAAGACCATTGCCATTCCAGTCGCCGCCATAAAATTTTGCCCTGATCCTCTCGTCGCTGATACCATAAGAATTGTCTTATTCTAATCTACATCATCGGAAAAGAATCGACATCATCGAGCATCTCACGTGACCTCACACGCTGCCCAAAGTAATATGCATCGAAGACATGCACTGCCAAATGATTCTGCTTATGCTCCACGCGCCTCACGTGCCTTTAGAAACCTGCTAACATCATATATGACGTCATCCTGCTTACGTCAATCACCACGTCAGCCCTTGCTTACGTCAGCTATCACGTCATCGACAGTCTCCACTTACGTCATTATCCACATCATATTGCTGATGTCATCGCTCTGCTGGTTGACTTTGACCGTTGACTTTTGAGGCAGGTTTGACCATTGACTTTTTTCAGAGTTGACTTTTTGCAGTCCAAGTTTTTTGTATCCAGTTTTTTGCATAGATTTCATTTTTGCATATTTTTCTTCTAAATTAAAAATAAAGACAGGTCTTCTTTTATTGCAACAATCATCACTGACAATCCAACAAATGTTTTTGTAATTTTTGCAAACGTCTTGGCCATAATATTAAGACTTGCTATCAATGCAACAAATCATTTGTTTGCATTTCTATTGCCACTGTTGCTAACACTAAGGGTATCCAACCAATGGCTCCCGTTTTCGCAAAGTCCAAGTCTTCTGGATCCACTATCACCATTTCCATAGTTGACCTTCAAAACATCATCGCTAATACCATTCGTATGGTTGATAATGCAACTTATTCTTCTTCTCTCTCAGTCTCATTTGGTATGTCTCCTTCCTTTTGGCTTATAGATTCTGCTTGTTGCAACCACATGACACCTCAATCATCCTTATTTTCTCAACTTGAACCTACACCACACCCTCTTAATATTCACACAGCTAATGGTTCAACAATGTTTGGTCATAATATAGGCTCTATCTCGACCTTCAACCTCTCAGTTCCTAGGGTCTTTAATGTTCCTAACTTTTCTTACAATTTATTTTCTATGGGACAATTAGCTGAGTAGGGTTATTGATTGCACTACCTTTGATTATTCTGGGTGTATTGTGTAGGATTTGAAGACAGGACAGTAGCTTGGGACCGGTCCTAAAGTTAGGCGTATGTTCTCGTGGACAACCTTCTTCTTCCACTTGTTGCTCTTGTTTTCGTTGTTGCTGCAGTGTTGCAGTTTCTTCTATTCCTTCCCTTGCACTTTGGCATGCCCGACTTGGTCACGCATCTTCCTCTCGGGTACAACACTTGGCCGCTAAAGGTTTGTTAGGTTCAGTGTCCACAAAAATTTTGATTGTATTTCATGTCAATTAGGAAAATAACCAGTTTTGCCTTTCAATACTAGTGAATCAATATTCACTGATATCTTTAACCTAATTCATTATGATGTCTAGAGGCTAGCCTCTGTCTCTAGTATTAGTGGATCTCGATATTTTGTTGTGTTTGTTGATGATTATTCCCGTTATAGCTAGATTTTTCACATGAAACATCGTTCTGACTTATTGCAAATATATTCTAATTTTGCAAAAATGGTTGAAACTCAATTTTCCAAACGAATCAAAATTTTTCAATCTGATAATGCTCTTGAATACACTCAATATGTTTTTCAAGCTTTTTTACATTCCGATGGCACTATTCATTAACTAACTTGTCTAGGTACCCCTCAGCCAAATGGTATAGTCAAACGAAAACTTTGTCATATTCCTGACACTATTCGTGCTCTCCTTCTCTCTACCAAAGTTCCTACTCCTTTTTGGAGCGAAGTTACTCTTCATGTTGTTCATGCTATTAATCACATTCTCGGTCCTGTAATCTAGAATCAAACTCCATATGAGCACCTTTTTGGGTCACCTCCAGACTATCACCACCTTCGCTCCTTCGATTCTGCCTGTTTCATTCTTCTTCAACCACATGAGCATAACAAACTTGAGCCTTGGTCTAGACTTTGTTGTTTTCTTGGCTATGGTGAAACTCAAAAGGAGTATCAGTGTTATGATCCTGTCTCTCATCGTCTTCATATCTCGCACAATGTTGTCTTTTGGAAACATCATCCTTTGTTGAGCTCTCTCACTTCCGTGCCTCCCTACCTACCTCCTCTGTCTTATAACTTTCCAGATGAGCCACATATTCCCTTTATAGTTGCTCCTAATCCTCCTATAGACTTCTCTGTCCAACCACCAGATATTTTTGATGCCTCTCCTAGATCACCCTCTAATAAACAGGTGGAAGATGAACAGGTCGGAGATGAGCCACCCAACCCTAAGCTTGGGTCCCCTACTCTACTTGAAGATCTTGCACAAGATATTCCACCTCATTACTCAACTCGGGTAAGATCCATTCTTGCAAATTTACTTGACTATCATTATTACACTACCCTTACTACACTACACGAGCCTCACACCTATCGTGAGGCCTCCACTGACCCTTTATGGAAGATTGCAATGAAAGAGGAACTTGATGCATTATCTAAAATCCATACATGGTATTTAGTGACTCTCCCCCTAGGAAATCTGTGGTTAATTGTAAGTGAATCTACAAGATCAATACTCACTCTAATGGGTCCATTGAGCGATATAAAACTCATTTTGTTACAAAAAGTTTTAGACATGAGTATGGGATTGATTATGAAGAGACCTTTACTCTAGTTGCTCAAATCTCATTTGTTCGTGCCCTCTTAGTTATTGTCACTGCCAGTAAATGAGACATTTTTCAGATGGATGTCAAAAATACCTTCCTTAATATGAATTTAAGTGAAGAAGTTTATACGCAACCTTCTCCTAGTCTCTCTATTGAACCGAACATGGTTTGTCACCTTCGATGTGCACTTTATGGCCTTAAACAAGCTCCACGAGCTTAGTTTGCCAAGTTCAGCTTTACCATCTCTCGCTTGGGTTACATTATCAATCATTATGATTGTCTTATTTCTTCGTCGCACTGACAAAGGCACTATTTTGCTTCTCCTATATGTGGATGATATTATCATAACTGGTGATGACCTCAGTGGCATTCAAGAACTCAAGGATTTTCTTAGTCAATAGTTTAAGATGAAAGATCTTGGACATCTCAGCTACTTCTTGGGTTCTGAAATAACTCATTCTACAGATGGACTATATATTACTCAAGCCAAGTATGCTTCTGAACATTTGTCTTGAGCTAGATTCACTGATAGCAAGACTGTTGACATTCCAGTTGAGCTTAATGTGCATCTAACTCCTCAAGGGGGGGGGGACCATTGTTTAATCCCTCTCTTTATAGATGCTTGGTTGGTAGCCTAGTTTATCTCACTGTCATTCATTTAGACATTTCTTATGCTGTTCACCAGGTGAGCCAGTATCTGTCTGCTCTACGATCAACTCACTATGCTGTTGTTCTATGCATTCTTCGATACCTGAAGGATACTCTCTTCCATGACCTTTTCTACTTTACTCAGTCTCCTCTTGTTCTCCGTGCATTCTCTAATGTTGATTAGGTAAGAGATCCCACTGATCGTAGGTCCACCACTAGTTATTGCTTTCTTCTTGGTTCTTCTTTGGTTTCTTGGCAAAGCAAGAAACAAACCCTTGTGGTCCGCTCCAGTATTGAAGCAGAATATCGTGCCCTTACTAATACCACATCGAAGTTCTTTTGACTATGATGGCTTTTTAAGGACTTAGGTATATCCACATTCTCTGCTACTCCTATTTATTGTGACAACCAGAGTGTCATTCATATTGCTCACAATGATGTCTTCTATGAACGGACTAAACACATCGAGATCGATTGTCATTTTATTCGTTATCATCTTATCCGTGGTACTCTCAAGTTATTCTCTGTCTCTTTTAAAGATCAACTTGTAGATATCTTTACCAAGTCACATCCTAATGGATGCCGTCGTGCTTTGGTTGACAAGCTCAAGTTGGTCTCACACCCACCTTGAGTTTGAGGGGGGCTGTCAATGTGTAATAGGTTGTGGATTTTAGACCCACCTTGTTTACTTATATAACACACATACTTGTACTATACACTTTGTCTCCTATATAAAGGCACTCATGTATATTTTATTACTTGGGAAATACAATACTATTTATTCGGTATTTCTAACATTGTTAATTGGCAACACTAACTAATTTTTTACTTTTTAGTTAGAAGAATATTAGATATTTGATGACATATTACATATTTTGATCAGTAGATGGGTTAGGTTTGAAGTAATGTCACTCCAATCTTATAAGTTTTGGTTGGAAGCAAATTTTGACAATCATAGTTTGGACTAAATTTTTTTCTTATACCTTTCATACCTTTGAAAATTTTGAAGATAATCAAATCGATATACATATAAAAGCAGAGACCTCATGCGGGAGTGCATGAGGTCCTGCCATGTGACGCTCTAACTTTGTATTTAACATTTTTTTACCTCTTTTCATTAAATATTTTTTACTGTTACCCAAAAGTTTACATTAACTTATATTTTTCTATTATCTCATTAATCTCCCATTGATTTTCTGAGCTTATACCACACATTTCTTTCTTCTTCATGTCTTTTAGCATACCCACCATTTTAGTATTAAAAACAAAAGAAAAAAAAATAATTAAAGACTAATAGTAATAAATAAACAGATAAGGTACTAGGGAGAGATAGAGAAACACAAAAATGTTGTCGACTATTAAATGAAACACATTGTTTCACTATTTCCTAAATAAAAGACCTGAGTTTGACAAAGTATTTGTAAGAGAAAGAAAGGGGAAGAGGGGCCACCACCTCTTTCATATTGGCCTCCCACCACCATCAAGCTGTTGAAATCTCTACGGGTAATTTTTTTTTTTTTTTTTTTACCATGGTTTTAAATCATTTATATGAACACTATATTTTATTGTCGCACTATCAATGAGTGGAAGGCAACGAAAGAGTTGGACATACTTTCATTTTATGGTATGCAATCTGTGAAAACAACACAAATTAGTTTATTTTCATGGTCCTGTTACTCTTTTGCATTTATTTTTGGTTTCATGATTTAAGAAAAAAAAAAAAACAACAACAACAACAAAAAAAACAACAAAAAAACAAAAAACAAAACTTACCTTGAGAAGGCTACAAATGTGTAGTGAAGCTACTAAACTAATTTTAATATCTCAAAATGTATATATATTTCTTTATTCAAATTTAGAGATCTCATGCAGGAGTGTATGAGGTCTTGCCATCTGGCACTCTAATTTTGCATTTAGCCATGTTACCTCTTTTTATTAAGTTTTTTTTTACTGTTACCTAATAAATCATAGTAACTTATTTTTACTGTTATATAAAATATGAGCTGCTCTTGACAATTAGACCAAATGTTATTCTCTACAAAATGGACTATTTTTTAAAAATAGACCAAACCTTATGAAAAACCCAACCCCAGTTATTACCTTACATATTATTATCCAAGTCTAACCCTTCCCACATGTAAATCAAAACCAAAACTCTTACTCACTTACAAACTTTCTTCCTCCTCCCCCACGTAGAGATAATGCTTCTAGAAAATCTCATTTTCATGAAATTATGTCTTCATTTTTTTTTTCTCAATTTCAATTCAAAACGCTTTTGTCTATTAATAATGTTCTATGCAATTTATGCAAGCAAATTCTCTTTGTCATCGACTAGTGCAAGAAAAATATATATAAATCTTGATATTCCTGAGGTTGCTAAAATAATTGACAAGTGCATATTTCTAAAATTTAAAATAACAAAAAGTCTATTAAATAGCACCAAAATGCCATTTACATAATTTTTTATTTTAAAAAAATTTAATGATAGGAATGGTCAGAAACATGATCTTATACGAGAAATTCCAAAAATGCAAACAAAACAATTTTCATTGGAGGATTTATCTGTAAAGAATATGAAGACTATAACATAGATAAAATACATTGAATAGGATCCTACGAAACAGGTTTGTTAATCATTTCAAATTGTACTCATCATTTATAAAAAATAATAATAATACATCATATTATTTACATAAAAAAATAATAATACATATTAATTTCAAAGTTCATTGCATGATGTGAACTGCTATAGTTTTGCAGCAATAAGTAACATTGATACAACAATGGGTTGGTATTACATTTCATGCATGCTTTGTGAAAGGAATGTCAAACCACAATCAAGATCATTTTGGTGAAACAAAAACAAATTTCCCTACCCCAAGGTTAGAGGCACTCACATTAATTATATACTCTCCAAATATATATAATATATTCATCTCACTATAACTTCCAAATATATATAATATATTCATCTCACTATAACTACTATATATGCAATTGCAAACTACATCAGATACAGGATTCAAATGGAAGTTTTTTATACAACTGACAAAGCAACTTTTGTGATATTTGATCGAGATGCTAAGAAAATCCTAAATAAATCTGCAAGAGATCTTGCTGAAAAATAAACTAAGGTACAACTTATTTAAATTATTAAATTATTATAAAACTATTAATCATAATATATATTAAATTCCTCATATGTAGATTAATATTAGAGAAAGAATCCCACATGATTTGAAGAAAATTTTAGGAAAAAAAAATGCATTTTCCTACTTCATTTGAATGAATTCAATTTAAATGATGGTTTTAAAAATTACACAATTGATAAGATTTTTTATATCCAATCAAGAATCTTCCAGTGTCAATTCATTAGTAATTAACACAAATGATGCAACAAAAGGAAAAGAGTGATGAAAGCTTAAAAATTGAACAAATAGGGATGAATCAAACTTCAAACATTGAAGATGAAGAAACGGATGATGATAACATACCCCTCAACAAGCTTTACAAGTGTTGCCATACCACAATAACAAAGTATTGAAGAAACAAAAAAAAAAACAAGATTTCGTAATGAAACTCTTTATTACATCACATAATAATGATCAATAATATGGAATGAATTAATATGTTTTTATCAACTTTTATTATACAATATTACTCCAAAAAAAAATTTTAATTGCTCATTACTTGAATAAAATAATTATAATGAATATATGTGTGCAATTTATAATTTTTGCTTCTTATAATGAACACATTACTAACAAACTTTTGTAACAAATATGCTATAATATATGTACAACATTCTCCAAAAAAAAATTTACATAAAACATTATAACATTATCCATGCATTACACAGGCAACTTAGTAGTTGGTTTTCTAGCTAAGATTGAGATTCATAAGTTAGTAGAAAATATTTCATGTCCATACAAGAAGTCAAATATAGTACAAAATTATTCTTAGATCAACATACAATTAAAATGGTAAATAAATGCATCATCAACCAAATATGCTCATGAAGAAATTGGGTGAATAAAATCATATGAATGCCCAGGAGAAAATCAAATGAACCTGAAAGCCTAACAGATATGTACGTCTTAAATTCTTCCTCTTCAACCACTCAAAAGGTTCTATATACACATTCCATAGTACTATAAACTATAGCATGTTTCTTCAAGATAAAAAAGCACAAAAATACCAATAGAAACATAATTTTAAGTAGTTGAATGCAGTTGTTGATTCGCATGAGCTTACAATACACATGTGATTAGAGTCATAATAGCATTCCATATTTAAATGTGCCTTGCAGAAGACAAAAATAAGGGGATATCGCAAGATCAAATATATTTGAACAATTTATCTATCATAAAAATAAGCTTCTTGTAATTAACATTATAATTAGATGTAATGCAAAAGCCAATAAAAACCATATAGCTTGAACTAGGGAATTAAGAAGTTGACCCTGGAATTTTAATACACGCACTAAATAAGTAATTGGCTGCTCCTTTTTCAACCTCCATAGTTTTAGAGCTTCTTTTTATTATCTTTCAATCTTTTTTGATGAACTATTATCTTTCAATCTCTTTTGTCATTTCCTCAATCTGTTGTTTATATTTTAGCAGAAAAATGATAATATAAATGTCAAATGGAAATATCAAATGCCATAAAAGGATAATATAAATCCAGAACAAAAATTATGCTACTAACATGACTACTACAATTAAAAGCATTACAATGGTTTCAATTCATTCATACCATTAATGACTTCTTAGTAAGATATCGCTTTTGCACCATCTAGTAAAGCAAGGTTCTCCATGTAAGAAGCAATAACTAAAAGATGTATAGCTTGAATACTAGTCTCCTTCTCATATAGAGTTTTGGGGTCAATTAAAACATACTTATCTTCCAAGCTACAGGACTCTTGGGACTTCTTTTGGATTAAGAGTGACCCATACTTGGTGAAACCAATGAAACAAGTATGAGTTTTAACTGATACAACACAAAGTTTATTCCATGATTCACACACACCATACTCTGTCATCACCCATACGCAACATAGCATGCCATGTGGTTGTTGTTCAAATTTTGCTAAAGCTAGTTTTTCCTTGATTGACGTAAAACATTTCCCATCTTTGAAAGAGTGATCATCAGGCAAAGGTAACTCTTTAAATTTCTCACTATTGACATCAAATGACAATATCATTTCAATATAGCGCATCTCTTGTCCTCCTCCCTCTTCTATCATATCTAGCATCCAATGCAAATGTCCACTAACAAATGGGAATGGCTTAACACAATTAAATTTGTAGAAAACGACATTGGGTCTCCATGAGATTCCAACTCTTTTCCATGAATCTAAACTTAATGTATACACCTCAGCCTCAGGGGGAGACATAGGTTTAGTAAAAGGCCTTGAGATCCTCACAACCTTGTAATCATTTTTTTGAGAATGGTGAGCAAATCCAAGTTTAACAAGATGTAATTGGCTCAAACAAGTATTAGGCAACTTCTTAAATTTTCTAATGCTGGTGTTCCACAAGTATACATCATTAAACCCGAAGAATACATTATTACTTAGGGAGTTTTGCAGCCTAAAATCACTAAAACACAATGGTCCATTGCATGAACCGACTAAAAAGGCAAGCCCAGATTGAAAACTAAAGGGGATTTTAAACTCAGATATACCATCAAGCGTGCGGTCACAAGCGACCTTCAAGTCTTGATTGTCAAGATTAATTGATGGCATGTGTATGACATAACCTTAATTGTGGCACAACAACATATTAAGTGGGTGGAAATGAAATTGGGGCTAGTGATGCGAAAGTACTAGGATTTGCGAACACACCTGAATCTTAGGAGTGATTTCACGGGTAGCCTTGCTAGGATGTCCAACACCATGTCATCTGGGAGATGGTTCTTCCTCTGTCGAAGGATCGGTGATTGTGGTCGTGCTTCTTTCATTTGGGATATTTTTCACCAGAAGAGGGAAACACTAAAGAGAGAGAGTGAGCAACACTACTTTTGGAATTCACATCAATAATTGATGAGGGATCAATAAGTTTTTCAAAATAGGCATAATATAATATTGTAGATTTTTCTCAACATTAATTCATTGGTAAGCTCTCTTGGATTTATAATTCTAATTAAATACTTTGCAAATATATTTTTTTGAAAGCTATATCTCGGCGAATTGCTTCTTATGTTTGGTAGAGTATATTTGTTTGTGTTGACTGTTATACTTTTTTGAAGATAGTTTTTCAATTTTCCAAATTTTCTAATGTAGGTCATAGGAAAACTAAAATTTGGTAAACGAAAATCCTTAATGAAAATTTGGCTTATTCTTAAGAGGTTGTTTTTTGTGTTTATTTTATGAAAAACATTTTCATTCTCTTGGTGTCCCTTTCATGTTTTGAATTATACAATAAATGTTCTTAATTTTTTGTGTGTACCAGATACCCAAAAAAAAAAAAAAATCTCCAACTCATTTTCAAGTTTGCTACCAAATACAAGAAAATGAGACATTTTTCAAGAAATTTTATTTTGAAAAATGACACATTTTCCAAAAAAAAAAATTCTATCAAACCAAGCAAACCAAATATCATAAAACATTTTCCAACTCATTATACAAGAAATTTTCTTAATTTTCTACATGTACCAGATATCATAAAACATTTTCCAACTCATTTTCAACGTTGCTACCAAATATAAGAATATGAGACAGTTTTCAAGAAAATGTATTTTGGAAAATGATTCATTTTCCAAAAAATTTAAAATATAAGAAAGGTTTTCCATCAAAGCAAGAAGATGGGAGAAGCGTGGCGGGTTAGATTATCAAATCTATTTAGTAAAAAAAATTTAGGTGTTTAGTATGACAAGTAAAAATTTTCAACCAAGCCACCAAAACCGACAACCAAATTGTTAGCAACCGCCAGCAGAGCGATGACTTTGGTGATTGGATTGCCAGCACCTATGTCCGGTTCGATGGCTGGAATGGAGGTTTCAGTTATTGGACCTCTGGAACTAAACAGTGTCTCCAATGATCAAACCCCCCAACACCAACCTCTAGAATGGCAACTTCAACCACCAAAACACCGGCACAAATCACTGGAGCAGTGGCTCCTATCGTTGCAATTGTAACTTTGACGATTGGAATGCCAGCACTAGCTACCCAGCTCCCCGAACCGGTGACCTAGCCACCAGTTGGGATGAAGGGAAGCCACTATATTTTTCTGTAAAATGTTTTACCAAATTTTTAAAGGTAAAATTTTTTATAACTTCTATAAAGGATTTTACGGTCAACATAAAATATTTTATAAGTTTAACCACATTGTATATGCAAACAAACACCTAAAAGTTGGAAAACATTTTCTGAAAAATACTTTACTTCAAAGCAAATGGATCGTTATCCTGTGGCTAGGGTGGCGAAATATGTAGCAATTTCATGTTACTTTGTATATCCATCCCTTTTGCGTCCTTACATATATATAAAATGTTATTCATATCAATTAACATGTCAAATTGTCCTTTGGGTTGGATGTTTCATAAAACACTTGGAAAAGACTCTAAGCGACTTACAAACTACCATAATAATGAATATAATCGATACCACTTTTATAACTAAAAATAAATATTTAAATTATCTTTTTGTAATTGATACATAATATCAATTTGTAAGACTTATGTAGTAAAATTAGTGTAGCCTTATCAACACTCCTATAAAGATAACAATTTTAAAATGTTCATTTTAAAAACAAGTATTTCAAAATCATAAAAAAGAGTTTGGAAAAACTAATGAAGAAGTGTTATTTATGTCAATTGAGCCTTTGGATAACAATGATGTAAAATTGATATTTTGAATACAAATTATCGAAAAGGTTTTATACTAATGTAGTTAAGGTTATCTTATCATTCTTTTAATAAAGCCAAAGCTAAAAATTGCAATATTAATAAAAACAATAACAGCAATAACAATAAAGATATTCTAATCATTATTGTTAAAGAGATTTCAAGAATTCATAGGGAGAAATACATTAAGTCATTAAAAAAAAAAAAAAAGGAAAGAAAAAGGATTACATTGAATGTCACAAACAATTCACGATCTCCGTACTAACCAATACATTACAACAAAAATACTATTACCATTATATTAAAAATATTCTAAATTAGAAATAATAACGCTACAAGTTTGGCAAATCTAATTTTTTTATGTCAGTTCGATGAAAAAAAAAAAAAAAAAAAAGAATGTCACTACTAATAGTTCTTTCATAAGAATTCATTACAAGTCTAATGTATTAATTTAATCAGCATTCAAATATTCTATATAAATATATTCTTATTCTTTGAAGATAAATAAAAATATCCTTACACAAAATTTACCCAATATATAAATACACATACATTTTCCCATTAGGCCATTACTGCAATTCCAATGCCATGATCCATCAAATTGCCCACCACCAACATCATATCCACCAAAATGTTTTCTTGAAGATGGCTCTCAGTCGCTAATGCAAACTCAAACTGAATAATAATAATAATAATAATAATGATAGAACTAAATTATTCAATTATACATCTAATATATAGACATATTGTAAAGAGCAAGTCGATATTATAGAGCTCAACTAGCACAATTATTAGATAGTCAAACTTGGTACTATGAAGTTCAGAACACCAAACTAGCAGCATACACTACAAACCCCTATTGTCAACAAAACTAAACAAAACCACCTCCTCCTAACTAGAAAATTACACCAAAATAAAGGGAACACACTCTCCAGCAAACCTACTACACTCCAACTCGAGGACTCAAAAACTAATTAGCTGCAGAATCTAGAACAGAAGCTGCAACATTATGAAGGCAGCAAGTAGGAGATAAGTGATTCACCAGCTCCATTTCGTATTTGCAAAATCTTCTTCTTTTTTGAGTGCTAGCAACCCAACCATCACCAAACCAGTCATAACCAAGCTACATATTGTCTAACTGCCCCCAGCCATAACACCTAATCTTTCACATATAATACTGCCAATTGTTGTGATCCTTTTAGGCACAAAGGCCCCAATTTTACATTTTATTTCAAACAAAATTCTTTTAACCATTTTTTCTTCAGTCAACAGCTTGAGATAATTTATTAAAATTTACAAGTGTTTCTATAATACCCGAGAAAAAAAAAAAAAGAAGAAGAAGAAGAAGAAGAAGAAGAAGAAGAGAGAGAGAGAGAGAGAGACTTTGAAGGTGGGGTATTTAAGTAAATCTTTTAGTGGGGTCAATTTTATAATTAATATTATTAAGGGAGTTTTTAGAAAATTAGGTTGAAACTAACTAATTAATTGTGGCCGAGGAAGAATCACATCTATTCACACTATATGTAGCAATGTGTTGTGACATGGTTTGGTAGGTGAGTTTGGTTTAACTTTTTGAAATTGTGCTTTAAGTGTGTATTTGTTTGTTAATGTTGTGTTGGGCGGGTGTCCTCTCTACTTCTTTTGGTGTGTATTTCTTTGTTAAAGAAGAAATAGTAAGGGCAATTTTGATATAACAATCAAAAAATCCAATTGTAGTATCACTTCAAAAATACTAGGGTATAGCAGTGTTTTTAAATTGCGGCTATAGTCCCAAAAACCACTGGTAGAGTCCCAAATGGCCTATCCTGGCGCTTTTTTCCTCAGCGCTTCTTAGCGTTGCCCAACGAGTGTGACAATAGGTCCTACGGACCTACACCGGTGGTTTTAAAACCCTATCCTAGTGCTTTTTTAGAAGTGTTGGGATATCATTCATTAGCCATTTCAAACCCTATACCGACGCTTTTTAAAAAATGAAAACTACCATTGTAAGGGCACCTATAATAGTGGTTTTACAACTGTTGCTATAAGGCCTTTTATATTTTTATCATTTTACATTTAATGGCGGTTTTCGATACCCTATACCAACGTATTTTTTGCTTCTTAAAACCGCTGTAATAGGTCAAGCCTACACCTGCGATTTCAAAACCGCCACTGTAGGAAATTCGAGGAAATATAAATATATCCTATACCAGTGGTTTTAAAACCGCTATAATAGGCTCGGCCTACGCCTGTAGTTTCAAAACTGCCACTATAAGGAATTCAAGGAAATAAAAATATATCCTATACCAGCGGTTTTAAAATCACCGTAATAGGCAAGCCTACATGAAATAGAAATATATCTTATACCAACGGTTTTAAAACCGCCGCTATAGGTTTTTTTTTTTTTTAATTTCCAAACACTTAGGGTGTATTTAGATACCACTTATTTTGCTGAAATTGAAAAATTATTGCTGAAAGTACTGTAGATAAAAATAAAAGTTAGTTGAAATAATACAGTGGGGCCCATGAATAGTGTCAAAAAGTACAGTAAGGTCCATGAATAGTAGCAAAAATAAACTGAATAGTGAAATAATTTTAATTTTTAATCCTAACCCAAACGCACACTTATATTGTTATCTTGCACTTTACTTTAACATCCTGTTTATAGGTAATCAAAATACATTACCAAATACACAAAAGGATCCATTGCAAAGGCATATAAATATATATATATATATATTAGAAACAAATACACACATAAGGGAGAGGAAAGGGGGTTCTAATAGGATTTTTCTAAAAAATAACTATAAAACCCAAACTATATTATTAGTTAGGCAATATTTCAAACATATTTTGTTTCTAACAATTCGAGTCCAGTGGACTCGATTTTCGGGTTATAAATCGAGTATATTGTACTCGAGTTTCCTATTTTGCCAGTAGCTGAGGTGGACAAAGTGTCCATGTACGTGCAGAAATCGAGTTCACTGGACTCGGTTTTTGTACATAGAAACCGAGTCCTATAGACTTGGTTTTTGTACATATAAACCTAGTCCAATGGACTCGGTTTTTATACATAGAAATCGAGTCCATTGGACTCGATTTCTTTTCGGCCCACGTGCCCTGCAGATTGCATTCAAAAAACTTTTCAAAATACACTCACAATCTCACTCTCATTCCCTCCCACTCTCAGTCTCTCTCTCTCTCTCTCACTCTCGCTCTCAATCTCATTCCCTCTCGCTCCGTCTCTCACTCTCATTCCCTCTTGCTCCGTCACCGTCCATTACTCTTAGTCTCATTCCCTCTCCTGCCCTCTCGCTCCGTCACCGTCACCCCTCTGCTCCGTCGCCGTTGCCCCTCCGCTCCGTCGCCCTTCCACTCCGTCGCTCCATCGCCGTCGCCCCCTCTCACTCCATCACTCCATCACAAAAGTAAGGACTCTCTCTCTCTCTATTCCTTGCAACTGATATATGGGTTTGCTTTGATTACTCCTTTTTTCTGGGTTTATTGGTAATGGATGATTTTCTATTGGCATGCATTGTACTTGATAGCAACACAAACAATGAATAGAACTATATGTTTGCATATGGTGATAGTCTTCCCTATGATCATCTATAGTAAAATCTATATACCCATGCATGGTTTCTATATAAATTTACATTTTGCATTGATATTGTGTTTGAAAACGTAATTTCTTTTTTAAATATATCGAAAGTTGAGGGTGAAAAAAAACTGGATCCTAAATATCTTCGTTATAAACACTAAAAGGTACCAATTAAACTATTAAGGCTCTTGGCACAAGT
Source organism: Quercus rubra (assembly GCA_035136125.1). NCBI lineage: Eukaryota > Viridiplantae > Streptophyta > Magnoliopsida > Fagales > Fagaceae > Quercus > Quercus rubra. The sequence continues at coordinate 35,446,868 of CM068733.1, read as the reverse complement.
CTAGTGTAAACACATTTGCCTTGAAAGTTTACTACAAAATTTTGAAAGTTTGTGTTTCAAAATTTACACTAAACTCATTATTCCAAAACACAATTTAAATGTAAAAACACAAAATTTCTAAATTTCAAATGTTGCACTTAACTTGTATATCCACATAAAAGTTCAGTGCAAATTTTGAAATCTATGGAAAATTATTTAATGTTACACCCACCTAAATCAATAACTACTAAACTCATTAAAAACATGATACCACATTTAGTCTTTAGATTGTGTTTTCAAAACATGATTTAAGTGTATAAAACATAATTTCCAATTTTTAAAATATTATTTGGAAATCAAGTCTTAAGTGTAATTTTGAAAATTTTGCAATCGATGCAAAATTTATTAAAATGTACATAGCAGCACCTTTAAAGTTTAAACATACTCTTCTTTTTTCTTTTTTCTGTTCCCCTCCCTAGACTCTACCCACATTACCATTTTACTTTCTCCTTTCTATGAAGTGTTTTTAAATACAGATTGTTATGAAAACCAAAAAACTGTAATGTGCTGATTTGTCAGAGCATTGCTCTAACTCCTCAGAATACATTTGAATGAAAATGGAGAAATGTAGAAGGCTTAATTAGTTAGCTTATACTGAGTTTTTGGTAGCATATTGAATTTTTTATATGTATGTTTCTTTCCTATGGTTGATTGTCATACTTATCGTTTGTGCAAGAAATTAGGCTCTACATTGAGATCCTTGCCAATTTAACATGTGCTTATATTACTCTTGACCCCCTAAACTTCGTACAGTATGGCTGTTGTTCCTGCTCAGATCCCTGATGAGTTCGGCCTTGGTCCCATTGAGGATTCAGTGTTAAGGTTTGTAAAAGAACATCGAGCGTGCCTTGTTTGGGAAGGCAAGGTAAAATTAAAACCGACCACCTGTTGAATATTCTCTTCTTATCCTTTTACATTATGTTGATTTTTTTTTTTCTTCCCATTTCTGAAATTCTAAGTTTGTCAATGGTATTACTAGCTTTGAATGCATAGTCATGCCTATTAGTTGGGTTAAGTTAGATTGGTTGACCATTGCACACCCTTACATAAAGGTTACACTTAGATAATTAAAGACATTACCATTGGTAAGATTTAGAGAGGTTTTACTGTTTCAGTCTTTTAGCATTGGACTAAGATAACCAAATTGAATTGTGGTGGTGGTGAAGCGAATCATTCTGCTCACTCTATACGAATAGATTACTTCTATGAGTAGCCATTTCTTCTCAAGTTTGTTAGATTAAGTTGACTACTGTACTTTTCTTTAGTTTGATGCACTACTAGTACACTTCTTGTGTACTGTGATGTTATCACTCTATTTTTTTTTTTTTGATAAGTCACTCTATTTTCTTTCTTCATATTAATAAAGCTGATTACTTAAAAAAAAACTTTGATCTATAATCTGTTTATGCTAAAAAATTTTCTTGAAAATTTTTAAATCTTCTATTGCCTTAGATACATATCTTCTTACTGTAAAACATTCCCATAGAACAATGTTTATTGAGAAAGCAGCCCCCCAGCAAGAATTTTTTGCTTATTAAGAATTTTCATGACTAGTTTATACTCTTTACACAAGAAAGAGAACCCCAATTTACATCTACAATGCAATTCCAAAGTCAAGTATCTGCATGCTTGACAAAAATTCAAATATTGTTGTTAGATACCAAAAGCCAAAACATACGTACCGATCTACGCAACTTAGTTAATTGATACAATCATGGCATATTATATAAAAGTATCACTTACCTAGTTTGGATCATTACTGCTTGTCAAAGCCCCATGGGAAAGTGGACATCTTCTACGATTATGCCCATGTTGATGACACAGTCCACAGCTCTGCTTTTGTTGAATCTCGCTCAAGTCAGAATCTGGCCTCCGGCTTCCCGGTTCTCGCCGAACCCCATCCATCTCATTTCGTATCCTAGACGCCATAGGTCGACATTTGCCCCGCAATAAGTTTGGGTCAAGCACCCACTTTGGACCGTCGACATCCCTCCACAATGATTCTGACTTTGGCACCACAAATGCATGTGAGTATCCATTTTTCATGATATTATGCATGGATCAGATATATCATGGCGAATTCTTCAGAAAAAATTGTGTCTTCCACAATGGAATCTGATAAGTGAGATTTCGAGTAAGTGTTTACATAATCTTCTTCTGTCCGAAGAAATGATTCATCGAAATAATGAGTCACCATTGATATCGACACATCTGAGATCGCAAAATGTTCAGGAGTTCCTCTATTCAATCCTTTTCCTTCTTCTTGTTGCTGGATATCTCGTTCGTACACATCTTCTCTTTGTTTCTCGAGCCTATAGTGAGTTACAGACAGAATTCGAAAAGGTCAAATCTTTGATGATTCCATCATACATGATTGAGTTGCGAAAACTTCTGGATAGGTATCCTACATCTGAGCTGAATTCTTTCTGGTTAAAGAATCTCTTTCTAGTTGCTCTGGAACAATTAGGAGATTCTATAGAAGAAATACGGGGTTATGCTTCCGGCGGCAACATGCTATGGGGCGGTGGGCCCGCTTATTGGGTCAAATCAATACGTTCTAAGAAGAAATATTTGAATATCAATCTCATCGATCTCATGAGTATCATACCAAATCCCATCAATCGAATCGCTTTTTCGAGAAATACGAGACATCTAAGTCATACAAGTAAAGAGATCTATTCATTGATAAGAAAAAGAAAAAACGTGAACGGTGATTGGATTGATGATCAAATAGAATCTTGGGTCTCGAACAGTGATTCGATTGATGATAAAGAAAGAGAATTCTTGGTTCAGTTCTCCACCTTAACGACAGAAAAAAGGATTGATCAAATTCTATTGAGTCTGACTCATAGTGATCATTTATCAAAGAATGACTCTGGTTATCAAATGATTGAACAACCGGGAGCAATTTACTTACGATACTTAGTTGACATTCATAAAAAGTATCTAATGAATTATGAGTTCAATACATCCTGTTTAGCAGAAAGACGGATATTTCTTGCTCATTATCAGACAATCACTTATTCACAAACCTCGTGTGAGGCTAATAGTTTTCATTTCCCATCTCATGGAAAACCCTTTTCGCTCCGCTTAGCCCTATCCCCCTCTAGGGGTATTTTAGTGATAGGTTCTATAGGAACTGGACAATCCTATTTGGTCAAATACCTAGCGGAAAACTCCTATGTTCCTTTCATTACAGTATTTCTGAACAAGTTCCTGGATAACAAGCCTAAGGGTTTTCTTATTGATGATAGTGACGATATTGACCGTGACCTTGATACGGAGCTGGAGCTTCTAACTATGACGAATGCGCTAACTATGGATATGATGCCGGAAATAGACCAATTTTATATCACCCTTCAATTCGAATTAGCAAAAGCAATGTCTCCTTGCATAATATGGATTCCAAACATTCATGATCTAGATGTGAATGAGTCGAATTACTTATCCCTCGGTCTATTAGTGAACTATCTCTCCAGGGATTGTGAAAGACGTTCCACTAGAAATATTCTTGTTATTGCTTCGACTCATATTCCCCAAAAAGTAGATCCCGCTCTAATAGCTCCGAATAAATTAAATACATGCATTAAGATACGAAGGCTTCTTATTCCACAACAATGAAAGCACTTTTTCACTCTTTCATATACTAGGGGATTTCACTTGGAAAAGAAAATGTTCCATACTAATGCTAATGGATTCGGGTCCATAACCATGGGTTCCAATGTACGAGATCTTGTAGCACTTACCAATGAGGCCCTATCAATTAGTATTACACAGAAGAAATTAATTATAGACACTAATATAATTAGATCTGCTCTTCATAGACAAACTTGGGATTTGCGATCCCAGGTAAGATCGGTTCATGATCATGGGATCCTTTTCTATCAGATAGGAAGGGCTGTTGCACAAAATGTACTTCTAAGTAATTGCTCCATAGATCCTATATCTATCTATATGAAGAAGAAATCGTGTAACGAAGGGGATTCTTATTTGTACAAATGGTACTTCGAACTTGGAACGAGCATGAAGAAATTAACGATACTTCTTTACCTTTTGAGTTGTTCTGCCGGATCGGTCGCTCAAGACCTTTGGTCTTTACCCGGACCCGATGAAAAAAATGGGATCACTTCTTATGGACTCGTTGAGAATGATTCTGATCTAGTTCATGGCCTATTAGAAGTAGAAGGCGCCCTGGTGGGATCCTCACGGACAGAAAAAGATTGCATTCAGTTTGATAACGATCAAATGACATTGCTTCTTCGGCCCGAACCAAGGAATCCCTTAGATATGATGCAAACTGGATCTTGTTCTATCGTTGATCAGAGATTTCTCTATGAACAATACGAATCGGAGTTTGAAGAAGAAGGGGAACGAGAAGGAGTCCTCGACCCGCAACAGATAGAGGAGGATTTATTCAATCACATAGTTTGGGCTCCTAGAATATGGCGCCCTTGGGGCTTTCTATTTGATTGTATCGAAAGGCCCAATGAATTGGGATTTCCCTATTGGGCTAGGTCATTTCGGGGCAAGCGGATCATTTATGATGAAGAGGATGAGCTTCAAGAGAATGATTCGGAGTTCTTGCAGAGTGGAACCGTGCAGTACCAGACAAGAGATAGATCTTCCAAAGAACAAGGCTTTTTTCTAATAAGCCAATTCATTTGGGACCCTGCGGATCCACTTTTTTTCCTATTCAAAGATCCGCCCTTTGTCTCTGTGTTTTCACATCGAGAATTCTTTGCAGATGAAGAGATGCCAAAGGGGCTTCTTACTTACCAAACAGACCTTCCTACATCTATATATAAACGCTGGTTTATCAAGAATACGCAAGAAAAGCACTTCGAATTGTTGATTTATCGCCAGAGATGGCTTAGAACCAATAGTTCATTATCTAATGGATTTTTCCGTTCTAATACTCCATCCGAGAGTTATCAGTATTTATCAAATCTGTTCCTATCTAACGGAACGCTATTGGATCAAATGACAAAGACATTGTTGAAAAAAAGATGGCTTTTCCCGGATGAAACGAAAATTGGATTCATGTAACAAGAGAAAGGTTTACCATTCCTTAGCCGGAAAGATATGTGGCCATGAAATAGGGATTAGGTGCAAATGGTGTTCTCCAAACTATAACATGGGTCAATATATGTAGTCGTATCTTGCCCCAAGTGCTAAAGAGATTTAATTGCATGTGAACAAGGGATCTTTCAATTTTGCCACTTTCCACAACATGTTCTGGCCATTACGTTTACTTCATGACTATGGTGTCCCCTTCCAGAGCTATGGATGTTGTATGTAGTAATTACTTGATATATACCATTTAGATAATTAAACGCATTTATTTGGTGTGTAAGAGATTTTTGTAGGTTTTATCCATAGATTTTTAAGGCATATTTACTCCATACCTGGCCCTTTGAGAGATCATGAGTAATTTCTTTGTGTCGATCATGGAAATACACAACAAGTTTGCTCTAAGTGAATTCAACGATTGCAGCAATGGGTAGGCCACGGGCACCTTTGAGTACTCCATTGAAGCACTCCGAGACATTGGTTGTCATAGCACCATAACGGTATCTACCATCATGTAGCTGGGTCCACATGTTTAGATCCTCTTTCATTAGATATGTGTATGGCATGATGGATGAGTCAGGTTCACTTTCCTGCTGCTCGGTTCTCCGTTTCTTCCTAAAGGCCTCGATCTTGGCTTCCTTGATAGGTTGCATGTACAACTCAAACTTAGCTTCCTAAGTAGCATACCCCGCTTTCAAGGCCAATGACTTTAAAGTGGCATCCTAAAAATGCGTGTTGAAGTTGCTAGCAACATGCCGAAGGTAATATCTGTGAACTACTCGTAGTCGTCCATCATTATCTCTAGGCCAAGTTGCAATTGCATTTTGAATACCCTTATGTCGGTCAGAAATTACGTAGATGTCCTTATCTGCTATCACATCCTCCAGTGAGATCTTGAGGCACTCTAAAAACCACCCCCAACTAGGCCTTGACTCTTTGTCCACAACGGCAAAAGCGAGAGGCAAAACCTTGTTTTTGGCATCGGTGGCCATTGCAATCAACAACACCCCTCGATATTTACCATACAAATGAGTCCCATCAATATTGATCACTGGCTTACAATGTCTGAATCCTTCAATGCATGGAGCGAAAGCCCAAAATACATAGCGCGATATTGTATCATCGAACTCATCCCTGGGTATGGTGTGCCACCAGTACCAAGTGCCAGTTTCTTGATCCAAGTATGCCAACAATAAATTTCTCAACCTTTGGTAAGACTCTTCCCAATCCCCAAATATCTTTGCAATAGCTTGTTGTTTTGCATCCCATATCTTATAGTAAGAAAGCTTATGCCCATAATACTTCCCTTTAATGAAATCTCCGAGGTGATAAATTGTTGCCGTGTGTTTTTCTTGCAACAGTGGAACAAATTCTGCTGCAAGAAAATTACAATCCATCATTCTACCATCAAGGGTCATGCCAAGGGGTATATAACTGTGAGGACCCCTATAAGATGTGACCATCCATAGTCCATGTTCAGGCTTCACGACTGCCTCAACGTACCACATGCATAACTCATCGACACATTTCACAGACAGTCTACTTCTAGTCGACCTACTAGTCATAATGTTTCTATTATGCTTTGCAACGTAAATTTTTAATGCACGTTTCACTGCCTCTTTATTCGCAAAAATCAACCCTTTCGCAAAATTCATGTTCGCAATCCAAGAAGAACCAAATGCTTGTTGAACAACTTCAGGATCAACTATATTTTCCCAAGTATTTGCATAAAATGATGAGGCAGGAGGTTCATAAATGAGGGTCGCATTTGTAACATGTTGAACTCTAACAGTAGCATCCGCATCATCTTCATCACATTCAGCCATATCATCAACATGAGGAATGGGAGTAATTTCATGGTCATCAACACCCCTGTCAAAGTCGCCTCGCTCAATCCTCTCTTCGTACTCATCTCTATCGTCAAGATCTTCCCCAAAACAGTCTTCGTCTTCATCTTTAACTACTAGAATTGTAGAGGATTCGCCTCGATGTGTACAAAATTGATCTTCATATCTATTTCCAGGTTCACCCTCAATTGTTGTTGGTGTCTCTTGAAAAGGAGGTGTATAGCCTCCCAATGTGGTGCATCGATCATCTAGGACTGTAAACTGTAGAGATGTAGTTGTTTGTACAATTTCCTCTACGCCGACTGCCGCACGCGGCTCCAAAGTGACGTACAACTCAAAATCTACTACTTTTTCCCATTTCTGCATCTTACTAAACATGAATTTCACGTGTTTGTCCTTTGTCATCGCTATATGTTTGTAATTAATGCATTGATTGAGGACTTCATTCGGAGAACGGAAAGTATATGTATGTCATGCAAGGCAGGGTTCACTTGCAACTCTTCCATAATTTTTTCTTTCAAATCATTCAGGGTCTTTAGCTTACGGCGTATCATCATATAACAGCACTGGATACCCGGACCTTGAATGAAAATCCATCATAAGGGTTGGCATTACTAAGGGATCCACCGTAATATATATTTATATGGATCATTATCAACCTATAAATCATCAAATGCAATGGTGTTAGTGACAAATTATAACGCTCAATCAACATCAATCACAATATAGATTGTTATGAAATGCCAACAATACTAACCTCAACCAAATTTGCATATACTCACCTCAGGTCACATACAAAAATAGTCATTATCAATTTCATATTCTTTTAAAATTCCAAATCATTCTAGGGGCATGACTTTCAAAACCTATTCAAATAAGTTATGATGAACAAAAATATTATATACCAACCAGTTATCCATAGAAATCTCTGTTACAAATCTTAAACAAATATATCTTGAAATAATTTATGGGAAAAAGACTACAAATACTATCTTAGGTATCAAACTCATAATCCATTTCATATCCATGATAAAGAACTAAAAGTACTAAATATTCCTAACAATTAATCACAATATTTAGTACTAAATGTTCCCAATAATTAATCTCAATATTAATTTTTTTTAAAAACTTAGCATATTATCACAATATTTACACTAACAAACAAAACAAAACAAATATTCTCATATGTTGTAATAACATAATTAATCGCAATATTTGGTACTAAATATTCCCAATAATCACAATATTAATTTTTTTTTTTTTAAACTTAGCAAATAATTTAATCACAATATTTACACTAACAAAAAAAAAATTCCCAATATGTTGTAATTTAATCACAATATTTAGTACTAAATATTCCCAATAATTAATTATAATATTACTAGTCATTTTAGATATTTTTTCTTAAGTAGATTCATGATCTTATATAAATGTGTCCAAATATTTAGACATTGGTTTGGCGGTAAGTAATCAAGTTCATCATTCAATTGAGCACTAATGTCAAAACTCAAATAGCTTCACTTGTCATGATTAAATGCAAGCTATCAAAATAAAAGGACTAAACAAAACCAATTTCAAGATATGACTAGTTTTTTGGGCATAACATGAGTCATACTATGAAGGTGATTACACTTTTTATAATTAATCATAATATTAATTTCAAAAAAAAAAAAAACTAGCAAATAATCACAATATACTAACAAATAAATTAATCACTATATACTAACAAATAAATTAATCACTACAACAAATAAATTAATCACAATATTTACACTACATAACTTTTCCTAATATGTTCTAAATTTTTCTTTAGAAAAAAAAAAAAACCTAGCAAATAATTACAATATTGTATGAAGATACCTGAGATGTTGTGTGAGATGAGTGTTGTAAAGTAGTGAGTGAAGATACTGAGAAAGTAGTGAGTGAAGAGACGAACAAGGAGGAAAACAGGTCCCAGCTGGGACCCACGACAACACGTGGAGGGCTGGGGACCATTCATAGAAATCGACTCCAGTTCCACTCAAAAGCCATGGTAACAAGGGCATATATGCTAATTCACTATGAAAAATACTTAAAATTTCGCATTGCATTTTTTGGGGTCCATTGCACAAACACGATTTTCTCGCCAATAATCACGTTTTGTAAAGCTTACCAAACGCATAAATTTGCGTTTCAATATCACAAACGGCCATAAAAGCTTAACCAAATGGGCACGCATAGGAACAAAAACAAACAATTTCATAGCCCTTCAGAAATGGATCCACAGGAAGTGCACAAAGGTAAAGTCCAATTGCTATAGATCATTAGCTAAATTGGGAAACAAATAATGAAGAGTAATATTTATTTCATACCAATCATACGGTTTAGTGCAACAACCGTGCACGCGCACAGACTTTGCACTGAATCATGACTTATGGTCATGAATTAAATCACGAATTTTGTGCAAAGTGTGCGTGCGTACAGTTGCGTGCAACAACCAAGTGTGCACTAGTATTTAGCCAGTAAGAAAATTACCCGCACCAGGAATCCTTCAATTCCCACCCTTTGTTAAAATTAATTTTAATGCAGCCTGGAGCCCACAGAAAGCATGTACTGCGGCAGTATGCAGAAATCACAATGAAGATTTGCATTTTGTGCATAGAAATGATACAAAGCAATAGATTCATTTGTGGCAGCATATGCTCAAGACTTGGGAGTGTCAAAGGCAATTAAACTAGATTATTCTAGTCTAATTATTTAAGAAGATGCTATTAACTTCATTCAGCCTATTGGCGATGAAGCAAAGTATTTGTTGTCTACCAATGTGAACTGACAGGCTCAACTTGTAATCCAATGTTAGTTTGGGCTTCAGTAGATGAGTTTGTTTCTTATCTTTTGCCTCTAATACAAACTTAACTTTTTAGTTTTTACACCCCACCCCCAAAAAAAGAAAAAGGAAAAAAAATTTTGAGTTCAACGAATCAGTTCCTGTAAATTACAAGGTATATTGTAATTAGACAATAAATTTACAGAAATCAATGTGATTCAGTTTCTGGCTACATAACATGCAGCCAAGTAAAGTAATTGTCAAAATTGACCACCAAAAAATATTCTTATATACATAAATCGCATTTCCACTGTCTCAACTCCCCACCCCCTTTTTTCCTTCTCCTCTACCATGAAAACTAAAAAAGAACCAAAAAAAATCCTAATTTTACAACTTTTCTTCCCACTCTAATAGTACATGTTATATATATCACTGGGAGATTCATATTTCCTCCATTGATGTCAATTATTAATCAGTAACGAGGAAGCACGCTTGTGCAGTTGAGCTCACCTCTCAAATAATTGACCCTATACTATATTTTCATGTAAGGGCAACATTGCATAAACAGGGACAATAAACCATGGAAGGTAACATCTCAAATAAGTAAATTTGAGGAGAAGGCATCATCAACGGCCCTTTGATCTCCTGCGTTTTCCAAGAAGTTTCAACATGTTGTCAGTGACATCAGGTGGAGAGTGATCATCTCCGTCCCTACTGTTGTCAGAAGTGTGAGTCAACCAGGCTAGTGCCTCTATAGCAGCATCCCTCTCTGCAAGCTGCTTGTTTTTCTTGGGTTTCCCCACGAATTGCATTCCCTTGAACTCTACCAGCGCCCTGAACTCATTTGTCTTAAGGTGCTTCGTTTTGTATTTAGGGGGGGTGTGTCCTGCTCTCATCAACAGTGTTTGTAGCAAGCTCTTAGGATTTGTTCCATCTTTTGTGAACCTGTTTTCATTAGACTCCCTCGGCTTCTTGTTTTCACGTCCAAATACAAATCTACCTTCACATTGGTCCCCTGATACAAGCTCTTGAATTGCAAGCATAAGGTACTTCCCCTCCTTGTGAATGTCAAGGTTAGGATCTTCAAGCTGCATCATCACAAGGGCATTATGAGCAAAAACAACATCCATTAGCGAAACCTTCCTCTCATTTAAAAAAAATAACGTAGACCATTACAATTAATGGAAAATGTCAGGCAGTAAGCAATATATCAAAATATGCTTGTGATGTTACTGTTGTTCCCTAACCTTCTTCTGGATATGAATCTCAAGTTCTTCCTTGAGCTTCAAGTAGCACTCCGCCATACTAGGATCAATGAAAAAGTCAACATACCCATCCAACATTTTCAAATGGCCAGCCTGAAATAACAAGAGATTAGATATACTAAAATCCCAGACTCAAATTCCTTCAAAAAAATGAAAGGTATTATAAATATGTATATAGGTAATTCACCTGTACACCTTGGCTTAGAGCACCACCAAAAAGCATCAGTATGGAATCAGATACACCAGTGGAATCTCGTATGAAAACTGTATTGACCTTCACTTTTTCACCAAACACCAGCCATGGGTAAGGAATTGTCTGGTAACGTGCATTGACAGAATTCTGAAGCAAAACCCTTGTATATATCAAATAACTGCTCGATACTAAAGAATTTATGTGCATTGACAGAATTCGGAAGCAAAACCCTCACATATATCAAATAACTGCTCAATACCAAAGAATTTTGACAAGATCAAAATACCAATAAGAAATTATTACATCCATAACAACTGCATTAAAATAAGTCTTGAAAAACAAGTCTTGTTTTTTATCCAAAAACTTTTTCCCCATGAATTTACAGTTTTTGCAATCCAACAATTAGGCACTGTATAAGGAAGTAAAAACCCACAACTTCCAGGATAGAAATTGAAGAACATCCTTGAATTTCCATGAGCACTGATAAACCAGAAAGGCTTTTAGAGAGATATCTGTCAAGTCCTCCCTTTGTCTCTTTAAAAGACAAGAATTTGATTTTACAGATTTCACAATTTAAAAATTTACACTGAATGGGCACTCAAAACCCATAACTTATGGGATAGATATATAAGCATATCCTTGAATCTTACGTGCATTGAAAATCCAGCATGGTTTTAGGAAGACAACACCTCCCCACCAAGGGTGTGTGCGTACAAATATATGAATGCATATGTTAACAGATGTACTTATGTGCACTTAATAAGAAAAGGAAAGTCAAATATGAGAGCTTCCTAAAAAATTACACAAGTCAATTCAAATGATCCATGAAATCAGCTAAAGTGTTAGAAAAATCCCCACTTAATGCACCACAAAAGCCACCACACCAAAAAACAAAAAACAAAAACAAAAAACAAAATACAAAAAACAGAAACAAACAAAAAAACACAAAGGACTCCAAATTATGAACAATTGTGCAATAGTGTTATAGATGGTTTACAGATTCACCACTTCTTTTGTACATACAACACAAATTACCAGTGGTGTATTACTGTTTTTAAGATTGACCTTCTTAAGATTGTCTTAGTCATGATTTTACCCAAGGTAGCTGTTCACATAAAGAAAGGCACTTGCTTAGGCGTCTTATTACTCTGTATACTTTTCCAAGGAAAACATGTGCTGCTGGAGCCTCCTAAATAATCATAATAAGACCAAAGACTAAATTTTACCATAACTACTCAGAAGCCATCTCACACAATCATTACCTCCAAACAAGTAAAGGTTAGAATAACAAGTCCATCAGAAAATCCAACCCCTCCAACTCCCAATCATAAAAATTACAAATAAATCTCAGATTCCAACAATAAGACCCATCCTCCCCACTAAAACCGATCAAAGAAGATACTGAAGCATCTTTTCCCTCTGCAGCCACAACAGATCTCCAAAAGCAATCACTATCCTCACTCCTAAACCTAAAATCTCCACCTCCCCTTCTCCACAAAAGGTTCCTTTGAATCTTCTACTTTCTATTAGCCACATGAGTAGGTATAGTGAACCAAAAAGAAAATGTGTTGGGAGACTAAAGTGTACTTTTAAGTAGTGTAATACGGCCTCCCTTTGATAAATTTTTTTTTTTTTTTTTTAATCCAGCCAAGCATCTCCATCTTTTCTAAAACTGAGTTTCATGTTGAAGTAACTTTAGAAAAAGAACCCAACATGTCTAAACATGTCGTATGCTAGTTTTTCCTTCATGTGTTATGTGGACTATTTGGCGCGATTGGTGGGCACAAAGGAAACAGGACTTCTGATGGTGCAAGAGACAAATTTTGTAATCAAAGAGTGTCTCTTGAGGTCCCTGTAGGATTGGATGACTGCTTTGGGTAGCATACCCTAAATGTCATTTGTTGACTTTATAGATTTTTTTTACTTTGTGATTGTATTCCTTTGAAAGGGAGAGTCACATCCCTTGTAAGTCTCCTTCCCTTCTTATGTTCAAAAAAAATTTCCTCTCAGCCACAAATTATTCAGATGCCATTGACATTTGTAGTATACCAGGCTACAGTTGCAGAAAATATACAATTATAAAGCTCTAGAGAGAGATTTTTCCTGATTATCATTTTTGAACAGGAGGCAAAAATAAGCAAAAGGTATTTGTTTTTTTATGCATCATTCCCAACCTAAAAGTACAACCCCAAAACTAGTACCACTATATGAACAAATAAGGAGAGTTTTATTGTAAGCCTCAATTAATATGTCCCACAAAAATTAAGAATACGTAGAAAATGTAAACAGGACTTTTTTTTTTTTTTTAATTTTAAATCTAGACCTGATACATATCAGTAACTCAGATATATTGTATTGTATTGTACTGTATGTTATGTACCATGTATCATAAAATAGAGACCGTTAAATTACCGATTGTCCTAAAAGCTTAACTTTTAGGAAATGGTAAATTCAATCACTTAATCATAAGTCTAACACTCCCCCTCACTTGTGGGCCTAAACTTCCCCTTAATAAGTGGGGGCCCAACAAGTAGGAATTTAACATTTTAAATGAGAGATAGAGTAAAGCCAGGGATCGAACTCACGATCTCCTGCTCTGATACCATGTTAAATTACTGATTGTCCCAAAAGCTTAAGTTTTTAGGAAATGGAGAATTTAATCACTTAACCATAATTCTAACAGAGACAACCAAGGAAAACAGCTTCATCCTGCAGTTTATCATTCAACTGATCTTAAGAAAAAGGTCCCTTCTAAATAAGATCTAAATCATGTCATGTTAAATGAAATTTAGATGTCTATTGACATTCTATCATGCAAATTGGATTTCATTAAATCAGAATTTATAGCAACTGAGCAGATAAAATAAAAATTCACCTAAAGTCACTACCATTTAGTACCCCAAAAAATTTTTTTGGTAAGGAGTTGCCACTTTTACACTTACCGCATAGAGTAAAACCTGGCCATCATCCATTGTTTTAAAAGACATGGATGTTTCTCTGTGCTGCACATGTAGCAAGAAAACAATATAAGTCAACTGCTAAACTGAGGATTTTATAATAAGAAACTGAAAGTACACTTCCATGTACAGATACCTTACCACGACAGATGCTATGCCAGGAAAGAGGCCAGAACATATAATTGCACGAACCAATGACTGGTTGTGACTTAGTCTGTTGTTAATGCTTGCATCTGCATCTACCAAGCCAGCGTCTTTCAAAATGAAGCTAAACTGCTTTCGAAGAGAGTGGATAGCCTGAAGTGTTTGGGCAGAGAGGAAATTCCTCCAGCAATACTCGTATGCAGATCCTTCTCTTTCCGCATCTTTCCATCCTTCATACGCACGAACAAGAGCCATATGATCACTGTAATCTTTTGCAGAAAATCTAGACTTTGCTGTCCCTGCCAACTGAATCAGAGAGGTAATAGCAAATATTAGTTAATGTGTTTTCTCCACAATCTATGTGTGACAAGACAATTGGTAATTGGTAACTCAAAGGAACAATTCATGAACACTGTGAAAAATATTCAAGTGTGTATAGGTTAACAAGCACTGTAATCATATAGAATAAATGAACAGGACACTAAGTGACCAGTATAGTGCCTCAGTTGATACAAGTAACAGTTTATTCCTGTCTTTAAGGAGGTTAGCTTATAAATGTACTGACCAAGAGTTTCAGCCAGGAGTTACTAAAGTAATGTAACTTGTAAAGAGCCCTGACTGTTTATGCTAAGCTCCTGGAACTTTCCACTTTGAAAGCTCACAATACAATTACAAATCAATTCAATATTATCATCTCCCATCTGTACCTATTTAACAGATATCTGGTTTCTGGGGGCCCTTGTTTATAGCTTGGACTTTAATTTAACTGCTTGAAAGTATGAGAAACCCTTTCTTCAACAAGCAAAGAAAAAGTAAATGAACCAAAATCAGACGTTTATATAGACATCCTTCTCCTTATCAGCTAACCTTCTAGTCCATACCAACTAAAGTATCATGAGTTTCATAATTATTGCAGGATAATTAGTAGAGCATTACATTTTTCCAGAATTTACAGAAGTCTTGGGTCAACTAGACCAGCTAGAGTGGTTAAACCACTTTTCTTTTCTTTTTTTGGCTAACTGTTAAACCACTTGACCCATCAATGGTGATTGTCATGGAGTCCTAGGAACATGGTATCTCAAGCAACCAGGGTATCCTATAACTAGAAAGAGGAGAAAACAGAAGGAAATGAACATGTACTTGATGTTTGATATGAATATTGTAAAAGAATTGGCAGCTAAATGGCAAGATAATTATTCATTTCAAGATTCTTTTGGCAAGTGAATGTTTTCTTTTCAGCTCACAGACCTAAGAACTTCCTCCTGCTTTGACCTCTAATTTTCTATAAAATTGTTTTGAACTCTTGTATAGCCTAGTTTAAGTAAAATGAATCGGTGGAATAAAAACCAGTTGCAATTAATTGGTTTGGGAAGGAAAAATGACAAGAAAAACTATCAGATAACATTTCAAGAGGCATTATCCAATTAAACATAGAGAACAGGAAGCAGTAAGAGTGCAATACACTCTACCGTGGAATACTAATTTTAAAGTTGACACCACTTTTATTTTCTTTTACTTCTTCACATTTTCTTTGCTGATTAGTTTTACATGGCACAGATGTATACTACTATACTTGAAACAATGCCCAGGGTACAGGTCTATGTTCATAATTACAGAGGTACACATCAAGATAAAGAAGAAGAGGTTGAAAAGACTTTGATGCATCAACAGCTCATATGTTGAACTTGGTACTTACATCCTTTTTGTCTTGGGGCAAAAGGAAAGGATCCCTGACACTAAGCCCAGATACCACTGTAAGAACAGGATCAAAGCACCGAAAGACAGCACCCATAATTAGCATTTTCCCGAGCTTGGGATCTACTGGAAGCATGGACAAAAACTTTCCTGAATGGATATTACAAAAAGAAAAAATGAGTGAGAACAATGTATTAACCATGAAAAAATATACAAATGATGAACACAATAAAGTACAAAAAGCTAAACTGACAAGAGTCAAGAGACTAACCAAGATTTGTCAGACTTTCCTTCTCATCTAGTGACCCAATCATTTTCAGAAAATCAACAGCATTTTGTACCTGTCATCCCATTGAAGTTGTCAATTTATGCCATTGACTCAAAGGTAAATGATAAAATTGATGTATCAAATCACGGCACTACTTAACATTGAAGGGTTACAAAAGAAATATCACGATTAAGAAATTTCCAAAACAATAATATCCAAATATTAATGACATGAACAATAAAAAAAGGCATCATTTTCAATTAATTTTAAGTACAAAGCAACATATCAGTAAAAGTGCATGGGATATTCAATAAGCAATATTACTTACAGCCAATGGCTTTGGTGGCTGCAGAGCTGAAGACAAGAAATTTCCTATACTTTCAACTTGCAAACTTTTAATTTGCAAGCAAAGAGAGTTCAAAGGAGTTCTCAAAAGTTCAGGAAGCTGATATTCGGAGAAAGCTTCATAAACACAATTGGGGTAAAGGTGGAAACATTCACCAGGTAGCACACGTCCTGCCCTACCCCTTCTCTGCAGCCAAATATAATCCGACAAAATATAAGATAGCCATTTGCAAATTACATGTATATCGGTAAACAAGTAAAAATAAAAATGAATATGCAACAGATAAGGCAAGAAAAGATGTCAAATAACTTCATAAGACATACATGCAATCAGCCACATACTGCCAACTCTTCAATCGGTCAGCATGAAATGGTTCAAGGTCATACAAATCACCAAGCAAGACCAGATTCAATCCCATAAAAGTCAACAGAACCTCTTACTCAAACAAACATGTCCATACACATATCCACCAACAGGAAAATAATCATATCCAGAAAAAGTTCTCTTTTTTTTTCTTTTTCTATTTTCTGATTTTAATGATCAGGAAATTTGAATTAAAGAAGAAAGAAAGAATAAACAAAAAAAATGAGAGCAAGGTTCATGGCATCCATTTTATCACTACACGCACAACAGCAAACCAAAGTGGAGTAAGACCTAGTGATGCAAGGCAAACCAAAACTTTGCAACAAGAAAAATAAAGATAGAACCCAGGGGTCAGCACCAAGCAAAGAAAACCACGAGGAGTCAACACCAAGATCCCATTATCTGTCTTCTATGTGGGAAGTAGTAATCTCATTGTGTTCTGTCACCGTTGGTAACCCCATTGAATGAAGTTGGTTCTTCATTTGTTTAATCTGACCAGTCAAGTCTTGAACAGCTTTCGTTAGATTTTCTAAGGTTGGCTCCGTGGTAGACAACAATGGAGTGGGCTTGGACTAGAAACTGCACTTCCATTTATCTTTTTTTCTTCAAATTGTGTAATTGGTTAGTTGTTCTTTTGCCTCATACCGTCTCTTTGATTTTTTGAAAAGCACCAAGATAAGAGTGAGATAGATAACTCTGTAGATAAAATTGTGGTACATATTTTTTTCTAGAGTTGGCTCTCATTTTTTCCCAAGTTTTAAAAAATCCTTGAGAGTGAGTATGGAGAAGTCAAGAGCTCCTCCTGCTGTTGGTGGTCGAGGGGCTGGTTCTCTGGCAGTGTATGACCAGCAGCTCTCTCACTCCTCCCATCCCTCTGGTTCTGGAGTCAATCCCACCTCATCTGTTGGTCCGAAATCCCCTTCCAAATCTGCCTGTGATGCTAGGCCTTGTGGCCATCCTTGCCAGCATTTATTATGGTTTGGGCACTGTTGCCCAAGAGAAAGTGCCTCCAGGCAAGTGATTTATAGAACAATAAAATTTAAAGTGAACCAATTATAGTTTCAGTACTCCAAAGCTCTACCAGCAATTCACGTTTGGGTGAGACCAACTTTGTCGTGTTCAATTGACACACACCAAATGTTCAAACAATTGGTCTATTTCAAATAACCAAATGTTGAAAATCAATGGGTTTGACTCTTAATAACCCAAAAAAAAAAAAAGGTTTCTCAAATATTACCATGATTCTCTAAAATAAAAGCTTCAACAAGAACTTGGATTGCCAACAAGTTCAAATGCTTTGAACTGATCATTGTTTGGGCCTTGAACTGCTGAAATTTCAGAACACCCTTATTGCACACGTGTGGGATCTGGGCTTTCAATTTTTTACCAATTGGTTCAGATTTGGGCTATTTAAAAATTTAAGAAAAAAAAAAAAACATTGCACTACTTACCTATCAAAAATAAAATAAAATAGTGGATAAGTAAGAAAAATGTATATTCAAAAAACTTCTCTATGCAGAAAAAGCATAAAGCAAAACAAGGAGTACAAAAAAGAGAAAAACCAAAAATACAAAGAAAATTAATTACAAAGAAGAGAGCTAAGGAACACAGGGATAGAATCACTAGATGTGAGTCCCCAAGCCTTAGACCAATCAAAAAGAGAGCCACTAAATGAAGCAAGCAGCTGGTCATCAAATCTGTCCTTGTCCTCAAAAGAAAATACAAAAATATTCATTCTAAACAAATATATCATATGGCAGGTCTAAGAGAAACTAGGAACTCAGGGACAGATGAACAATTAGAAAAACCCCAACACCTTGACCAATCAAAAAGCATGTGCTGAAACACTGATTTTAATTGATCCAAGGAGTTTTCAGTGTCCTCAACCAGGCGACAATTCCGCTACTTCCAAACAATCCACAGAAAACAACCCACTAAGCTATGCTTCCCAAACCAATTCCTCCAAAAAAAAACATAAGTTCACAACAGACCCAGGCATGACCCAGTGAATCCCAAATATCTGAAATACATCCCCCCACAAAGCATGGGCAACATCACTATGAAGTAAGAGATGATCCACTGACTCCCCATTACTTCGACACATACAACACCAATTCACTAAACGCAACCCTTTTAGGAACTTTATTGGTCCAAATATCCTACCATGGAAAGAGGCAATTAGTAGCAACTCGAATCACCTGATAAAAAGATTGAATATCAAACTTGCCACTTCCTTCTAGGCACCAATGAATCCTGCCCCTCGCCTCACCCCTTGAAACCCGAGAATAAATATGATCAAGAAAAGAGAAGGCTACCTCTAATTCCCATTCATGAAAATCCCAGTGAAATCTCAAGTTCCAACCCCTACAATCCCCATCCACCAGGTGACCCAAAACATCAAAGATAAAAGCTTCCTCATCACCTGAATATGCAAAAAGATCGGGGTACAGAAGCTTAAGAGGAATGTCTCCAGCCCACGCCAGAAGAGAATACGATTACCCTCTCCAACTTCGAATGCCAAATGTTGCAAAAAACTATCCCATCATGCTCTTAAACCACACTATAAACCACACCCACGAGCCCCCCACTAACTTTAGTACTTCACCCCCCTGTCCTCCGCATATTTGGTAGCAATATTCTTCCGCCACAAATGAGATGTTTCATGCCCAAACCTCCACAACCATTTCCCTAACAATGCTTGATTAAACTACACAACCCTCCTGTCCCCCAAGCCACCCACATCAACGGGTGAACAAACCTTGTCCCATGCCATCAAGGGATGGTAGATAAACCCCTCCTCTAAAGCCTCCCACAAGAAATTCCTCTGAATTGTTTCCAATCTATCAGTCACATATTTAGGGATGGTAAATAAAGATAAATAGCATGTTGGAAGGCTTGACAAAGTACTCTTCAACAAAGTGAGTCTACCTCCCTTTAATAAGTAGAGTCACTTCCGACCCAAAAATTTTCTTTCCATCTTCTCCAAAATGGGATTCCAAATAGAGGTAGCCTTAAACAGGGCACCAAAAGGCATTTCTAATATTTCATTGGCAAACTACCCACCCTGCACTGAGGAATGCTTGCTAAATCATCAAAGTTACTTACCTCCCCAATAGGAACAATTTCACTTTTTTCCGCATTAACCTTCAAACCAGCAAGTAGTAACTGCTTATTTTCATGCCACTATTTTATAACAGACCAGATATCTGGAGTTTCAAGTCAGTTCAGGTAAAGGTGGTCAAATGGGTCGAGAGGGGGTCTGTTTGTTTCTAAGCGGATCGGGTAAGAACTCGTCAAATGCTAAAGAGGCAGAAGGCACTCAAATGGGGTGTGCAATCAATTTCCTTCTAAGATTTCCTCCATGGCTTGGTGGTGTCGTGCAAGATCAAAGGCTGCCAGTGGCATTGCAGTGGCACAACACGGGGCAAGTCTGTGGCACAGCATCGAGAAGGGACAATGGTAACTGAAGGACTTTTTTGTGTCAATTGGCCTCAGTATGGACGCTTGTACAACAGCAGTGTGTGGCGGTGGCTTTGAGGAGCTTGAAATTTTCAACTAAGGTCATCAGAGGTAAGCGACCTGACCTTTTGGTGGATCAGGCTGTGCAGGTTGTTGATGGGTTGCTGGCGGCAGTGTGGTGCAAATGACAGTGGCAGGATCTTCTCTCTCTCTCTCTCTCTCTCTCTCTCTCTCTCTCTTGTTTTTGTGGGTAGAAAATACAATGGGGCGAAGGGATTTTTTTTTTACTTTTAATCTTTTCTGGTCTTGGCTTGACCAGCAATGCTTCAATAGCTTCAAATGGACCCAATTTTTACTGGGGTACCAAATTTGATGTAGGACAAGCCAGAATTTTGTAATAGGAAAATAAAGATAAAACCTAAGAGTCAACACCTACGCTTGCTTGGAGTTATCACCAAGCAAAAAAAAAAACACACGACCTAAGGTTAGAATCGACACTAGACCATAAAGACAATTTCAACATAAATTTTATTTATCAAAATAATATTCCTTTGATAGGAGTACATTATTGTGCTCGTATAGACTACAAAACTTTAATTCAAACTGATGAAGGAAATATTACTTAATGAATTACAAAAAATAACCCTGATTTTAACAAAAATACTGATAATAAACCTACTTAAATAATAGGACCTAAAAATAATATACAACTGACCAAAAATACAATTACCTTGCAAAATTAAATACTAATAAATTAAAATAAATAGCTCTTTGAGCATCACACATCACCTAGATTATCAAACGAAAGAAAGAATAAATGGAGGAAAGCAAGTTGAGTTTCATAGCATGCATTTTATCTTTACAAGTGCAAGGGAAAGCCAAAGTATATAAGCCTGCCTAGGATACGATAGACTTACTTGACGAGCAGATGCTTGTGATATCCAAGAAGGTAGCAGACAAGGTGTATTATTCAAAGCATCATAGGTAGTCTCTTTTGCTTTTCCACAATCTACCACAAAAACTACATCATTGATTGTTATACTTGCCTCTGCCATATTTGTAGCAAGAACTATTTTACGTACATTTGGTGGTGGTTTCTCAAATATAAGTTTCTGCAGGAAATGACAACAGAAAACAATGGATAATATGATATGAAATCAGCAACCCCAGATGAAATGCAAATCATGTTACAAAAGCACATTATAAATGATATGTTTTAAACTACACAATGATATGAAAGCAAAATGAACCCTCACAAGCAGCAAGAATTAGAGGCATGGTCGCAAGCTTTGAATGCTATTCTTTCAATGTATAAAGCCTTTGTAAATTACAACTTTAACCGTAAGAAGTATTAATGGATGAATACATCCTCACAAAGCATGCAACAATTATGATGCACCACTTCCAAAATATCATCAATAGACTCAATACCTCACCAGAATACAAAGTACACATTTGAAGAAAGAGTTGATAACCCATATCAAACATCTGAGGAATACTTTGCACACAATCCACTAACAACAAGTCTCCTTGAACAAGTGATATCTAACAGATTCTCTGCATAAATCAATTTCACAATCCTGAGAATAACTTCAAAAGTAGACCAGTCAACCCCAATTTCTTCCAACAAGACATAATTGCAAACCTAAGCATTGTAATCAAATACATTTTTATACAAATTAGTATCACAAGAAAAGGAGAAGCCCCAATCACAGACCTCACTGTATCCAGATACTATTTAGTATTTCACCACTTCTGCAAAAAAGGAGCCTATTTTTGAGATATACCTAACCATGACCAAAACTAGTAGTAGTAATAGTTTCTAATCTATGCATTTTAATCAAATGCATTTCTATACAAATCAGGATTATATAAAAAGATGTACCAATCACAAATGTCACTGTATCCAGTTACTGTTTAATATTTCACCCACAACCATGGCTGGGATTACACCTACAAACTTCATTCACCCTTCTTACTAAGCCAAAATAAAACAAAAACAAAAACCTTTGAGCCTCATGGCCTTAGTCCCACATCACTAAGGAGTAAATTGGTGTGAGTTTATATACACTCATCACTACCTTAAAGATCAGAATACGCTTTTTGAGGTTGGCTTGGGATTATACCTATAAACTGATGAGAAAACGAATTTCTGCTCTTTGAGACTCATGGGCTTATTCCCACACCTACAAACTTCATCCTCCCCATCTTCATTTCATATCCTATCTTTCTTTCTATTTCCACTTGTCAATCTTAACATTCTCACTTTGTATCCTATTTTTCCTTGTATTTCACCTATCCACAATAGTAGGACCATCAACAGGTCAGGTTAGAGCTCAAATTTGATCCGATAAATCAGATCCGAAACTGGTTAATACATTCAACAGTTAGGATCCAACAAAAAATTTCAAAACAGATATAAATGGACCAAACTGAATTTTGTTCTGATCCAATTCTGTTAGCATCCAAATCCAATTATTTATTTATATACACATCCAATTAATTTTACAATACATATTCAAATCATATTTTATCTATTAATTGAATTCACTTTTTATCCTAGCTTATTAAATAAGAGAATTTATCTATTCAGATATAATGAGCCCGCACTTTTTTAAGGACTTAGTGTTGGGAATGCAAATACATATTCATAATATTTAATTTTTTTTTTCATTGCTAAGTTACACACGCACCCAGAGGATCTTGAACCCACAGCCTCACCCTCCAACCAATTGTTATGAAAGAAGGAAATGCCAATTGAGCTATAACTTATTGGCATGTTTTTTACATTGCTTGAATTTACTTTTTTTCTGGCTTATAAAAAAAAAAGAGAACTTTTTTTTTCTTTTTTGATGAGTAATAAACTTCATTAAATATGAAAAAGATCGAAAAGAAAAAAAGATTAAGGGCACACAGCAGAGTGCAAAGAGACAACAAAGAAAAAAATCTAAACAAAAATGAAGCATATCAGGTAAAGACATGAAAGTAACGACACCTGAAGCATTTGCCCATTCTAACAAAGTCTGAAGGAAGAAAAGCTTCAACTCATGAATTGACCTTTCATCCCCTTCAAAAGTACGTGTATTCCTCTCCTCCATATGAGCCACATTAGACAATGAGGGATCATACTCCAAAGCAACTTAGTATTGAATCTACAATTCCTTCCTGACCAACTTGCTAAAAGATCCACAACCCCACATGGCATGATCCAATAAACTCCAAAAAGGGAACACACCATATTCCATAATTCTTGTGCAACTGGGCAATGTAGAAGTAAGCGATCAACAGTCTCCCCACTCCTCTTACACATACAACACCAATCCACTGCCACCAGTTTTCGCCTCCTTAAATTATCAACAGTTAATATTTTCCCTAACGCCACTGTCCAAATAAAGAAGCTAACTTTTGTAGGTACTTTTGGTTTCCACAAAGGTTTCCATGGAAAAGGACAGGTGATTGGATGTTGTAAAGCCTTATAATAAGAGCGAACATTGAAAACACCCCAAAGAGAACGTTTCCAACACAATTCATCCACCCCATTCCTTCTCACAGAGCTATCATATATAAGTTCCATAAAGGAGAAGTATGATTCTAATTCCCAATCTTGAACTGGTAATAAACCTAATATTCCAATGGAAATTACCCCTTGACTTGTTGCTAGCAATATTGTAAAGTTGTGGGTACATATTTTCCAAAGGAAAAATCAACATATTTCAAATGTATGATTAGAGTGGCTCTAGAGAAGCTATGAAGCTTGTTAGAACGAAATCGTCGATCTTTTGAGGACAAGGAGAAGACGTTGGATGAGTTAAAGGTTTTAAGCCAACGCAGTCTTTTGGAGTGGTCTCGTTGTTGGGGTTTCACTGATTGTTCTTCTCTCTCTGAGTTTATGTCTTCCCTTAGCTTAGTTTCTTGATTACCCTCTTTTTGTTGTGCTGTGTGCTCTTTTTTTTTCCTTGTTGTTCATCATCATGAACATCTTGTACTTTTCTCTTAGTTTTTATCATTAATATTAATTTTCTGATTATCTATCAAAAAAAAAAAAGGGAGACAAGTAAATTAATTTCTTAATGTAATGTGGTCATCTCTCCATGTCTCTTCCTCGCCAACTTCTCACCTATCTCCACCACCACAACCACCACCACCACCACCTCTAACCTCTATACCATTCCACCCATTTTCCTCACAACAGTTTCCCTACCAATATCTTTTCAATCCCTTTTTTCCATGGACTATCCCCCAGTCACATCCCACACCACTTTTTGAACCACTTAGCCAACCACTCGAACCAAATACTAAACCATCCCAAACAAACACAGACAAACCAAACCAATATACACACATCAAACCTAATCAGCCACCATCCAATATCGATAAACCACCCCCTTTAAACACAATCCAAACCTCAAGTAAAAAAGGTCCAACCTACATGTTCCAGTTAAAACCCTGGCCAACCATGCTCCCATGGAGCCATCCACACCAAGAAATGAAGGGATAAGAGAGCGAGATGGGGAAAGTAGGGGCAGAAAAAATTTTCAAGTAGAATCAAAATTCTACGAATTGCTTTTATTTGTGGGTGGGAGTAACCGTCATTTGCAAATTTTTGAAAGCGGAAGAAAGAGTATGAATAACATAATTTTGGGCAAGGCAGGAATACAGTGATTTTGTGCTTCTATGGAAGAAGTTGTTGCGCTACCATCAAAACAAAATGTGGTTAAAACTTTCCGAGAGGCAGAGTGGGTGATGATATTTCAGAAGCATAAGAATGAGAGGGGTCGATATATATCGGTATCGGAATATGGGGCAAAAAATAGCAAGGGGTCGGTTGACATTCCAGAATGTAAGAATCGATGGGGATGGAGGGGAATATACCAGAAAATACAGAGTGTTTTAGCCCCATATAGCAAAGAGAAGACGGCTACCACGGTAGTTGACACTGGTCAGAAAACACTAGCAATGATGGAGAATAACATATCGCGTGAATCACGGTCTTTCAAAAACGTAGTGATTAACAATGTAATTACTCCAACGACTTTGGGGAAGGAAACAGCTGATTTTGTGGAGTAAGATAACAAGGATATGCCTCAAGTCAATGATTAGGAATTAAATGTACATTTGGTTTTAAAATTGGGGCCGAATGGAAAGTGGGAGGTAAAGTGGGCTGACATTGAGGAGGCAGGCCCAGTGAAAACAGTGAAGTCCTTAAAACTATCAAGATGACATTAGGTCAATGGTTGTCTCTCCTGATGTATCTGGTACGACTGGGTGGGTGTGTGGGTTCGGATGAGGGTGGGGGAATGGATGTGAGCGTGTGCTGGAACTGGACTATCCCTCAAAAGGAACTAAGTCTTGCCTACTGGGCTCCAGTGGGATCAATTGTAGAGTAGGTGTTTTCTTTGGGCTTGTTGAAGTCTTAGGCCTCCAAACCATATTAGAAGCTAAGCCCACTAACTGGACAGAGTATTTGAAAAACTTTTGGTTTATATCTGGGATAATGGACTCCATTATTTTCACTGGGCCTGCCTCCTCAACGCCAACCCACTTTACCTCCCACTTCCCATTTGGCCCCAATTTTAAAACTAAACATACATTTAATTCATGATCATTGACTTGAGGTGTATTCCTGTTATCTCGCTCCACAAATCAGCTCTTTCCTTCCCCAAAGTCATTGGAGTAATTACGTTGTTAATCAATACGTTTTTGAAAGACAGTGATTCATGCAATTTGTTATTCTCCATCACCGCTAGTGTTTTCCGACCAATGTCAACCACCGTGGTAGCCGTCTTCCCTTTGCTATCCAGGGCTAAAATACTCTGTATTTTCTGGCATATTCCCCTCCATTCCCATCGGTTCTTACCCTCCGGAATGACAATAGACCCCTTGCTATTTTTTGCCCCATATTCCAATACCAATATATATTGACCCCTCTCATTCTTATTCTTCTGAAATATCATCACCCACCATGCCTCTCGAAAAGTTTTAACCACATTCTGTTCTGACGGTAGGGCAACAACTTCTTTCATAGAAGCACAAAACCATTGTATTCCTGCCTTGCCAAAAATTATGTTATTCATACTCTTTCTTAACCTTTCAAAAATTTGCAAATGACAGTTACTCCCACCCGCTAATAAAAGCAATTTGTAGAATTTTGATTCTACTTGAAAAAAATTTCTGCACCTACTTTCCCCATCTCGCTCCCTAATCCCTTCCTTTCTTGGTTTGGAAGGCTCCTTGGGAGCATGGTTGGCCAGGGGTTTAACTAGAACATGTAGATTGGACCTGTTTTACTCGAAAGATTTGGTTTGTGTTTGAAGGGGGTGGTTTATCGATATTGGATGGTGGCTAATTGGGTTGGATGTGTGTGTGTTGGTTTGGTTGGTTTGTCTTTGTTTGGGATGGTTTAGTTTTTGGTTCGAGTGGTTGGCTAGGTGGTTCAAAAAGTGGTGTGGGATGTGACTAGGGGATAGTCCTTGGAAAAAAGGGATTGAAAAGATATTGGTAGGGAAACTGTTGTGAGAAAAATGGGTGGAATGGTATAGAGGTTAGAGGTGGTGGTGGTGATTGTGGTGATGGAGGCAAGTGAGAAGTTGGTGAGGAAGAGACAGGAAGAGATGACTGAATTACATTAAGAAATTACAACTTACCAAATTAACGGGGTAAAAAAAAATAAATAAATAAAAAAGAGAGAAAACTTATCTATTCACATATAACAAACTTGCACTTTTTAAGGACTTAGTGTTAAGAATGTATATTTCATACAGTGAATGATCATACAATAAGGAGGATCTTATGGAGGAAAGTCAAATTGAAAAATATAGTCATGCAAGAGATAAGGAATTTTAATGGGAAATAAGAGTTCCAAATTTTGTTAGGTCTTGGCTTCTTTTCTCCATGTGGTATGCATTATCATTATTTTATTTTTATGTTACCTACTATTGAGTTTTCAACTTGTTTGACAGAACTCTTTGTACCTTTTCTAAGCTTGGATTCTTAATCATATAAAAGAAAGTTGAGCAAGATGGAGGGTGAGGTTGTGGATTCAAGACCTACTAGGTGCACATGTATTACCAATAATAAATAAATAAATAAACAAGAAACTTCTAACTGAATTTTGGACTCAAATGCAATATACTAACATCCATAAGATTATCTATCAAATCCAGATATTGGTTCAAATAATCCAATTCAAAATCAGACTCTACTGAGAGCTCACCAAATTTGACAAATTGACTCCCCTAACTATTACCATGATGTTTTGAATAATAAAATCAATTGACTAAAGGCATGGACAGCAAAGCTAACCTTCAAGCAGAAATGAAATTTCCTAAAACTTCATGATTTAATCAAATTTCAAGTCCTTAAGGAAACCAGGAGAAAGTGATAACCAACCTGTTCAGATGTTGCCATTGATCCATGGCATGTTAGAAGCAGCACCCGGTTAGGATCTCCTAGTAGGGGATGAGCTTTTAGTTGATCTCTCAAACAGCTAATATCCTCCCAACCAGTCATGAATACTAAGACTGCACCTGGTCTTTCCTTTCGACAGATATGACACAAAACAGCCTCAATAAGATTAAATCCAATGCATTCAGGCATCCAACATGCTAGAGAATCACGTGTCCTGGAGCTATACTTCTCAAAGCTTGATTTGTTAAGAGCATCCTGTGCAAGAATGGCAAGGTAACTAAGAGCATACAACAATTATCAGAAAAATCTTCAATCAGCTTCTGCCATAGTCTTCGAATTTTTTTTTCAATGGAAACAAATACATTGCAGTAATTTTAGTTTCCTTCAATTAAATTCAACCATTATATAGAACAACCAAAAAGATTAATTTACAAAAAGCTATTACTCAATTAATTTCTAGAAGTTTCAAAGAACATTTAACTCAACCCATGTGAAGGTCGACATGTGAGTTGGTGTCGTCTGTGCAAATGTAGTGAGGAGACAATGACCATCTTTTGATACATTAAACGTAGTGAGGAGACAGTGGGCTATCCTTTGATACATAGTAGTGTGGAATTTGAGCTGTGGAGTTATGTATTTAGGTCCTTTGGGATTCAGTTGGTATTACCAGCTAAGGTCTTTGATCTATTATGTCAGTGGCAAAATGGGTGAGCTAATTATTCTTCAGATATATACAATCTTGTGTTTTTACTTTTATTGTGGACTATATGGAGGGAAGGAATCGATGTACTTTTGAAAATGTGGAATGCACGAGGACTCAATTGCTTGCAATCTTCAACAGTTCCTTATATGAGTGGTCTTATGCTTTCAGGTCTTACAAATAGTGATTCTGTTAAATCATTCAAAGAGTCATTATATATGAAAATAATTCTTTTCTTTGTAATTATTTAGGCTCCTTCATGTCATTTGTGCATGAAGTGGTCTCTATTCAATAAAAC
Organism: Quercus rubra; assembly: GCA_035136125.1. Taxonomy (NCBI): domain Eukaryota; kingdom Viridiplantae; phylum Streptophyta; class Magnoliopsida; order Fagales; family Fagaceae; genus Quercus; species Quercus rubra. The sequence continues at coordinate 35,418,011 of CM068733.1, read as the reverse complement.
TATTCTTATCTATCAAAAAAAAAAATATTTTCTTCTCTTTTTTTTTTTTGGCTAACACTTAGAATTTTCAATTTCTCCTTGTATCCACCCCCGTGAACCTGGATAGCACTCCTTTGCCTTTTTTAAAAAAATGAATTATTTACTGTTAAATAAAAAGGCATATTTGAGATCATTATTTGTGTGGTTCCCACCTTTGGCACAAATGACATGCATTCTGTGATAGATCTTATTAATTTCTTCTCTTTTTTAATGTAATTATTTGACAATGTAATTTTTTAGGACTATTTTTTTAATACATCGTGTACATGTGGTGAGGTATCTCCTGCATTCTAATAAAATCTTATTCATTATAAAAGAGGGAAAAAAAAAATCAAGTATCAAATCACAAATATCCCACGATCTTTCTGCAAAGCCAATGCAAATTTTTTACCAAAATTTTGGATTTAAGATTTTCTAATTACATTTCTAATGTTTCTGAAATACCCCATATGAAATCCAAGTTGTTGACAAATGCACATACCTCAACAAGAGCAGTAATCTGGCTTTTCCTTTTCCGTGGCACTAGCTGCTTCTGTGTTTTCCACATTTTGTCTTGGCCATAATCATCAATTTGGTTGAAAGAGGTCAACTTATATCCTGTCATTTCCAGAACATCTTCTAAAAAGTGTGCTCTCACTGGATATGTAAAGCCCTGAATAATATCCAAATGCAGTTAAATCATATGGAGAAAAAGTTACATGAATTATTCTTTATTTTACATGCAGAGCACAATATGAAACCTAAATGTAACTTTCAAGTCACTAAATAAAAGAATACCAAAATATATATACAGGACGCTGGCAGCTGAATTGTGACTAAAATCAATAGCAACATGGCATAATTAGGGTTTATATTATGTGCGACTACTAAAAGCGAAGCAGCCAAAGAAGAAAAATAGAAGGCAATAGGACTGCTGGTAAATGTTCAAAATGATTGATACTGCTTGCTGCAGACTAGGATAATTTGTTCACAAATCAATGTACTCATAAATGAACTCAAATTTTTTAGCTTACAGGAATGTGAAATGTTGGTGCTCCACCAAAGTAGCTGGAGAAAAGCTCAGCATTTAGAGTGGCACTCATTAAAACCAATCTCAAATCTCGACGGCGTGGAAGAAGATCCTTCAAGACAATTAATAGGAAGTCTGTAAAAATGAAATCAAAAGAAAAATTTATAGTTATAATCAGTTGTTTCTTTAGCAAGTCAGATATTGAAGCAGACGTAATAGGAAATGCACCTTCATTCATGCCTCGCTCATGAATTTCATCAACAAAAACATGGGTTATACCATTCAGATTGCGATCACTCAGCAGCCGCCGAAGTAAAATACCACTGGTACAAAAAAGCAGATGGGTGTTTTTTCCTTTCATTCCCTCTAATCGAACTTTATAGCCAACCTACCAAAAAATTCTCTGTTGTGGTATAGCAGCAAGAATAAAAAGTTTTCAATCTTAAATGTCTATTGAAAAAAAATATAATGCTTGTGTCCATGTGTATATGTGTGTTTTTAAGGAGGCAAGGCTCACTGTATCCCCAAGAGGCTCTCCTCTCTCTGCAGACACTCTTTCTGCAACAGCCATGGCAGATATTCTTCGAGGCTGGGTACAGATTATGCTACAGAATGCTCCACGACCAGATTCTATTTCTGACTCTAATATATATTGGGGAAGCTGAGTGGTCTTACCGCATCCAGTCTCTCCAGATATTACTATCACCTATGAGTTCAACAACTTGTTTAGAATATCAGAAGGAAATATGAACATATATAATTTCCACAGAAATCTCTGTAATAAACTTAATATATGAATATCAAGTGTAACTAAGCAAAGAAGAAATTGCTTTTGCAGCAATTTGAAAATCTAATTCCCTCAAAAAATTCAAAGTACACATGTAAGTTGAAAAACTCTAAAATGCTGATCAAACCTCATAATCTAGCATTTTTAACTGCATTGCACACTAAATGGCTTCCATACTGCGGCCCAATATTTAGAATTGTATGCAAAAAAAACAAAAAAAAAAAAAAAGCACATGGCAAATCAAAACATGCAAATTAAAAATATAATTATATAAAATAAAACATTAAAAGTAGGCTACAGTCCTCAAATAAATCCACAAGCTTCAAAAAAACCTGATTAAGAACAGAAATAAGATCCCAACCTGTAAGTCACATTTTTATTTAAACACCACAAGTGTGCTTCTGTGACACAAAATTGAAAAGTTGTTGCAAGGAAACAGGGGACTTAGAGCCCACGCATTGTAAAAAGCAAAAATGAAAGTAGATCATATAATTGTCTAAAATAAATGGTATTTCCTCCAACAGGAATGGGTCAAGGGGAGGTGTGGATCAAAATCCACTGGATTCTATACCTTACCAATCAAGAAAAATATTGTCTAGAATAAATGTTAGCCAAGCTGTTTCAATCTAGCCCAATAGCACATCCAACTAAATCAAGAAAGCTATGATATAATCAATGTAAAGCATGAACACCAAAAATACCAAATTCAGTCCATTGATTTCCACATCTAAATATATGATGGAAGAGAAAACCTAGAAAAAAAAATTACATAACATAAAATTATTGTTCACATATATTGTAAAAGTGCTTTTTTATTAGTATTTACAAATGCACTCAGCAGGTTTCAAACACACAACCTCACCGACCTAGCTCTTAAAAGGAAAGGATGTGTCATTTAAGCTAGAGCTTATTGGTGTACTATAACAATATTGTTCACAGTATTGTAGCAACAATACTGTTCATGGAAATGTTAACAGTTATATAGGCTGTGTTTGTTTCAGGTGAAAAACATACATAGAAAATATTTTACACCCGACTGGGTGATTAGGTGGACCAGAAAAAATACGTCAATTTCAGTTTGACCGTAAAATTGGGGTCCCTACAGTGTAAAATCTTTTACAATTCTATTTTACCTTCAACCGAATTACACTTCTATTTTTCAGCCTCTACCCAAACACAGAGAGAGAGAGAGAGAGAGAGAGAGAGAGAGGGAGAGAGAAGCTCCAACCGTGTGTATTTCCGGCATACATACATATTTTCTAGTAATAAATTTACGTGCAAACCAAACACTGGAAACCATTTTCCGGCGTATTTTCCAGAACACAACCAAACAACTAAAAATATTTTCCTTTCCAAAAAATATTTTCACCTGAAAAAATTTTACACTCAGAAAACATTTTACATCGAGCCAAACACAGCCTTAGAATTATCGATTGTCCTCGAATAGTTAGGTTTTTTAAGACTATTTGGTTTTTTATTTATTTTCATTTTAAGTTGATGTAATTCAGGTTATGGTTTAATGTTACTACATTTTTAGGGTTCCATCCTCTATTGAATAGAGGTTATGACAGTTTTGTAAGACAGCTTGGCTTTTATTATAAACAAAAATTTAACCTTTGGCTTTAAAAGTTCTCTTAAGAACTTAGTGTTTGCTTAATTATGCTCTTAAGAAGAGGTATCTCCTTTATTTCCCTCAAAGAAACCTAGACTTCAATGGACAATCTAATTAAATCCTTAATCTCATCACTTATTATTCCACGTTAATTCCCATCAAAGCCAAAGATGATCCATCCATTCGCAACGAAAAAAAAAAGTTGCAAAGTCTGTAAAATAGTAAGATATCAAACTCCAACTAGAGTTGATATTGGAATAAACATCTAAGTGCCTTGACAAATTTTAAGCTCATATGGAGATTCCAAAAGGGTGATTCCTTGGACATATCAAAAGGTCATCTAGAGGTTGAAAGCAATTAAATAAAGGAAGAAAATTTATATACAGCACGAGGAAATGAAGGATTAAAAATTGCAGGAATTTGTATAAATCTATAATGTCTGATCCGACTATGGAAATCTGATCCATACATATTAAAACTATGAAGAGAATGATACAGACCAAGCATGTGATGCAAGTCTCAAAAGTATTCTATTAGACATGGAAGGTTTGCATACACATGTTGATATTTGATTATAGCCGGCATGATAAAATTTAGGAAGATTAGATGTTCTTTCAACAAATATCGCATTGTATGATGGGCTTGGTTCACATTATAATTAAGAGGTGATACATGATCAAATATGGGAGAAGTTACAGCAAGGGATAGCTTTGAAAAAATTGTAAGGATGCAAAGATGATGGTAGTCCAAAGTTTCAAAGAAAGCTGTCAAAAACTCAATGATATAACGCTACAGACCACCCTCAAAATCTACTAAAGAGAAACAAAATGTTGAATTATCAGCAAAGGAATAAATTATTTGTTTGTGTTGGACACCATAGGAAGAAGGGTTAGAAATCATTTTTTAAAGATCTGATTGACCAGGGAAAATTTAATTAAAACTAGAGGTTTATCCACAAGCATAATACAGTACCATAATTATGGTCTGTCCATGACACTGTTGTAGGTATTTAAGTATCATTTGTGCTAGATGAGTGTAGTCGTAGTAGTCAACTCAGACCAGATCCTGGCTATCCAAAAAATGCGGACTGTCTTTCAGTTTACTTAAACTGAAGTTGATGTGTCTGGCTAGGATTAGGTATAATTATGGGTTATGATTTAATTTTAATGTGACTAGGGTTTTAGGGTTCAATCATCTTATAAGAGAAGTTATGACAGTTTTATAAGACAGTTATTGTTTAGCCTTTGGCTTAAAACCTAAAAGTTCTCCAAAAACTGTTTGCTTAAGCAACTAAGAAGTGTTTGCTTTAGGTTTTGATGAACAACCAACATCTCGTATCACTCAACCCTGTTTAACATGACCAAGAAGATGAGGAGAAAGGACCAAGCAGGATTTCTTACGAAAGAGAAGACAAATAGCTGAAGGTGAGGATAGAAGTTCTATAGTCAGACCTGATTTTGAGCTATTGCTTGGAGTAGCCTTTCTCTCTCCTTGAATGCCGGTAGAGATCTTCGGAAGTCCAGCATCTTCTTACCTTCAGGTGATTCCTGTAGATCAAAAGGTGACAAAGAGCTAAGAGGAAAAATTGAAAAACAAAATAACACCATTACTACCTGAGAGGAGAGAGAGTTATAGGATACAAAGAGCTAAGAGGGAGAGAGCAAGTGAGGGAGAAAGTGGGAAAGACAGTAGTAGTTAATTATAATAGCCCTCGAATTTTATTTCACAAAAAGGTTAGTTGTAGAAGAAGGGATTTTTAGGAATATTTGGTTTTTTTTTATATAAGTAATATTTGGTGATAAAATTAATAATTGGAAACTACCCAAGAGTTCTCTTACGTAGTAATAGAGATGACACCAAATCAAAAAAATTTGATAGCAAACAACAAAGATTAGCAAATATACCCGCCAAGTTCTTTGCATATTTCGCATTCGCAAACTCCTTCTCTGAAGAACCTTTTCCATAACGGACCCATCTACAAAAGAATCAGTGTTCTCATCCAGATTCACATCTTTGACCTGATCGATGGGTTTAGCATCATCTGAACCATCATTTTGCTTTCCAGAATTTAACATGACTCGATCAAGGTGCTCCTGAAGTAAACCCTCAACCCTCCTTTGCAAGCTTAGCGGGATTACCACCTGCACAAATTGAGCATCAAAAGTTTCAAGGTCTCGACTGACATCACTCATAGTGGTAACATACATAAATGCTCTTCAAGAGCCACTGGAGTATATTACCTCTCTTTGTGGACGCTTATCATCCAAATCTGGCCTGTAATTAGGAAGAGGAACCTTGCTTGCAACAACCACTTTTCCATACAGTTCACTACAAGTACAATTAACAGTGTTGTAAGGTGAACTATGTCCTACCAATCAATGTTACGGACAGAAAAATCAAATGCCTATAATGCTTCTCTACCTGTAAAGTCCCATCCTTTTGGCTAGATTAGAGATTTGTTCATAGTCTCTCCTATCTCTCTTATCTCTGGATACAATCTCTTGGTCCTTTTCACTACGCAACAGCATGCTGAGCTTCCATTTCCACTCATCTATGTTGACCACCGAAGATGATGCCTGCAGTTATAAATGCATTCTGTTAAAACTGCCAAGTAAGTTCCCCACATTTGATTTAAATGTGGTAAAAAGCTACTGCCCAGTGAATGGGTTCATAACCGATTTGATTATGAACTTCTGAAGCAAAAATCTTATATCTTATACAGCCTACTCTTCAAACTCCACACATTGACAATGTGCAGACTCATCTACTATCTATTCTCTCAGTTCCTTCCCTTACAAGATCAATGAGTTCCTATGCTTATTTGCAATCTAATGCCCATTTCCATAAAAAGGAAATAAATATGAAAACTTTACATATTTCAATGTCTCAAAAAGACTATATAACAATTGCAACGTTATGGATTCTAATTAACTCAACTAGTAAAATCTCTTCTCATCGAAAAAATAACCTGGGTTTGAATCTCACCTACCACAAAAACCAATTGGCATCTTGGCCTAATAATGCCGCAAGTTCAAATCTTATCATATCTATCAAATGAACTGAACCATTTTGCAGCATTAAGTAAAGAGTTGAGCTAAGAATCCCAAACCCAATTGTTCTTTTTTTATTTTTATTTCTTTTTCCTACACTAGCTTATCAAAATAACTGAGAACAACCTCAAACTCAAATTAGAAGAAATGAAACAATCTTGTAACAAAACAAAACACACCTTATTGTTGTCGAAATCGCAGTCGTACTCGTCGTCAGAGAACTGTTCCGCGGCGTAGCCGCAGAAACCTCGGTTGGAGAAGAAGTATCTGGCATTGGATACGGAAGAAGAATAAGGAGAAGAAGAAGAAGAAGAAGGAGGGAAAGGGAGGAGTAGAAGGAGATTAAGCAAGGGGCGGTGGGGGCTTTGATTGTGAGCGTTGTTGGAGATTGAGATTGACTTGGCGTATCCAAAAAGGAGACCCACTACTGCTTTTGGATTTTGCATTCTAACGGAGGAGCTTCGGCCTTTCAGGCATGGCGGTTTTTGCCGAACGGTGCAACAAGAAACACAGTAGTAGAGAGAGATTAGTGAGTCTCTGACATGGTTTCTTACTTTGTTGCAGCAGCATAGCTTTGAGTTGGGCCGGGTCCAATTCGAGTTGGGTCTGATTTTGCCCCGTTTATCATAGTGACTTTTTTTAAGGTCAAAAGTAAAAACCAAAAAATAATAATAATAATAATAATTTATATCCCCACTAATTTTAGAATTTGTATTTTACATTCTTGACTATTAAACCAATACCGGAATGTCCCTTCTTTTTTTTCTTTTTTCTTTTTTTTTTTAATTCAGTAGTTGCAACTTATACAAAGTCCAAGAAAGAATGTCATTTTATAAAATATTAGGGAAAAATGTTATTTGGGAGTTACCAAAAAAACAAAGTTTTTTTTTAAACTAATTTGGAGAAAATCTCTTTAAACTTCTTATATATTTCTTTTTTGGGTGTGAATTTTGAAAATCTAACCGTTTAATTTTATGTTCCTTATATTCTTAACATGCATATCAAATTTCGCTCAAATCAGATATTATTTACTATTTGATCAATTAACTTATTTTTTATATACAACTTTAGATTACAAAAACTTGAAATTATAACATTTATTTGATGACATAGTAATTGATCTTTGATTTTCTTGAAATTTTGTAAGCATTAAGAATGTAATAAGAACATGCAATCTAATGGTTATATTTTCAAAATTCACACTCAATATAAATATATGATAAGTTTGTAGGGTTTCTCTCCAAATTAATTTAGAGAGAAGCTTTGTTCTTAACAAAATGTTTGGGGCATTTTTTTGGGCCCATACGCATGTTGCACTTTATTATGTTGTTGATTAGACTTGAAGTTATTGGGGAGTTAAGTGAAGTTATTGGGGAGTTAAGTCTAAAACTCTCAACAATGATCTCTAGCATTGTGTTATCTCAAGGTAGTGAAAATATGAAATAATTCTTCTATATAAAAGAGAGTTGAAATAATAATGTACAAGACTTGTAGATTTGGGATTATTTGATGTTGAAACCAATTGATTGACTTTGATGAAAATGATAGTACAAACACAAGCTACTCAACAGTGGTGAAAAGTATTCAATGGTAATATGACGAGATATCATGTCACAGTGGAAGGCATTTAGCAGAACTACTTTGAGGTAATTAGCAAATAACAATATGAATCATTTGGTGATGACACCATGAAAAAGACAGTGGCATAGTATGAGTTATTAAGGAGTTGTTTGAATTTAGTGTTTTCAATAACTCATCACTCTGTTTTCATCACTCATCACTCAAAATATGTGAGTCTCATGCATGCAACCCTTGTTTGGCTCTGTTTCTATTTTTTGTTTTCATCACTCATATCTCACATTTTTTAGTTATGAGTTAGTGAATTTAGAAAAAAAAATTGTTGTTTTGAGTTATAAATACTAAGTTACGATAGCATGATGGTAAATTCCCTCACACTGTGGACCCCACGATCAGTGTGTTGTCCCATCACACCAACAACATTATTTTGAGTTCAAACCATTACTTCACTTTCTTTTCTCATTTCATTCACCCATTCCTTTACCCATTACACATTTCTTCATCTCCCAAGCTCCACGAAGTGATTCCATACCCACCGTGCCCTCCCATTTCAGTCTAACACTCCAGCTACTCGAGAAGGAAAGGAAGTTTGGTGTTGAAGGCTCGTTCCCCATTTAACCTAGTCTCCTTCATCGAACAATGGGCAAGCTTGAATGCTCCTCCTCCAGCTGTGACTGCTACTCGTGACGAGGAAGAGATCGAGCACGAAACTCAAACTTCACCAGTCGCATATTTTAGCCTCCACAAGGTAAATCCACACTCTCTCTTCCTTGATTTGTCGGTTTGGGTGCTGGGTTTCTTTTTTTTTCTTTTTCTTTTTTCTTTTGTTCTGTTTTCTCAGTTTCTTATGTGGATGTTTGGCTGGTTAGATTTATTCCTAAATGTAGAAGTGCAGATATGTTTCTTATGGCAAATACAAACCATTGTTTGTCTATTTAGTTTTCTTAATTGATATCACCTCATGCCTACATCAAGAAGTAACTTGGATTAAGAGGTAATTTGTTATTAACAAATTTTTGCACAAGAAGGGTGTAAACCGATTGGTTTGAACAGTATAAAATACATAGCAATTTGGGGAAATGTTTTACAATTTGACAAAATAGACACAGTGAACATATGAGCGTTTAATGCCATTTATATTTGGATCATCCATGGTACACAAAAAAAGGGCTGAAAAAAAATCTGATGGACGCTGGCACAAAGTCTTGATGCTAATGATGTAATTAAATAACCAAGAATAATTTCATATGTACATGTTGTTGATATCCATTTTGGCGACACATTTTCTACAAGCCAGACTTCCTTGTGAGCTCAATTCATGTATTATATTATATTTTATTCTTTTAAGTATGGCCAAAGCCCATGTGACTTATGGGAAAATTGAGGAAGTGTGATTTGGAGGGTATGAGTTGTTTTCTTTCAGACCTTTTGCATGAGCCCAGACCAAGTGTGCTACCAAGTGGGGCAAGGGACACTAGTAGCACCTCAGGCTCATGGAGGAGGTCTTGTACCCAAAATTTCCACCTCAAGAGAGCTTTCATGCTCTAGGTGACTGTGCTTTTAATTTTCAGCCCAGCTCCATTTTTCACACCAAAACACAGCTAGCTCTAAGAAAAAGGCTAAACAACCTAGCCCACTCAACCACCCAAATGTAGTTTTCCAAGGCCTGCAAAGACTGGAAACAGTGGCCATGAAGGGAAAACAACTTTGTTTCCAAAATCATGCTAAAAGCATGCCAAACTCTTCCTTAAGCAAAAGCAACCCAAGCCAAAACACCAAATTAATATCATGGGGGATAAAAGCCTCTTCCACTACTCAAAAACCAATTATTAGCAACACCTCAAACTCTATATAAAACTCTCTCATTAGTTCAAAACAAACTAATGACGTTCTACCCACATACCTGAAACTTCAGAACAAAAGTTTATTCAGACAGTCAACAATCTCACAATTCTGAAGTTTGGGGGTGGAAATATGGGTATAGGGGAACCTACCCTATCTTCCTCACAACCTCTCTCAATTTTCTCTTCTCGTTAACTGTGGGTCGAAGTTTCAGACTTGTTGAACCATGTTTTCCCCATACAATTGAAACTTGAGAGCAAAAACCCACTGAGCCAGGAAACATTCTCACAATTTCGAACCTTAGGGATGGAAATATGGGTACAGAGGAACCTTCTCTCTCTTCCTCACAACCTCTCTCAATTTCCTCTTCTCCGTGACTGTGGGTCGAAGTTTCAGGTCTGCTATGTTTTTACGCTTTTTCTGCACTTTTGTTATTAACAATTTGATTCTCTCTTGTCAAAGCACCATTAGCCTTTTGTTCATTATACATTTGGAATTCTGGGCTTGATTCTCCATAATAAGCACTTCTAAAGAACCCAAGAGGAGATTTGGGCCATTCTCGCATTTTTGCCCCTTATCGCAAAAACGTCCCTGACACATGTTAATAGGGTTGATATATTTTGGCTACAATTGTATGGATCAAATAACCTCGATATAAATGTACATCTAAAGTATTCAGTGATGTGAAGATTAAGGAAGATGAGTGGTGAAGGAAATACTATGTGAACAAATCTATACTTGATATTACTGCGGTAGATTACAACTGTGAACTTGTGTTTGTAAGAAATTTGATGGCATTACATTCATATGTGGAAAATGATACACTTGTCACCTAATATGGCATTACATTCATGTCTATGTTGTTGTTTAAAAGTGCTACTTACATGATGGGTGAAATTGGTGTTAGATGGCGGCGGAGTTGACAAGGTGTGAGGATTGTGTTGATGAATTGTGTGATATTGTGTTTGGGCAATTTCTACTTGTGAATATGTGGCGTCTTGTTCCCTATAACCCTGTGTGGGATGTGATCACACACACTCTCAATGCTTGAACTGGGAAGGCTTTTTGAAAGAGTCAAGTTGTTAGGAAGTTTGTTTCAATCTAAATGAGGTATTAGAGAATGTCGAGAGTTTGTAGGTATTCTCGGTCAAGGAATGGGGACCCAATGTTCCCTGTCGAACAGGAGCATTGTTGAAGCATTGTAATGCATGTTCATTTTGTTTCTGCTAACTTATTTTATTCTCATTATGGTTTGTAGACCATTCTGGTATTATTAGCATCCACTTTTGCATGCACTAACCAATGGCTATTAGTGACCACTATTTTAGTAAATCAATGCTTCAATGTATTATCTAATGACAGCGGAATATTCGATTAAACCTTTGTGTATTATTGTACATGTACTAGATGTTGACTTATGGATACGTGGCAGCAAAAATTGAACAACCTATTAAATGAATTTATTTACCTGTCGATATAATGTGTCTTCTACTTACCATGTGAGAAATTTGTGTTAGATGGCACATGAGTCACAAGAGGTGGCTGACAAACTGTGGCCTCCCCATTTAGAATATATATTTATTAAGATTATGTTGAAAGAACAAATAAAGGGTAATATGAAGAATGGTGTATTTAAGGGTCCTATGTGGCAATCAATGACAAAGGAACTTAATGAACGGATCAATAAAAATTTTCTCATTAAGAAAGTTATTCAAAAGCACAATAGGCTCCGGCTAAAACAACGTAAATGGAGTCAATTGCTGAAACATACAGGACTGGGGTGGGAGAGATCACCTAAACAATTACTGGTCCTGACGAGGTTTGAGCACATGTGGTGGCGGTATGTTATTTATTTCATTTCATATTTGATGGTAAATTTTTACGCATTGGCATTATTGTAATTATTTGTATGTCTAATTATTGTGTCCATGTTGTTGTAGGGAGATCATCATGTAGCCAACTTACAGAAGGGATGTCCAAACTACGACAAGCTGAAGTAGTTGTTTACCCTTAATACTACAACTGGGCACCTTCAGATATCTTCAAACATATTTACCTTGAATAGCGACAAAAAGCGTATCCTGGAAGAAGAACTTGCCAATAATGGTGTCCCCACCCATTTGGATAATAACTATTACACTCCAAACTAGGAGAGCATACCTTAAACTATGGAGGAAACTGAAGTTCCCAACCAAACCCAAATAGCTGGAAAACGTCTCATACAAGATGTGAGTGCTAAGGGTAAGAAGGTATCCAAGAAAGTGGATAGGGTAAGTGACATGACCGTGACCTTAAAGGAATATACTACAATGACAAGGGAAGAGTTTAGTAGTAAACGAAGCAAGTCAAGCGGTACCTCTGAACAATTTTCTCAATCCATAGTTGGAGGTAATCCTTGTTCTTTAAGGAAAGCAATTAAGTTGCTTAATCAGTATGAGGACCTAGGGAAGAAGGCATATGTGAAGATCTCAAAGGCTCTCCAATAAAAGGATAATAGGGTGGTGTTCATGGGCATGCCGAAGCATAGAAGAAAGACATGGATATATGACATTGTTAACCCGGAGGAGGATTGAGTTATTTCAAAAATTGTTATGTAGTACTTTCTACCATTTAGTTTTCTCGGTTTAAGGTCAAACTTTATAGCATCTATGGAGATGTGTTGTGTAGTGTTTCTTTTATGAACAATGGATGTTTGTTGGATTTGTGTTTTTTTTTTTTTTGGATTTAATGTTATGCTATGTTGAACACTTATATTTGTGGAAGTTATTATTCGGACTACGATTTGACCATATTTAGTATGCATGGTTCATTTTATGGATAGTACACAGGTTGATGTGTAGTTTGCCGAGTACATCATACTTGAATTTATTTACTGCATACATTACATAGCTAAATAGTATGTTATTCCAGTGTGTAGGTGATAATGGCATTAGGAAATGAATGATTAGCTAAATTCTTAGAGTATGACTTTGACAATGCATATTTCAACAACGTTAACTATATTGATACCGATGAAGATAATGACAATGACTGATTAGATTCAAAGTGTGATAGCGAAGATGAAGCAGATTTTGATTTTGCCAATCTAATAGTTTGAGAGATGTTTGCCTATTTGCAACGACATTGCGATATATAGCCAATGCGTACAAGTATATTGATTGGGTATGGATATATAGAAGAACTCAATAAAGGTAATCCACTCAAGTGTTATGAGATGTTTTGCATGACACGTCCATTTCTACTTCATTTAGTGGATGAGTTAAGTCAACATGGTAATTTAAAGGATAGGCAGGGTGATGTGAATGCCACACAGGCTGTAGCCATGGTATTATACATACTTGGGCACAATACTCATATAAAATGTGTTGCAGACTGATTTCAACACTCAACTGAAACGATGTCCTGCCACTTTCGTAAGGCGTTTCGAGCTGTTCACTCATACACGAAACATTTGATTAAACATAATCCAAATGTAGTTGGCCTCCCTGAATATCTTCAAGCGAACAAGTATTGGCCATGGTTCAAGGTATAATTGTTCCCCTACTTAAATAAATTTTCAACAAAGTTATATATCCTGAATTTGTTTGATATATTCTTATAATCGTACATTCATATGTTTGATGTGTGTTATCTACGATTTTTTGACATTGTAATGTGTAGAAATGTGTAGGGGTAATTGATAGCACACATGTTAGTGCTCGGCCTCCTTCAAATGCAACTCAAGCATGCAAGAGCTGCAATAGTACCATAGCCACAAATGTGTTGTGTGTATGTAACATGGATATGCAGTTCACTTATGTTAATGTTGGGTGGGAGGGCAATGTTAATGACTCAAGGGTGTTGGATGAAGCGATTAGTGACCCAAAGCATGGATTTCCATGACCACCAACAAGTACTATAAATTACATGTAAATTTATCTGTTATTCTTAATTTTTTATGTTTATGAAACTAATAACTAATCAATGGCGTTCGCACATAGGATCATACTATTTGGTGGATTTAGGCTTTTCAATTGGCACCAGTTTTCTTCCACCACATAAATCAAGTAGGTACCATGCTTAAGTGTTCCGTTCAAGTAATAGGTAACCAACAACGGAGAAAGATTTATACAACTATAGACATTAATCGTTGCGGATGGTTATTAAGGGATCATTTGGAGTGCTTAAGGCTCGTTTTCTAATTTTCAATTTAATGTTAAACTTCAAGTAAAGTAAACAGTGTTACATGAGTATTGTGTGCTATGCTTTACACAATTTCATACACATTAATAATCAGGATGATGAATTATTCAACACATGGGAAAAGGTTCAAGTTCAAGGAAGTTCTACTGAAAGCCAAGCCAACGACAGTACTAGAGCATCCAATAGCAATGCAACCCAAAGGCATGTTTAGGAAATGTCAGATGAAGTAAAAAGACTCATGAACTAGTTTAGGGATGACATCACTAACCTTATGTGGGCTGATTATGTGGCCCGTGATCATTAACTCATAACTCATGAATTATTGTAAATACTTTCATTTTGCAACTTATGAACTTGGTAGTGTAGGCCAAGCAATTAGCAATTAGGAAATGTTGTAACGTTATTTGTGTTATTTTGGAATCAAATATGTACAAAACACATATGTATGGATTATATATATTATCTGTATGATTATGAACTTCGCCACCATATTGTTTGATATATTTAGCATTTCAACATTATGAATGACCTGTCTATAAATATTCATACAAGTTTTATGACCAATAAGTAATAAATACAAAGTCACATGTCCAAAATGCAACATATCAATACAAATTTTGCTATTACTTTACTGCATAGTGTCTAATATGTCCAAAATCACCTGCCCAAAATGTAACATATCAAAAACATTGTCAACTATAGCTACATAAAACATGTTATGCAGCAACTAGTAAGGCTTCCATATCTTGTTAAGTATAGCAAAAAAAAAAAAAAAAAAAACACCATGTCCTATAACTAATGGCCTACATGTCTTACATATTGCAAATATGCATGCAATATAAACTCACAGCAGGCAGAGAATTGACTATATCCATGGCCCCCAAACATAATAGAAAATAGAAAAAAACTATAAGAGTATCAGCAACAGATTCTCCAAATTTTTGTACTATTTGGAGAATGAACAGTGACTTTTACCTTTTAACTACCAACTTTTTCAAATACACTTTCCAACAAATTCTCTATCTCATTTAAATATTATTTATTCATTTATTCTTTATTCTTTTTTTATCATCATTTATTCTTCCTATATTCATCCCCAACAATTATATTTTTCAATGAAGAGTGTTACGTTCACAGCATTTTTCGTAATACTTTCACAACAAAATTTATGTAAAAAGTTATTACTAGTTCTAATTTGAACCTACTACTAAAATTATTTTTTTACTCACCAAAATTAACTAATAACAATCTGTTACTTAAAATTTATTATGAAAATATTGTGGTAACATTTCTCAATTAGGATTTTTTATTCTTTATATTATTTCTCATTTCTCTCATTTCATTTCATCCATACATTTCTTTTTTTTTTTCTTCTTTTTTTTCTCCTCCACACACGTTGTCCTATCTCTATCCCCCCCCTTCCTCTCTTTTATTTTCTTTTTCTCCCTCGTTCAAGAACATCCCAGCAGCTCTCATTCTCTTTTTTTTTTTTGTTCTCCAGCTCTCTTGCTTTTTTTTTTTACTTGATTCCAGAACATTCGTCCCCAATGTAGTCCAGTCATCTTCATCCCAAAGCAGTTGGCCCAGCCTGGAGTTGTCGCTCATCTTCGACCCCAATGCAATCCAGACAGGTCAGATGGCTTTTGTCTTCTATCTTCTTTCTTTCTTTCTTCTTTTTCTTCTTCCCTTTTTTTTTTTTTTTTTGCTTTTATTGTTATGATTTGATTAATTTTAAAATTGTGTTTTTGAGTTTGTATTCTGATAATTTAATTATGCTTGAGTTTAGAGATGTTTGAGAGAAAGATTGTTGTGTTTGTAGTCATTGTGTTTGTAGCTGTGAGAGGTGAGAGAAATAAATTTTTTTATATATTTTTTTATTGAGATGTATGAATTTTTTAAATATAAAAATTCATTTGGAGTTGCTACAGTGTTCTTTGTATCTAGAGAAGCACTGTAGCAACTTCAAAGAATATTTGGAAGGTGAACAGTGGAGTTTTCTCTCCAAAAAATAGATATAGACTATCTATTGAAGAGGCTTTAAGCCAGGCCATAACAACTACAACCCTATACTTGTGCAGTTTCTGTTCAGCAATTTCAAATGCAAGCTTATGTTTGTCAGCCCTGCACTTTGCTATCCGTTCTCACTCATATGCTTTTGTTTCCATTGCATGAACAACATCTCTCTCATTTTTAGTGGCCTCCGCCTCAACTGCCAACTTTGTAAACCTTTCCTACACGATTGGTGCTGTTGCACGGCCACAAGGGCATGTGTTCTTATCCAACCATCTAAAGAACTTACAAGCCTGATTGGAGTCCTGCATCAAAATTTGTACCATATATATGATGGTCAGCTAAGAGTTTCACAAGTTCACATAAAATGCTGTTATGAAACAAAATGGATATGATTCAGATCGACGACCAATGCTAACATCCATAAAACCTCCTAACAAAATTACGAAGAGATAGGGACGTCCTCAGCATTTCCCAATCCATGTCACACATATGCCTACTAGAAGTGGAGCCGTAACTATTGACGGAAGACATTGTTTGGATCGCCTTCACAGTAAATGAAAAGCATGTTTACAAACTAGAATGACAGAACCCACGTAAATCAATAGTAAGTGTATCAAATAATTGAGGAGAGGTAACTTGTCCATATTACCAATGAAAATAGCAATGAGGAGGTTGGTGCAATTAGACCCTTAAGTGAGTTATTAAAATAAATGCGTACCATGTTACACAAAGTCTCAAACTCTTTACCCTTATTAACTCCTAAAAGAACATAGCTAAAATTAGCTTTAAAATACAAAAGAAACATCAGAAATGTTTCCAGTCTCTTTAACTGAAGGAAGGATCAAGTATTCATTGCTAGTTTGGACAATATATTGGTCAGCTAAGTCAAAGAAAAAAACAATATTTGATATTACTCCAACTTGATTTCTTCCCATATTCACAGTGAAATTTGACTGATCCAAATCCTTAATTCAATTTCATACCCTATATTCCCAACCCACATAGAATTTCAATCAAATGCTTCAAAGTTAGAACCAATAAAAAATTTAAGAACAAAATCAAAAGAACATCCATAGTTTACAACAACAAAGTGGGTGAAATTCAACTCAGTAATCAACATTCATCTTTGTCATATTCTTACCCATTTATTTCAACATCATCAACACCCACATTTCTAATTTTAGTCTCTACCCAATAGTCCTATCCCACATAAAATCCCAACCAAATACTTCAAATTTGGAACCAACACCACAGTTGAAAAAAAAAAAAAAAAAAAAAAAAACCCAATTCATAACTTTATCAATTTCTCATTTCGGTAAACAATGAAGCAACATAAAGAACTTGGACAAAAATGTGTTCTTTATTGAATACCATGACATACCCAAGTTGTGATAATGAACTAAAAATCGGACCATCTCCAGTTTGTCTATAGAGTCGTCCAAGATCAAAAAGGTTAACCTAACATAAGAAGGTCATCCACCGTCGGGAGGTCATTCGTGGGTATGAAGATTGTCCATGAGGGAAGCACTTGGATGACCTCTCAACACTTAGGAAATTTTCAGAATTGATTTATGTACAAAAGCTTATAATGCAGACCACATTCAACTATTTTGAAGTATGAGCAAAATCCTTGTTCATCAATATAACTTCCCATTAAGTACTTAACTTCTAATGACAGTTATAGAAGATAAGATTGAATCTTTTAACTTCTACAGCAGTCGTGGAAGTTAAGTTTGAACCTTATAACTTCCGCACACGTTGAGGAAGTTACTAAACAAGTAACCATTCCAAGGCTCACTATATAAGGACTCATCCACATCAAATGAAAGTAAGTTTCCACCACTCCTAAAGTTGGAATTCTTGAGTTCTAGAGAGAAAAACTAACTTAAGCATTGAAGTGTTCTTGGCCAGTTCACTCTGGTCACCTATGATCTTATGTTTCTTTCTTTTCAGGCCTTCCAAGCAACTTTTAGCCCATTGAAGCCCGAAGCATTCAGCCTACTAATTTTTTGCGTATCATCCCCAGGTTTTTTGCCTAATTTTTTAGAAAAGAGGAAGAAACATTCACACCTGAGAATGTGATAATTTTTAGATGAGTCAAAAACCTTGGAGTCAAAGGGGATGGCGATAATGGTCGGAAATTGTAGGGAACGATGCTTTTAACGGCAGGAACAACATGTGCTAATGCTCCACCAGTCGATGCAGCATGCTAATGCCGTCTGATTCAGCTTCTTCTTGTTAACCACCAACGTTCTAATCGAGGAGCAGAGCACGAAAGGGTTGTTTTGTGTGATTGGTTTCAAGGATAAAGATGTATGAAGGAGTTTTAGAACTACTTGTTAGGTTTAGATTCAGAGACAAAAATGAAGAAAGAAGGTAAGGAGATTGGCGCCACTAGGCGACAATGGAGAAGATGATATGGGTTCGGTATAGGTTTTGGGAGATTTTGTGGGTTGAAGGAAATAAGAGGTAAAATGGGTTTGGGCTGAAAGGTCATGCGGGTATCCTAACTGTGAGCAAACACAATGCTTAGTCCGTGGGTCCCACATAAAGTTGAGTATTTTGAGTTTTGGGAATGGAAACTCTAAATGAGTTGTAGTGCCAAACGTAGCTGGGGTGTAACTTGGGGATTTTCAAGTGATAAGAAATGAGTTATTAAGTGATGAGTGATGAGTGATGAGTGATGATATTTGAGTGATGAGTGATGGGTGGTAGTGTTTCCACCATCCAAACAAGGACTAAATGATGCACTGTGAGCTATAATGTAACACACATAATACACATAATAGACAACATAACCTTTGTCATGGGCAGCTATTTGGCTCTTAAGAACTTTGTTAATGACTAATGCTAAGTTACTTAAGGCTAGAACTTGGTATGTGGGAGCTTCAATAAAAATTTGAGGAAAATGGGATCTAATGCGTAATAAAATAATAAAGAAATAGAATAATCAATTTGAAAGGGAGAGATAGAGATCTCATGGGTTCATGCTTAAGGGTAGTGTGTTTAGGATTTGATGAGATGTTTTTGGAATCTAACAAAAATGAGATAGATAAGGGAACAATGTAAGTCAAGGTATATTACTGTTCTTTTCACCTTTTTTTTTTTTTTTTTTTTTTTTTTTTTTTTTTTGTGGAACTTTGGTCCTTCTTTGATTCCCCATTTTATAGTAAGAATGGCTTGGTTTCTAACAAATAAGTCTTTAGTATATTGGACAAATCATGGTTTTTGCTGAGTTTCTCAAATGATATGGAGGGTTCAAAGTAGGAATGGCAATGGGGATGTTTGCCCTGTAAAATTTTACTTCATGTTAATTTGCTCCACATTTTTTATAATTTTTTTTAAATAAAACTTTTTTCATTAATACAAATATACTTGAAATTACAACTAAATTTATCTCATCAAATTGAACTAATTTTTAGCAAGAATAGAATAAGTGTTTAGCAAAATATCACAACAAAAATATAAATTTTAATATTCATGCATTTAAATAAGTTGGTATTGATTTGTTTGTTTAAATAGTAGGGATTTAAGGTATGCAAATTTTAAAATTATAGCTCTTAGCAACGCGGGATTGGGGTGGGGATGGAGCAAGATGGGGCTAATGTCTAAAACCCATCACCTATGTGGGGTGGAGAAAACCCACTAGGGCGAAACGTGTAGGGGCGGGGCAATGTCACCATCCCTAATTAGGGCTTGCCTTATGCATTTAACTTGTTTTTATTTCCTAGTTGGGAAATTATTTAAGTAGAAGTAACATTTTAGTTTTTGTTGTAAAAGAAATATGCTTTTATTCAAGCATACTTGGCCTATGTAATGGCGAGCTCAATAAGCATGAGTGTTCTCATAAGGGTGAATCGGTAGTTAGTGGTACTTAAGAGTTCCAAGTCTTTGGCATTGAAGAGGAGAGAGTCCAGTCTGTGGGCATTGAAGAGCTGAAGTGATCTTCTCTACCAAGATTCACATGGCCTAAGTTGAAGGGGAAAGGGGAAAATAACAAAGAACGTTACCGTTACTAAACAGTGTTGAATTGAGTGAATAGTGGGCAAACTTTAACCAAATGTTGTCGCATTGGAGTTAAAGGGAGATTTTTAAGTTATTTTTTAATAATAAAATGTGGGACCCATGAGCACAACAGCCGGTACGCACTCAAAAAATAAGCTGGTTTTTTCCAAAATTGATGGGCTCACAAATAGTGTAATAGGACCCTTGAATAATACAAAAAATAAGCTAAAAACTTATTTAAGCTAAAGCTTGCATCAGTTCCTAAATGCAACTTAGTGTCCATTTGAGAACAATTTATTTAGCTTTTTTTTAAATTTTTTTTGCTAAAAGTGTGTTGAAATATACATATATCTTGAAAAAATTTTGAAAACGTGAAGAAATGTGGGAAATTTTTTTGAAAGGCTATACATAAAAACTAAAAATTGAAGTTGATGCCAAACAAATTTTTAATGCTTGGAATGTCCGCTTATATTAGTGTGAAAATTGTGAGGGCAAAGAAGGAACAAGTAATGAAGGCATGGCTGCTGACTAGAGGCAACCCATTTGTCATGTGTTCCAAGCTAACACATAAATTTAGAATTTTATTATTATTTTTATTTTAAAAATCACTCCTTTACTTGTCACTATTTTCCCCTTTAAGGTTTGTTTGGATACTGCTTATTTTGCTGAAATTGAAAATTTATAAAGATAAAAGTTAGTTGAAATAATATAGTAGGGCCGATGAATAGTACCAAAAAATGCAGTGGGACTATGAATAGTAGTAAAAAGAAGTTGAATAGTGAAATAATTTTCATTGGAATCCAAATGCACACTTAGGGTGTGTTTGGATACCGCTTATTTTGCTGAAACTGAAAAATTATTACTGAAAGTACTGTAAATAAAGGTAAAAGTTAGTTGAAATAGTACAGTAGAACCCATGAATAGTGCCAAAAGTGCAGTGGAGCCTATGAATAGTAGCAAAAATAAGCTGATTAGTGAAATAATTTTCATTTTTATCTAAACCCAAACGCACACTTATTTCATTGTTCAGTTTATTTTTGCTACTATTCATGAGCTTCACTGCACTTTTTGGCATTATTCATGGGTCTCACTGTATTATTTCAACTAAATTTTACCTTTATCTACAATATTTTTAACAATAATTTTTTAATTTTAACAAAATAAGCGGTATCTAAATACACCGTTATTATTCACTTAAAACTTCAAAGTGCCCATATTAGGCCGTGGGTTAAAAAAGATTGAGCGATAACTTAACGGGCCTAGTGCACTTGAAACATATATGTTTGTTAAAAAAAAAACCCGGCCCATAAATTAAAAAGTGGCTAGATTTGAAGGCGTTAATATTTCAATTAAACGGTCCAGAACTCCAGATCAAACCCAAAGACACTTGGAAATTCCTAGGTAGCAGAGGAACCGGGTTCTAGCTGCTTTTGGATTTTTTTGTTTGGTCTCTCACTTTCCCTCTCCTTTCCTACTTCGGAAGAAGACCCATACACATACATCTCTCTCTCTCTCTCTCTAAACTCCCAAAATCAAAACCCCTGGCTCTGAAATACAATAATCAACACCATGAACGCACCCATAATCGGTGAGTCCCCTCTCTCTCTCTCTCTCTCTCTCTAAAATATTTTTGATTTTGGCCTGAAATTTAGTCTTGAAATTATAATAATTTTTTGTATATATGTGTTTTTTGTGTAAAGATCCACTGCAAGGAGATTTTCCGGAGGTAATAGAAGAGTATTTGGAACATGGGGTCATGAAGTGCATTGCTTTCAATCGCCGTGGCACCCTTCTTGCTGGTATTTTTTTTTTTTTTCACAAACTTTACCACTTACCACTTGCTTTTTGTTCCTAACTTGTTTGATTGTTTATTATTTTCATTGCAAATTTTGAATTTTGATAATGGGTGCTACTAAAGTTGTGATTTTGGTTACCTTGAGAAGCGTTGTGTTGTTTATGTTTCTGGGTTTATCTATATTCTTCTCGAAGTAGAACTGAAGAATGTCTTTTAGTTTCGTTAGTTGCATTGCAAGTTTTTTCTTATGTTGTTTTGTTGGGTTTCTTGTCTTGGGTAACAAATTGTTGGGGAAGTTTGCAATTAATTAACAGGAACCCCTTGTGTAAATTTGGTATGCACCCAGATCTTTAAACAAAGTGTGAAAGCAAATTCTATAGTTTTTTTTTTCCTTTTTGGAACATAACAAAGGGAGCTAAAATGGCACGGGCTTCCCTCGTAAGAGCTAGGAGGAGGGTGAGGTCGTGTGTTCTAGACTCACTAGTGCATCTGCAACAGTGCAACTTAACAGTAAAAAGAAAAAAAAAAATGCAACAGTGCAACTTAACAGTAAAAAGAAAAAAGGTAAAAACTTCATTGTTTGGTAGCATTGTTGGTCACTGTTATGTAAGATTAAAGGGATGGCACAACTGTGCGGTGGTAAATATACTCACTTTAAAAGAAAAACCAAATGCATTGCATGCACTTAACTTGTGTGCCTATAAAAATTAAGGTTGGTGCCTGGTAAGAACAAATGGAATAAATTAGTTATTGCAATATTCTTGAGAGGTATTATAAGTTCTTTACTGCTCATGTTGACACTGTTTTGATTGACCAGCTGGTTGCTCTGATGGAAACTGTGTTATCTGGGATTTCGAAACTAGGGGCATTGCTAAAGAGCTCCGTGACAAAGAGTGTAATGCTGCCATAACAAGTGTCTGTTGGTCCAAGTTTGGTCACCGTATTCTTGTATCTGCTGCTGACAAGTCGTTGACGCTTTGGGATGTTGTTAGTGGTGAAAGGATTACACGTACAACTTTGCAGCAAACCCCTTTACAAGCTCGTCTACATCCTGGTTCCTCTACTCCATCTCTCTGCCTGGCATGCCCCCTCTCATCTGCTCCCATGATAGTTGACTTGACCACTGGAAGCACAACTGTGCTGCCGGTTTCAGTCCCTGATGCAGGCAACGGACTTGTCCCTGCATCACGCAACAAATTCTCAGATGGAACTCCTCCATTCACTCCTACTGCTGCTTGCTTTAACAAGTATGGGGACCTTGTTTATGTAGGGAACTCCAAAGGGGAAATTCTGATAATAGATTACAAAACCATTCTAGTGCATGCCATGGTTCCTGTTACTGGGGGTGCTGTGATCAAGAACATAGTATTCAGCAGAAATGGGCAGTATCTGCTTACAAATTCGAATGATCGGACGCTTAGGATCTATGAAAACCTTTTGCCCTTGAAAGATGGGCGTAAAGCTCTTGATGACTTAGAGGAGACCCATAAAGAGCTAAATGGTGTTGAGAAATTGAAGGCTGTTGGATCAAAGTGCTTAACACTTTTCCGGGACTTTCAAGATTCTGTCACAAAGGTGCATTGGAAAGCACCTTGCTTTAGTGGTGATGGTGAGTGGGTAGTTGGTGGTTGTGCAAGCAAAGGAGAGCACAAGATTTATATATGGGATAGGGCTGGGCATCTTGTGAAAATCCTTGAAGGTCCAAAGGAAGCCTTGATTGACTTAGCATGGCATCCTGTTCATCCCATTGTTGTCTCTGTTTCCCTGACTGGCTTGGTTTATATTTGGGCTAAAGATTATACTGAGAACTGGAGTGCATTTGCTCCTGATTTCAAAGAGCTAGAGGAAAATGAGGAGTATGTAGAACGTGAAGATGAATTTGATCTGGTGCCTGAAACTGAAAAGGTGAGAGGCATTTAACCTGCTAAGCAGATTATTTGTTCATTTCTTTATCTCTAAAATATATGTGTGCTTGCAGGTAAAAGAATCAGATGTTAATGAAGATGATGAAGTTGATATAGTGACATTGGAGAAGGATTCGGCTTTCAGTGATTCAGATATGTCCCAAGATGAATTGTGCTTCTTGCCGGCCATTCCTTCTCCTGATGTTCCTGAGCAGCAAGACAAGGGCGTAGAAAGCTCGTCAAAGTTGGTGGACAGTAATCATTCTGGATCCCCTCTTTCAGAAGAGGCTGGACCAAATGGACGTGCAACAAACCATGCATCTAGCCCTCTTGAAGGTAAAATTATGTCTTGTTTATATATTTTTCCAAGTTATAACATACCTTGAGTTGACCTTTACTAGGAACAACTGAACAAGTATTCCGGCAAGCTTTAGAAGTGAAGTTTGGATGTGTTTTTGCTTCATATCTCATATCCAAAGTCTGGGTTCAAAAACTCCCACATTGAGTTTGAAAACCTCAATTTTGAAACTACCTTTGTCTTGCGCCCAAAAATTGTAGCCATAGCAATACATTACGAAGGAAAAAATGGGTGGCTCTGACAGTAGTAGTTCCATTTTTAGCTTTTTAACCTCATCAAATATATATTGAACACCTCTATAACCTGCCTACCTCTTCACAGCCTAAGCAAAAATCTAGTACAGAACATAAGTGCTTAAATTTGTTTATATGAAACAAGTTTCTTTAGTCCCACCCCATCCCTAAATAAAAGGAAAAGTATTATGTGAAAAATTGTTAGGACCTTATTAGTACCTTTTACCCCTTTCCTTTCTCCCTTTGAACAGTTTCCTCCTGTAAACCTTGTGTACTTGGGTTTCACCCCCTTGTTTTTGGTGCTTCTAGTCGTATCTTTTACAAAAAGGGGAAAAAAAAACAGAAAAAAAAATGGTTAGATCCTATAAGAAAAACTATAAGTAAAGATAAAAATCGTTCTAATTAAAGTGTTATTTAAACTATGATCAGCCATAAAATATTGAGCTGGATATGAAATTCAATTGATTTTTGTGCTCAAAATGGTTGAGAATCAGATTTGTTGGGTGAGAAAGCATTGTTGTAAATGTTCTGAAAGTGATGCTTGATGTGTGTGTGTGTGTGTTTAAATCTCAAAACCAGCAGTCCCAATTGATTTTCATGTCCTATGCTAGATCTCTCAATTGTAAGAGGGCAAGTGCTTTTCTTTTACATAATCTAGTGCCACTGAACATTTGCGAGAGTGTAACTTCTTACATTTAGTTTTTATTGCATTAAAGACAATAATTGAACTTTTTGCTGGGGAATTATGGAATGCTATTAAGACATGATAATCTAATCCAAAAAAATTAGATTTTTTTATTGTACAAGATGTAAAGTTGTAAACATAGCTTTTTTTGGGAGAAGGTGTTGGGGGGGGGGGGGGGGGGGGGAGGTTGAATTTAAGGTTTGAAAAACCAAAATTTACTTAATCTCATATGCTTGTAAATAGAATGGAATTTCTTCTTAAGCTTAATGTTCTGTGTGAGATTCCTTCAAATGAGGCACTGACTCATGCTGTTACAGATAATTCTATTGCAGATGATGCAGGAGGATCACGCATGAAAAGGAAGCGGAAGCCTTCAGAGAAAATTTTGGAATTACAGGCAGAGAAGGTCAAGAAACCCTTGAAGCCTTCTGGTAGATTGTCAAAAGTTAAAAATAAATCCGTGGCTGATCTGGATAACGGTAATGGTTTTCTTGGGGATGATGTTTCTGATTAGTACAATTAGATATTGAATCTTATATATTTTTCCATTTGTATTTCTGTAATCTCTTTTTCCTGTGGACAACTTAGAGGCTTAGGTTTTTTTGCCCCTTCTTTTTTAAAATTTGTGGTTGGCCTGGTGAAATATGTATATTTTCTTGGATTCATGCCCCATCAAGTTAACGTATGGCTAAATTATGAAAGAGAAGGGTTCGGATGCCACTGCTTAGTTTTGGTAGCATGATTTAGCAATGTTAAAGGTAGGTGTTACAGAGATTCTCCACATGTTTACATCTTCTGATCAGTAAAACTTTGGTTCTTTGCCAAACGGGTTGTTATGATTGAGCAATAGTAAAGCAAGAAATTACAGAAATTCTTCCTAACTGGTTGTTAATAATAGGTTTGTGTCTTTGCGAAGAGCCTTTGTAGCTCAGTGACATTCTTTTATGAGAAGAACTAGGTTTAAATTCTTTATTGTAATTATCGAAAAATAGTAGGTTAGTGTCTTTAGATCTATTAAAGACCTATTGTATCTAATAAGAAATCTCAGCAAGTTGGAAAAATATTATGACTTTGAGTGTCTGTAGGCTTATTGTGCCTAATACCAAGTTGTATATTTCACGTGTATAAAAGTGGCCTTTTCTGGCTTTGTTGTTGGCTGTTTTGATTATACTCCATGTACAGCAGAAGACCACAGTAACTTGTACATTTGAGAACTGGTAGACAACCAGCGGCTTCAACTAAAGCAGCCAGAGTTTGAGCAAGTATGAATTCGGGTGCAGATCTAATATGGAGTGAGAGATCTTGTTTCTCTAGTTATGCCACCCAACCTGCAACTGCATACAACATACTTCAACTGCATAGAACCATCCACTGTGACTTGGTAAATGGAGGCCTAAATTGATGATAAAGTTTGGAGTTTGGACGAAATAGATTGATCACTTTTCAGGGTGTTGGTAAAATAAAGTGGTCTTATTAAAGTTTGAATAAGCATTCATTTTTAGTATTTGAATGAACTTCTCAGACAAGGCAACAAGGGCTTATTAGCCCTTGGGCCGCGTTATTTTGGTTTTCCCAAAGCCTTGCAACAGCAGTATCAACAATAATGGAGTGTACTTAATAGTTTAAATGAGGAGCAAAAAACGTAAATAAGTTTTCAACAGAAAACTGCATCTAATGGAATATGGAGTTAATACTTTTTCCTTAATTAGGTTTTAATTGTACAATTGATCCCAATAAGTGGGTAAAGATTTATTGGGTAAAGATAATAGGCGAAACTACAATGTTAGGCTCTCAAGTTTATCTTGAGAGCATAATTAGTTTATCAAGTTTAAAAAATGAATTGCGTTGGTCATTTTACTAATTGCTGCTAGTTATTTTTTATTTATGTAAATGATGTGACATTTTTTTTAATTTAAAAATTACAATAGTTAGTATCAACAAAGGCCATCCAAGATCACCCAAACGATGAGGCATAAGATTAGATTGTATATTTGTATGCTGCCTAACTAATTCTGACACGTTCATAATTTCAAAATAAAACATTGATATTTCATTCATACACAAGACCAATGGAACACAATCAAAGTTTTGACTTGGTTCTCGAACTCTCACTCACAGTCTTTAGTTTCTCTTCTCATTAAAGTTGCATCTCTCTGTCTTCGGCGGTGGGAGTCAAATCAAAAGGTGGAGCTAGAACTCATTACCATCACAATCCAAAGACTTGTTGAGGAGAGGAAAATCAAAGAAACTTCCAATACTGATTGCCTCGTCCAAGGCGATGTCGTCGATGACCCGCTTCTTCTCTCCAAGTTGCTCTCTCAGGTTTTATTTGATTACTTCTTAAAATCCCTAAGATGGGTTGCACAACCACAAAGAGACGAAAATAGCAATACCTAAGATGGGTTGGTTGGAGGGGAGAAGGGAGGTGGAGGGTAGTGGCTGTGCGAGCATGACTATGAAACAAAGTGGCTTTTGGAGAATAACACCATTGCCATCATAGGGAGGTGGCGTCATGTGGAGGAGGACGATGGGTCTAGGGTTCAATCTATCACTCTCCCCCCCCCCCCCCCCCCCCCCCCCCCCCCCCCCCCCCCCCCTTTCTGTCTTACCCATTTTAGACTGTGAGACTTGGAGATTCAGATTTGATTTGGTTGATTTACGTTACCTGTTTGATTCATGAGGGTTCTTATGTGTAAATTCAATTTTGTAATTTTTTAACAAAAAAAAAATGCCACATCATAAAAAAGTCAGGTCATTATTCTGTTAGTCACATAAGTAACATCACTAACGGAAGTTAACAGAAAGACTTATATCGCTCATTATGAAAACTTGAGAGATCAATTGTGCACATAGGATAAATTTGAGGCTTCAATAGTGTTGTTTTACCAAGATAAGATCAAACTATTAGTGATTAGTATAGGATCTATGGAAAAATATTTTTTAAGTTAATTTTTTAATATGGTTTTATTTTGAAATTTGAACTACTTTTTTAATAAAAATTTTGTTGTGAAAAACCTGTGGATGAATTGAGATATGTTGATATTGAGAAAGTTGAGGAAGACGTGGCTAGAATTTCAGCTTACTTTGATTTCATGAAAGAGCATCTTAAAATATTTCAGAAAACTGAAAGAGAAATAAAACGAGGAACAAAGAAAGTTGTAAGGACCAGATTTGACTTGAATCCAGAACAGGAATGGATCCAGGCCCACAAAGCCCGAACAATAAATTTGTAGAGTGCGGGAGAAAAAGCTAGTCTGAATCTAGGACAAAGATATTGGATTATAGCATTAGAAGGAAAGAGTTATACGCATATATTTGTACAAAAAGTATCATCGGACATGCCCTTATACTATGACTTGAGAGTACTCAAGTCTTTACTTTTTTCTCTTTTTCTTTTTCTCTCTTTTTTTTTTCGTCCTCCTCCTTTTTTTCTCTCTTCGTATTATATACCATGACTTTTTTACCATTTCCTCCATCCATGTGTGGGTCAGGCGTTGAAAGTCCTTTTTTTCTACTTCTCTTGCCTTTTCTTGAATCTTCCATTCTTAGCTGTAAGGCTGCGTGTTCTCTGTTCAGGCATCACCTCCACATTAATGCGGCCAGAAGATTAGCTGGGTAGCATTTAATGCGGAGGTAACAGTACCCCCAGATATTTGTTATTTCTCACTCTTTTCCTTTATTTGATATTTTCCTATTCATTTTGTTGCAAGGTTTGTCCGAGACGTTACTCTAAGAGACTGATAAGTCTACTAGCCACTTCGGATAGAAGTTCCGAGGTGGCTATTGTCCTCGGACACTGTCAAATTCTTCACAGGCATTCTTTACTTTTCATCGGAGTGTAACTTTCATCTCTTCCTTTGCTGGTCGTCCTCGGATATTCTCTTATCTTCGGATTGGATATTGGGCCTGGCCCTTTCTTATGCAGTCTGTACATATGAGACTAGATATTGGGCCCGGTCTCTTCCAATGCAGTTTGAACACATGGGATCAATTGGCCCCCACAATAGCCCCTCAAAATCTTGCTTTTCGGCTCCTCGGGAGGAAAGGAGGATTTTGATTCCCTCGTCTGATCTGCCTTATGATCTGGTTTTATTGGGTCAAATCACAACAACACGTGTTTGTCTTCTTGTGACTCATCCCTGACTCTTCAGTGCCCAGGGCGTGCCTTCATTTAATTTTGGCAACTCCTTTATCTCCCACGTTCAACGGTTGGATGAGAATCCAACGGCGGTTGAGCTTTCTGGGAATTTGAGCGGGCGAATTCCCGCTCCTAATTTTTGCGCCACTATAAATAGCCTTTCAAATTAGTTTCTTGTCACTTTTGAATGATTGCGTTATTCTAGAACCCAATACTTTCTTTCTTTCTTTCATTCCTTTGTGTGTCTACAAATACCAAAATCCTGTCCGAGGACCATTTCTCACACTTGTAAGTCTTCCTAAACTATCTCCAACTCTTATTCCTTTTATTGTAAAATTTCCCTTATAGGACTTCTTAGAAAATGGGTATATTTAGGGAGTTAGTAGACACCGAGGAGAAAATGAGGAATTTTAGAACTAAGTATAACATCCCTCCACATGTGGGCGTTAGGTACGCGGCACAGGGTGAGTGGTATGATGAAAGAAAAACGAATGAGGTGGTCATCCCTATGATTGCCTTCATAGAAGGGGGGGGTGACCATTCCCATGGGCACCCTTACTAGGAATTACCTTAGGTATTTTAAGTTGTCCCCCACACAATGCACGCTGAATATGTTTAGGGTGTTAGGATGTATAAAAGCCCTGAACGAAAGAATGAACCTAAACCTAACCCACCACGATATAAACTGGATTTATAACCTTCAACACTTAAAAAATCAGGGATATTATTTAAAATCCAGGCACGCCGATGTTAGGATGATTCAGTGTCTCCCTGTATCTAACAAGGGATTAAAAGAAGATTTTCTAATCTTCTCTGGGCGATGGCATGATGGCTTACCATGCCCAGTTAAAGAGGGTGAGCCAGGTGGGGAATTAACTTATTTACTCTTCACACTTAACTTTACATATCTTCGCATTCCCATTGTTGTCAGCTGATACTGATGTTATTCCTCATTGTCTCTACTGACATTGCAGATCCCCACGCCACTACGCCTTCATTACGCTTAGTTAACAAAGCCAGCTTGGATAGAGTTCTTCAAGCTAAAATTTACGTCAACGAGTCAGACGGTCAGTTAAGAGCAGCACATCTTATCCTCGGCTACAACCCCATTTCGCGTTCATTCCAAGCTCCTTCGTGCGTGATAAAGGCCAAGGATCCTTGGCTTCGCAGAATTAGCGTCGCTTATGAAGGGTTTGTAGTCCGTCAAGGCGTTCCTCTCCCCAGATACTCCCCACTCAGTGAACCACTGCCTGTTGCCAGCCTCGCAGAAGTAGCACCATCTTCTCCCCCCATTTTTCAAGTAAAGGAGGAAGAAGGTTTTGTGGACCTCACCTTGGCCACAAACGATTACGAAGTCTTCAACCAATTTACTCCATCACCTAACACTTCTGAGGATATGGGCATCCAGAGGGAACCCCAACGCAGTCTCCAAGAATTATTGGAGAGCCAGCCTGGAAGGGGGGAGGCTGGGAGGTCTGCCCAACCAAAACTTCCTCCTCCCCCTCCTAAATCTCCTCCTCGTGCCCCTCAGCCACCTCCTCCCTTTAGGACCGAACAACCTGACCCTAAAAGGAGAAGGGAGCCCAAGGGCAAGGAAGTAATGGAGACCGGAAGGACTCGTTCTTCCAGTGAAGAAGAGGCCCATAGGCCAACGAAGCAACTAAGAATTAGCCATGCCCCCAGCTGAGGACCAGAGAGGGGAGAGGTTTAACCGCCTGAACCTCAAGTATGGCTTCCAGCTCCCATGCTTGGTGGTGAGCCTCTGACCGATGATGCATCGATCAGAGATTACAATGGGGGTATAGGCTGCCATGTGGCCTCAGTATTGGAAGAAACCCTCCTGCTCCCCAAAGATATGGTGGAGCTACGAGGACTAAGGAGGAACGAAGTCTTTCTCCAAGCCAAACGGTTTTTAGGAATGGTATGTATTGTTACTCTTTCAATCTTTTTTCTTTTCTTTTCACTTGGCATAACACTTATTTCATGTTACTTGTATGTATACACATTATTATCCTTATATATATATTTTTTTGTGTTTGTTTTGTTGTTGTTTTTTTTTTTTTTTTTTTTTTAAACAGGCCGTTCAAAGTACATTCAGAATGGAGGAAATATATCACTCCGTCGCACAGCAGTTGGACGGCGAAAAAAAAAGAAGGGTCTCTGCTGTGCAGACATTGACCATTGCTGAGAACAGCAATGCTGACCTCAAGGAGAAGCTGAAGGCTGAGGAGCAGCAGAGGAAAAGCGCTGATGCTGCCTTGAAGGGTGTTGAGACATAGGCCGAGAACCAAAGGAAGCTGGCCAATGAGATTAAAGGGCAGTTGGTTGCGACCAAGGAGCAGATTGCAGCCCTAAGGCAGCAGCTGGAGGAGGCTAATAGGCTTAAAGACTTGGCCGAGAAAGCCAGACTGCAGGCTGAGGAAGACAAGCTCAAAGCTGAGAAGGAAAGAGACGAGGCTGAGTAACACGGCTACGATGTTGGCATAGCTGAGACCGAAGACGCTCTACGGGCTGAGGTCCCTGCTGTCTGCCGTGCTTATTGCGCCTAGACTTAGGAAGAAGCCCTCAGCCAAGCTGGAATTGATGCTTCTTCTGCGCTAAGGAAGCCTGAAAATATCGTCTTTCCTCTGGCCTTGCAGATTCCTAATCAGAAAGATGCAGCTCCTCCTACTTCCCAGCCAATCAAAGAGGCTCAATCTCAACATCCTCCCTCAACTAGTCAGCAAGCACAGGGCAGAGAGCAAGAGACCTTGAAAGATTCTTCTCTGGATAAAGTGACTGAGGCTCCTTAGCCTGAGGCAGCTTCTCAAGACTTTGAGAAGCAACTAGCCTTGGTTACTTTACCTGCAGAAGGATCTCTTAAGGAGAAAGAGAAAGAGAAAGAGGCCCCTCCTAAGGCAGCTGACCAGGCTCCCAAATCCAAACTTCAGATTAAATTGAAGCCTTAGTTTTTATATTTGTTTTTAGCATAATGATAATGACTGTACTTTCATCTTTTGTACTTAAAGATCAATTTTGATAATGTATGAAACATTTTTCTTTATTTCAAGTAATACTTGTCAGCATTATTGTTTTACTTAACTGTATGATATTTACTTTGCTTTATTCCCTATCTACTCTCAAAACACGATACGTTATTAAGGAACCAGCATGCATTATTAAGGAACACAATACATTAATAAAACATAATGTTAACTTTCGAAAATATATCTTCCTTTTACCAAGTTCTCTAATAAGTTTCACAATTTCCAAGCAATGTCACAACACTTAAGTAACAAGCAGGATGTGAATATATTGAAACACACTTACGCTTATTTGATATCCATGAGGTTAATCATGACCTATAGAACAGGCCGAAACTTAATCCAAAAAATAATAACTTATATTCAAGATCATGTTCTAAAGATTTTAACACAACATATATTCCATTGAATATATTCCTTGACATTGCAAGGACAATTATTTTTACAATGTTCATGGTCCGAGGACTTGACACAGATGATTTTCCATTTCACATTTCAAGAGATGTCCTGAAATATTAATTTCCACTAAGTTTATGGTCCGAGGACCTGACATAATTTAGTTTTTGTTTAATATTCCAATAGATGTCATAGGATATTAATTTCCACTAAGTTTGTGGTCCGAGGACCTGACACAACTTAGTTTCTGTTTAATATTCCAATAGATGTCATAGGATATTAATTTCCACTAAGTTTGTGGTCCGAGGACCCGACACAACTTAGTTTCTGTTTAACATTTCAATGGATGTCATAGGATATTAATTTCCACTAAGTTTGTGGTCCGAGGACCTGACATAACTTAGTTTCTATTTAATATTTCAATGGATGTCATAGGATATTAATAGAAGTGAGGAAAAACACAGTATAACTTTTCTTATCAATAGTAATATCTTTTTAAATTATTTACATTCCAAGGATGAAGTACAGCTCTCTCATCTAAATCTTCTAAGTAGTATGCACCTATTCCTGCTACTGAAGTAATGCGATACGGTCCTTCCCAATTGGGCCCCAATTTTCCCCAAGCAGGGTTTTTAGCGTTTCCCACAACTTTCCTCAAAACCAAATCCCCTGGGGCCAATGGTCTCAACTTCACACTCATATCGTAGCCTTGCTTTAGCTTGTGTTGATAATAGGCTAACTGCACCCTAGCATTTTCTCGTCGTTCTTCAAATAGATCCAAGTTCCTCTTCAGCAATTCATCATTCCCATCTGAGGTGAATGCGCTAGACCTCATGGTAGGGAAACCGCTCTCCAGAGGGATTACAGCTTCAGCCCCATATGTCATTGAAAAGGGGGTCTCTCCAGTAGACTTCCGAGGCGTTGTCCTGTATGTACAAAGAACGTGTGGCAGCTCTTCAACCCATCTTCCTTTGGCGTCATCCAGCCTCTTTTTAAGTCCGCTCACGATGATCTTATTAACAGCCTCGGCTTGCTCATTTCCTTGTGGATAGGCTGGAGTGGAATACCTGTTCTTTATCCCCAGATCAGAACAGTACTTCCTAAAAGCTTTGCTGTCAAATTGAAGACCGTTATCTGAGATGAGGACGTTGGGAACCCCAAATCGCGTAACTATGTTCTTCCAAATGAATCTTTTAACATCCACATTCCTGATATTGGCTAAAGGCTCAGCTTCGACCCACTTAGTGAAATAGTCTGTGCATACCAGGAGATATTTCTTGTTTCCCACAGCCTTGGGGAAAGG
Organism: Quercus rubra; assembly: GCA_035136125.1. NCBI lineage: Eukaryota > Viridiplantae > Streptophyta > Magnoliopsida > Fagales > Fagaceae > Quercus > Quercus rubra. The sequence continues at coordinate 35,384,059 of CM068733.1, read as the reverse complement.
ACCCACAATATCTAAACCCCATTGAGCAAAAGGCCACGGACTAGAAAGAGGGTTGAGCACCCCTCCAGGCTGATGAATATTGGGTGCAAACCTCTGGCATTGATCGCATTTCTTGACATATTCCTGCGCCTCTTTTTGCATGTTTGGTCACCAATATCCTTAGGTAAGAGCCCTGTGAGACAGTGACCTTCCCCCTGTATGACTTCCACAAACCCCTTCATGTAATTCCTCTAGAAGTGACTCTGATGCCTCTGGGTGCACACATAGCAAATAAGGTCCAGAGAATGAGCGCTTGTACAATTTTCTATCATCGGATAGCCAGAATCGAGGAGCTTTCCTTCGCACTTTATCAGCTTCAGACTTTTCTTCAGGCAGTACATCTTTTTCCAGGAACAGTGATATAGAATCCATCCATCTGGGACCCAGCGTGATCTGATGTATCCGTGGAGCACTCTGATGCGTCAAAGCTTGCGTATATAGGTCTTCCACCAAGACTACCCGAGGCAAATCTTGGGCCGAGGACGTGGCAAGGGTGGCCAACGAATCTGCATGGGTGTTCCCACTTCTAGGAACATGAGACAAGTCAAAAACTTCAAACTTTTCTTGTATACTCCTGACTTGACCTAAATATTCCTGCATTCTTGAATCACGTGCCTCTAGGTCACCTCTTACTTGTTCCACAACCAGTTTCGAGTCCGAAAAAACCTTTACTGCCTTTCCCCCCATTTTTTGAACCATCACCATCCCCTTCAGCAAAGCTTCATACCCTGCTTCATTATTCGTAGTGGAGAAATTCAGTCTTAAGGATTTCTCGATGGTAATCTTCTCAGGGGACACCAGTACTAGCCCCACTCCTGATCCCCGTTGATTGGCTGCTCCATCAACATATAATTCCCAAGGCGGTAGGCCCTGAATAGAGGCCACGCCTACCAACCTTTCATCCATTGATTCGTCTCCCATTTCCACCTCCTCTGGACATTCAGTAAATTCGGCCATCAAATCAGCGAGCACCTGCCCCTTTACAAAGGTACGAGGCATGTACTTTATATCAAAAGCCCCTAGAATCGTACCCCACTTAGCTACCCTCCCTGTATAATCGGCGCTCCTAAGCACTGACTTGAGGGGGAGTTGAGTCAGAACGACCACAGTATGCGCTTGAAAGTAATGGGGAAGTTTCCTTGTGGCATGCACTACAGCCAATATCGCTTTTTCTAGTGGCAGATAGCGCACCTCAGCCTCGTTAAGTGATTTGCTCACATAATAGACTGGCTGTTGTATACCATTGTCCACTCGTATGAGCACAAGGCTTATGGCATGTGGAGCAACGACGAGGTAAGCAAAGAGGACTTCGTCCACCAATGGACTAGACATTATGGGTGGATGGGACAGGTAGCGTTTAAGTTCTTGGAATGTCGTGACGCACTCCTCGGACCATTGAAACTCTTTCCATTTATGCAATAGAAAAAAGAAAGGTCTACATCTTTCCGCTGACCTAGATATGAACCGATTTAAAGCTGCCATCATCCCAGTAAGCTTTTGGACTTCCTTTGGATTCCGAGGTGGTTGCAAGCTATTGATTGCTTTGATCTGATCTGGGTTTACCTCAATTCCCCTATGAGTCACCATGTATCCTAGGAACTTTCCTGACCCTACTCCAAAGGAGCATTTGGAAGCGTTCAGACGCAACTTGTGCCGCCTCAGGATTCCCAACTATGATTCGAACATTTTTGTCATCATCCGTTGATAAGTTGATCCTGCATTTTTCAGGCCAAAATGCATTACTTTGTAGTGGTAGTTCCCCACAGGAGTGACAAAAGCCGTTTTTTCCTGATCTTCCGTTGCCAATGGTATTTGGTGATAACCTTGGAAGGCATCCAGGAAACTCATCCGAGGATGACCTACTGTCGCATCTACTAATTGATCTATCCTCGGCATAGGGAAGGGGTTTTTGGGGCAAGCCTTGTTAAGGTCTGTAAAGTCCACGCAGACACGCCATTTTCCTGTCTTCTTCTTCACCACCACGGTATTAGCCAGCCATTGAGGTTAGAATATCTCTTTAATAGCCCCTGCCTGTTTAAGTTTAACCACCTCACTCTTGATTGCCTCTACGTGTTCATTTGAGGGGCGTCGAGGTGGTTGCTTTTTTGGAGTGGCTGAGGGATCTACATTTAAACGATGACAGATGAATTCCGGATTTAAACCAGGGGCTTCATAGGCATCCCATGCAAAAACGTCTACGTTTCTCCTCAGAAGTTCAACCAACTCCTCCTTCTCCTGTAGGGGCAGCCAAGCCCCAACCTGAAAAAATCTCTCAAGGTCGTCCCCTATAATCACCTTATCCAGGTCCTCACAATTCGTCTCGTCATTTGGCCCACCGTGTAGTGACGATGAGGTTTTTAACTGCTATAAATCATTTTCTTTACTGGCCGAGGCGCCAGTCTCTAGTTTATGCTGAATTGCCGCAATTAAGCATTGCCTAGCCATTGACTGGCTTCCCACTATCTTCAGCACTTGATCTCCAGAAGGATATTTTACCTTCTGATGAAGGGTAGAAGAAACGGCACCCAAGGAATGCAACCATGGCCTGCCCATAATGGCCGTGTACGGGGAAAAAACATTTACCACGATAAAATCTACCTCAACCACATCCGATCCAGTTTGCATAGGCAATCTGATCTGGCCCCTAGAGACAACCATCTTACCTTCAAAACTCACCAAAGGTGAGCTGTATGTAGACAAATCCTCGGGCTTTAAACCCAGACCCTTAAAGAGGTCAGGATACATAATTTTCGCTGCACTTCCCTGGTCAATCATGACTCTCCTCACATCGTATCCACCAATTCTAAGGGTAACCACCAGAGCATCATCATGTGGCTGTATGGTTCCCTGTTTGTCTGCTTCTGAAAAACTCAACACTAGAGGGACATTTGTCTTGACTCTCTTCGGCACTGAATTAGGCTCATCATCGGAGTAATGGGATACTGACATTATCCTGGAAGGGCAGGATCTAGTCCTCCCTGCGGCAGCAAATATGACATTGATGGTGCCCAAAGGAGGCTTCGATGCAGGATTTCCCTGAATCGCTGCACCAGTCTGGCCTCCTCGGCCACTGGAATGATGCAATAGATGCTTTAACCTCCTTTCTCGGACCAGCTGCTCTAAATGGTCCCACAAGTTCCGATAATCTTCAATAGTATGACCATGATCTTGATGATAATGGCAGTACAGGTTTTGGTTACGATTGATTGGATCTCCTGCCATTTTATTCGGCCATTTAAAAAATGGCTCATTCCTTACTTTCTCCAAGACTTTTTGCACTGGTTCCCGAAACACAATGTTGACCGCCTGGGCGTTGGCAGATGCAGATTGCCCTGAAAAGTCTCTCCGAGGACGATTGTTCTGCAAACGATCTAACCTGGAATCCCTCCTCTCTTGGGGGATCACCTTCGCTTTCCCTTTTCCTTGCAACTGATCTTCCTCAATTCTTCTGTATTTGTCAATCCTATCCATCAGCAAGCGTACATTGGTGACAGGTTTGCCAGTGAGTGACTTTCTCAAATCATGCTCCGCCGGCAATCCTGCCTTAAATGTACTAATGGCCACATCATCATAGTTCCCATCTATCTCGTTAAACATTTCCCAATATCTATCTAAGTAAGCCTTCAAAGTCTCTCCCTTACGCATAGACATAGATAACAAAGATCCTAAAGGCAATGGTACCTTACTACATGTTATGAAGCGAGTGCCAAAGGACTGGGTAAGTTTCTTGAAGGAGTCGATGGAATTTGCCCTAAAGCCATTAAACCATCTCATTGCCATTGGACCCAAGCTGGACGGAAAGATTTTACACATTAAGGCCTCATCCTTTGAATGGACGGCCATTTTTTGATTAAAATGGCTAACATGCTCTACTGGATCTGTCCGGCCATTATAAAGAGAGAAGGTTGGTTGATTAAATCGCCGAGGAAGGCTGGCACCCTCGATCCGACGTGTGAAAGGCGATTTAGCAACCTGATTTAATGCCTCGTTCATGGCTTTGTTTCCTAGACCCTTATGCACTGTACTTTTGCTCTTCCGCCCATAACTACTGTATTCCTCATCACTGGAGAAGGTTTCACTAGGCGGAGTTCTAGATCTCTGCCTATACGTGTCATTCTCGGTATCCCCAGAAGAAGACTCAGATTCAAATGAGGCTCGCCTCCGCCGTGCGCGGCGTAACTTCTTCTTCAACTCATTAATTTCACGTTGCATGTCTTTCTCATTCTCTGCATGGGACACGTGACTTTTCCCACGCGATTGGCTCCTATTAGTGTGCATGGTTTGCCCACTTTGCTCACGATCTCCCCTTTGTTGAGGGTTGACCTCCGATTGGCTATATTGCGAACCTCCTGATGCCGCCTGGTGCGGATTGTCATTACCCTGATGTGGCCCTATCGTTGGTTGATGCGAAGCTGACTCTTCCATTTTGTGCACTAAACCAAAATCTCTTTCTGATCAGATCAAGCAGTTTCCCACAGACGGCGCCAATTGTAAGGACCAAATTTGACTTGAATCCAGAAAAGGAATGGATCCAGGCTCACAAAGCCCGAACAATAAATTTGTAGAGTGCGGGAGAAAAAGCTAGTCTGAATCTAGGACAAAGATATTGGATTATAGCGTTAGAAGGAAAGAGTTATACGCATATATCTGTACAAAAAGTATCCTCGGACATGCCCTTATACTATGACTTGAGAGTACTCAAGTCTTTACTTTTTTCTCTTTTTCTTTTTCTCTTTTTTTTTTTTTTTTTTTTTTTTCGTCCTCCTCCTTTTTTTCTCTCTTCGTATTATATACCATGACTTTTTTACCATTTCCTCCATCCACGTGTGGGTCAGGCGTTGAAAGTCCTTTTTTTCCACTTCTCTTACCTTTTCTTGAATCTTCCATTCTTAGCTGTAAGGCTGCGTGTTCACTGTTCAGGCATCGCCTTCACATTAATGCGGCCAGAAGGTTAGCTGGGCAGCATTTAATGTGGAGGTAACAGTACCCCCAGATATTTGTTATTTCTCACTCTTATCCTTTATTTGATATTTTCCTATTCATTTTGTTACAAGGTTTGTCCGAGGCGTTACTCTAAGAGACTGATAAGTCTACCAGCCACCTCGGACAGAAGTTCCGAGGTGGCTATTGTCCTCGGACACGGTCAAATTCTTCACAGGCATTCTTTACTTCTCCTCGGAGTGTAACTTTCATCTCTTTCTTTGCTGGTCGTCCTCGGATATTCTCTTATCCTCGGACTGGATATTGGACCTGGCCCTTTCTTATGCAGTCTGTACATATGAGACTAGATATTGGGCCCGGCCTCTTCCAATGCAGTTTGAACACATGGGATCAATTGGCCCCCACAAAAGTGTATACACAACACAAATGACCGAAAGATATTGTATATCTTCGAAACAATTCTGAATTCTTCTCTTATTTATTTATTTATTTTTCAGATAATACACTTTTTAATGCTTATACACAAGGTATATATAGAGTTGCCTTAATTGCCATATTTTGGGATTTGGGTGGCAATTTGCAATCATGATTTGTGTTTGTGTTGTATAGACTCGTAAGTATTCAAATATATGGATTGACACAAATATGATATGTTTATTAATCATATTAGGATCCCTTTATCCTAACATGATTTGATAATTAAATAGGTTGACATGACAAAACTTGCACAACTTGTTTAATAAACGAGTTGTGCTATGGTTTACACAATCTATTTGATAAATAAGTCATTTGGTTAGGTTAACAAGTTTACCTAACATGAATAACTTGTTAGCAATTCTCATATTTTGTATACTTTCTCATATTTTATATAAGTATACAAATTGTAAGGGTTATATTAGTAAATTGGCATATTTTGAGACAAAATGCACTTCACTTCTATTTGAATCTTAGGTTCTAATATGTTCTAGAAGATCATTTAGTGTTCAACAAGAGATATTATTGAAGACATAAGAATTCTCAAGACTTAGTACAAGAAAAGTTGGAACTATAGATCTCAACACCTACTCGATACTTGTCGATCTCTTAAGATTTAATGAACCTCAATGGCTAGCTTGACACCTCTTGATATCTTTCGAGCGACAGGAAAATTGAAATCCAATATTTGTTTTTGGCCTATGATGACAAAGGTTTCCTAGTGTTTCGTGTACTAGGGTTTCAAAGCCTATATAAGCTATATTTTACAACTGTCATCATACATACATAGAGATACACAATGATACACTCTTAACAGAAGTTGCTATGACTTTTTGTGTGCCTTAATGTTTTGTACCAAACTGCTTCTACATCTCCAAGTGTGGATTGAAGAACTTTGCCAAAGCTACAACAATCAAGTTGTTGTGGCGTTAGTCATGTATTGGGATTTGTACAAAGGAGAAGTCTCTATAAGAACTAGTCCAATTGGGTATTAATGTTGATATTGGTATACGTTAGTAGGTTTTGCTGTAGGTATGTACTTTGAGATAATCTAGTTGGAGTAAGATTCATTTACTTGTAATCGCTTGAGTCTTGATTGGTGGATTCTTTAGGAGTGGTGACCTGAAATTCACTCGGTTGGGGGGTTGGAGGGTTTGGCTTTTTGTATGTGAGAGTTTTCCCCATTGTGATCAAATTACCGTGTTAAACTTATTTTTCATTGCTCTTTAATTTGGTTTAGTGATTTGATTGTGCCCTAATCTGATTTGCATGTAATATTGACTAATTAATCAACTTAGGTAATTTGATTAATTAATTGGGGCCAATCTATAAACCATCACAAATATATTCCATACATAATCACCAATAATTAAAATATAATTATAACCATAAATTAGATAAATCGGTAAAATTGAAAATGTTAAATGGATTAAATTGGTTCAAACAGGTTCCACGTGTCAAATTCGAATTGACATATTTATTAAATAAGTCAATTTGTGTTGACTTAAATCTAATACAAACCTATTGAGTCTAAACCCTAACTTACTAACTTCTTGTTGTATTTACAAGTTGTGTCAAATATCGTCAACTCTAGCTATAGGGGGTAACTTAACCAATTCTATTACAATTAGTTGGAATATAACCGTACAACTGTACCAACTAATTTGTACAAGTGCATTATCCCATTATCTTTTTCATTAGCCACCGTTGGGTACTTCACTAATGGATTAAAAAAAGAAAAGAAAATTAGAATCTATAAACATAAAACTATAATAACTCCATCATTTTTCTTGCGAACATGGCAAACTATCACTCTCACCATTTCACATATTATTTAGATGACTTGATAATCACATAATTATTGTGTCGTATTTTCTAACTAAATGATTTTTTCTTTTTATCACAAACTTGTTATGTTGTACTTATTGTTTTTATTTTTATTTTTTGTGTTCATGTACTCTGATAGTTGCCTCTTTGTTAATATTATTAATTAAGTGGTAATTATGTTGAAATAAAAAGTCATTTTCTTCTTTAAATTTTGTAATTTTACTTTTTAGAATCAATTAATGCACATTTAAACATGTGTTTTCCTTCAATTTATTTAATTTTGCCTATATATTCTCCCAGCTTTCCCTTTGGCATTCAGGCCTTCAAAATTTGATCGGGTGTAATACTTTAATTGTTGTTTTGATCTCACTGTTTTCTGGGACAATGGCTAGCAATTCCTTGCAACAACAGATTGCCTCCATGAGGCAATCCTTGTTTGATGAGGTTTTTATCTTCTTTAGTTCTTAATTGAAGAAACATTTGTAATAGTTTTTACTTCATTTTCAATATCCCATTACCATGCATAAAAATTATTTGAATGTCAAGCCCTCCTTTTCCCCTAGAAGATCACTGCTAAAATTTCTATGGGAGAATATTTTTTATTAATAAAGAAAAATGAGTAGTAAAATAAAATTTAATACTGCACTTCACATATTATCTAAGACATATTATATGTTGAATATTCTAGTTATCAACAAAATTTATGTTGGAAATGTGAAATCGTTCCAAGGAAAAATCTCTGTTAGAGATATATTAGTCCATTAATATAGGTCCAAGCCTAATTCTACTTTGTGTGCAAGCCAAGCCTTCTACTTGTACTAGAAGTCTATTAGTTTAGGGTTTAGTCTACTATATATACACATGTTATGATTCATTATAACACAGGATTTGTACTACACTATAATATATTATTAATGTAGCCCTTTAGGGTTTCCTCTGTGGATGTAAGCCGTTAGCACATCCATACTAGCATATACAACATGGTGTATCAATGCTAATATTTAACATCCCAATGTTTTTCATAAACTTTTCAAAAAGAAACTTGAAATTTGGTGCAGATATTAACATATAGTACTAACTAATAAAATCCCAATATTTTGCAAAAACTTTTCAACAAGAAACTTGAAATTTGACGCAGATAATAACATATTTTACTAACTTAATTAATGTTTTGCAGGGAATCCTAGATCGTCAACACTTCATTCAAGTGGAGTATTTGGAGGATGGGGACGACCCAAACTTTGTTAAGGACTATATAGGTGTATATCTCAGTGACTCACTGAAAAATATCAATGCCATAGAACAAGCACTGTGAGTGGCATAGTAAATAAAATTTCTTGTGATGCTTTTTCATTTAGTTTAAATCCACATTCGTTAGTTAATTTCTTTTCTGAGTAAATTTTGTGAAATTTTAATAAACAATAATATAAGAACAAGGAGAACAATAACAGTACGTATCACCTTAAAATTCTAAACTTACACTACGTGATTGGATTAATTAAGATTAAATAATATTCAGCTATATTTGTTTATATAGTGAGGCTAAATCCCTTGATGTCGTTGAACTGGAAAAATGTCTTGAACTGTTGAAGGATGACTGCCTCAAGTAAGAATAACACTTCTTTTTAGGATTATTAAGACTGCTTACTATAATCTTTCTCAAACCCCACAAAAATTAATGGAAACTTTATGCATTGCATACGACATTTTGTTTTTTATACTAATATGATTTTGTGCATTGGACGCGGTCTCTATTTTGTTATTATTTCCAGCATTGGTGATCAAAAGGTCGCTGATGAAGTCGAGAAAATGCTGCAATGTTGCAAGGGAGCTGACATGGAAGGGTAAGTTCATTTATACCTACTTGTACTTGAATCCTTTTCCTCAAGTCATAATAAAATTGGAGTATTAGATATAAAATTATATGTGTTAATATTTTGTTATTATCTATGATTTCAGACTAGAAGCTAATAGTTAATCACTACTATGTTGAAGTTTGATATCAAAGTAACACTTTCACAATATGCCATTAACAATAATAGGATTGAGATAGGTTTTACAATTTACAAATGAGCTTAGACTATTAATTATATGAAATATCTCATAGAAAATTATTGGGAGAATGCTACTACCTTTGTTAGTAGTTTACGTTATTTCATCAACACATTGAATTTGGAGTCCACATTCATTGGTATAAGTGTTAAACCATTGTTAGCATATTTATTGACTTATCAATAACTATGAGCAGAGCTAGGACTGCACTTTCTACTGTGAAACAAGAGTATAACACTCTGAGGAGCAAATTGGAAGCTTATCATGAGGTCTCTCTCTCTCTCTCTCTCTCTCTCTCTCTCTCAATTAATTCTCTTGCTTGTGGTCAGCTAGCATAAATGAGTGACATGTGGATTTAATTTCCATCCATTCTACAGCTACTTGAACAAAGGGCTGCAGTGGCACCTAAACCTCCAGGCAAACGGAAACTACATAGCCTAAGTGGGAATAAATGGTATGTGGTGGATTAGCAGATCATTCACCATTTCAATAATGCTAGTACTTGATTAATAATAACGAATATATTGCAGGCATTTTGCCTTCATTACTCAAATATATAGTAGTGAATAAAATAGAGGTGTTTTGCCTATGTGCATGAGTTTGTTGCCTCTACGTTTCTTGTTTGTCTAGAACTAGTTTGTTCATGGTGTACCATGGATGGGTACCAGTTCCTTCGTCAAGTTTGCTTGTAATAAAGGTTACCTATATTAGGAAACCCTTCTACGTTGCTTTTAAATGTGAATCCAATTTATATATTGTTATTATCCTTATTTAGATCAAGTTTGTATGAACTCTAGTAACCAACTAACTTGATTTATGATGCTTTTGAGAGGAAACCTTTGCACGGCATTATATTTATTAATATTATGGAGTGAGATTTTGTAATGAGTGGATGATTTGAATAAACCAGGTTATCAACATTTTAAAAAGTCGACTTTTTGGTATCTATTTAAATTAATTATTGATGATATACTAAAATCCAATCCTAGGATTTTAAGAATTCTACAATAGAATTATTCTAAGAACTCCAAAATTTTTTTATCCAAATATTATCTATAAAAAGACAAAATGACATTTTGCATGGCTTCATGGCAAATTAGTGGTCTCTCTCTCTCAATGCACGAGAAAGTTTAACAAAATATAACTTTTTTTAATATAAAATTTGTTAATTATGGTATTCATTAATAGACATTTAATTGTAATTATGTTTGTGTATGAAACTATTTATTCAACCATTTTAAAGAAAATATGATGTAACAAGGTTCTAATGGAGAGTATATGCCATTTTGAGGAATTCTTATAAATTTAAGGCAAAAAAACCATTTTACTATCTAAATTTTAGAATTATTGTCTATTTGATCATTGTTATTTTCAACTTACAGTCAATTTCTGTTAGTGAGTTGACAACAAGAACCAAATTGACTACAATAATAATGTGAAAAAAGTGTGGGTTTTAAAATTTTATGTAAAAAATTGAAATTAGTATAAGCCAACAATATTATAAAAGTCAAGGACTTAAATTTCGTAAATATTATAGATATCTACTAACAATATAAAAAGAGTCAATGTCTCTAGCTACAGTAGTATTGGTTTATTCAACATTTATCTTCTGTAACAAGCCAAAAGGGTGAGTTTGGGTGAGAAATTTTTTTTAATATTAAAAAAAATGTTATGCCTATAATATTTTCACAATAACTCTTAAGTAATAAGTTATTATTGACTATTATTGGCGAGGAAAAAATAATTTTAGTGGTGGGTTCAAATTAGAATCATTAATAACTTACTCTTGAAAATTTATTGTAAAAATATTGTAGAAATATTGTAGACGTAATACTTAGTATTTAATACTATTACCTAAAAGCCTTAAAATAAGGAAAATTGGTGAGCTACTTTTTTTTTTTTTTTCCTCCTAGTACGCCAGTTTGGTTTAAGCTTGTTTTTGTTTTTGTTTTATATTTTTAATGATTTTTATATGTTTAATGATGCAATGTAAGCTTACATCATAGAATGTAAACACACAAAAAGTGTTAAATATTATACATATTTGCAAAAAATGGTAAATATTGTACAACATTTGTCAATTTTTATGTGTCTATAATATAAATTTACATTATAAGTACAAAGTAAACATAAAGATATTATGAAAATATTGTGTCACATGTGTCAATTCCTTATGGGACAAACTAAAATAAAATAAAATAATAAAATATCAAACCAAGATCTAGCACAACTAAAAATAAAAGTATTGTACTGTGAAAATGTCGTGACATTTTGTTGTTATTAATTATCACAACATTTTCACAATTATTGAGGTGTAAGTTCGTTATAGGTCAAAATAAGATAATAAAATATTAGAATGGGATCCACCATAGTTGAAAATATAGGTCCTATGAAAATGTGGTGATATTTTGTTGTGTTCCTAGACTTTTTTTTTAGTTAAATTTTGTAAACCAAAATTCACTTTTTCAAGCACAGTTTTCTTGGGCTGATTTTTTTGTTTGTTTTTATTTTTTTACACATTGTTTAAAATTTAAAGTAAAAAAAAAAAAAAAAAAACAATTTTACACCAAAAGTAAAAAATAAAATTGGGCCCTTTAAGTTTGGGATAATTTCATTCCTCCCTAAACTTTAAAACTGAGGAAATACCCCTAACTATTACTGAGTTAAATTATTTTGAAATATTATGATTCTTAAAATGTTCCATTTTACAATGTCTAAAATACCCCTACTAAATTTTAATATTCCAAAAAAAAATTTTCCGTGTATTTTGAATTTTATGCGGTAATCATACTTGGAAAGTTGGAATGGTGATATATGGTATTTTATTTGTTACCTAGAAAACGTTGATTTTCTTCGGTTAAATATTCTAGACTTAAAATTTTATCTAATAGAAACTTCAATGACACATGCCTTTTATTATCATTTTTTTTAATTTTTTATTTATTTTCTTATTTAAAAGGATGTTCATTAAAAACTAAGTAAGCTAAATATCATGGCTAAACTCATAAAATGTAAGATAATAAAAAAGGAAGTATGAATAACAAAATCTTCATTGTTGATAATTGCAAGTATTTGATGTAGACCTTCAATTGTATAGTATATGACATCATTTATTGTGAAAATTTAAATATTGTGACAATGTCTTAGTAAAACTTAATTTCTCATTATTGGAAAAACATGATATTCATTATCACTCTTAGAAGCTTTTAGTGAGTGGATACTGCCTTTAGCAAATAGCTTCTAAGAAAATATCATGACAAATAAATACTTATATATTAAAATAGATACTCTAAGTTTAAATACATAGTTTCATTCTTCTTCAAATAGAAGTTCTATCCAAATTTTCTAACTCAAAGGGGTAGCACGTGCCTTGCATGTGCCACCTAAACTAGTAAATCCTAAAAGCTTAGAAAACCTAAAGTTGTAAAACTAAAACAAAGATGGATATATGTACCTACGGCCTATGGCCGAAAGTGGAAAGTGTAGTTAGGAGTTAATTGATGCATAATCAAATAGGTTGAAAATTGAAAAGTGATAAAATGATAATATAATAATTCAAATAATTTTGCTTTTAAAAAAAGAAAGGTTTTTTTCCTTTTTACCATTGTACTCAATAATTTTTTTATTGAATGTGAATTTTGACAAATCCATTATTGGATTACTATTTTCCTTATATTCTCCATACTTGTAAAATTTTCAAAAGATCAAAGATCATTAGATATTTCATAAATTAAATGTTTAAATTTCAAGTTTTTGTGGTATAAAATTATATATAAAAAATAAGTTTATGAATAAAATAGTAAATAAAATTTCGATTAATGCAAAATTTGATATAGGTGTTAAGAATGTAAAGAATATGAAATTTAATAGTTAGATTTTCAAAATATGTAGACATGTTAATATTTTTTAGCGAACTTTTTACCTAATCTTTTTCCAAAATAAATGTAACAAAATGCATATCGAGAGAAAGGCAAAATTGTGGGCCAATGGCTAACGGGCTAAGCTGATTCTCATGCAAATCAATCTAACTGGGCCTCTACAATGTTCCAGGCCCACATAGCCTGTAAAACCTCAAGGGCACAAAATTAAAAAGGTAACAAAATCTCCTTCACCACCGTAGGGTTTATGAAATGGACATAGCCACCGTGTTAGTGTCAGTCATTTCTTCTCACTGGGATAAAAGCCTACTCACAGATATTCTCAGTTAAGAAGATTTTGTTTTTTCAAAATATTTCTTTGAATAGAGATATAAACACCAATCCTTTTTCTTTTCTTTCCTGTTTTACAATGTATTCAAAGTTGCATAATACTTGTATGAAAATTTGGTATCACTAATTGTATTCTTCTGTTTGCTTTGTTATACAGAGATTTGCTTTTGGTGCTAGAAGAAACAGATATTAGCTTGAAGATTGAAGATGTTCAACGGTGGAATTTTATTGTTTATTCTTATGAAACCCGACTGAACTTTTTGTTATATTTCACAATCATTTCCAATTTTGGTATTCTTCACAATCAAGCCATCAATTCAAGTAGATCATGTTTGTTTGTTAAGCTTTATGGCTATTTTTTGCAGTTGGTTAGATGATCTACAATATGTTCCTATCAGAATATAAATTTTATTAAAAGCAAGGAATAGAAATTGAATGAGATCATTTTATTATTATTAATTTTGAAGGAAGTGCATTGGGTTTTCCAGAATCTTGAGGGTTCAGAAGTTTGTACTAACTAGTTGATGTCCATACAAGATTTCACATGTAATCTAAAATTATTCTTACATTGAAATACAAGGAATATGGATGCATTATCAACCAAATTTTCTCATGAATAAATTGGGTCAATGAAATCCCATCAATGCTGAGGAGAAAATCCAAGAAACCTGAAACTCTAATAGATATGCATGCCTTACATTCTTCCTCTTCAACCAAACCAAAAGTTCAGTATATACATTCCTTATACTGTAGGATAAAAAGCACAAAATTATCAATATAACACAATATTTAAACATTTGAACATAGTTGTAGATCTAGATCTGTTGGACAATGAACATGTGATTCAATCTACCAAAGCAAGAGATAATTAGATACCATATTTAGATATTTCTCTCCCGGAGGACAAAGATATGGTTATTTTTGGCAGCCAAAACAAGCCACTGGATATAGATGCAAGGTACAATTGTTACAATAGTCCATGAAATGAACCCTCAAAAACCAGTTTCATAATAGGTGTTAAGAATCTAAAAATAAAAAATACCCAAAAAAGAAGCAAGTTACAGACAACTAAACATAACTTGCTTGGACGCATTTTTTGCAAGTGAGAGAAAATATGGAAAGCAGTTATTACAAAAAATGACTGCACTATGAAGAAACCTAAAACTAATCTCTTTGACTTGCCGGTAGTAATTCAAGTAAGATACATCAATACTAGAAGCCCTTGATGTTGACATTCCATATCACAAAGCCTCTCACTTCTTGTTTTTGATTCTCATTACCCCAGCAAGTCTAAACAAAAATAAAAACCGAGGATCAGGTATTGAAATTGCCAAGCATTACAGTAGTTCAGTAACATTGCATTAATAATAAATGTTGTTTAACATTGTTGCCTTGAAACATTAGCTGGTTATGAGGCTACTTATGTGATACATCTAAACACATCTTCCAGGTTTAATAAAAATGACTAGTATTTGCTGCCGGATGACATGTGACAAGCAATCTATTTCCATACCAAACAGAGAATACAGACCATTAGTGCATTTTAACAATTGAAAGTGCAAGTTCATAGTGATCAAATTTCCCATATTATCAGCAACTGTCCTAGTAACCCCCTGCCCATAATTTCTCTATGGCTTTCTCTACCTCAATTCCAACATTTTCATGCTTAAAAAACCTAATATTCCAGAATTTTAAGGTTCTCTAAACAAAAATGCTGGAAGAGTTGCTTCACACTGTTTTTGGCCATGGATATGGAAAACAGAGTTTGCTTTGGATTGGAAGAAAAGATGATCACTGCCAATCAAGATTCACTTACATTCCTATCCATCCTCCAATGCCATGAACAATATCACTGAACATTGCACCTTAGTAATGCAAACTCCATCCTTGATTAGATAGGTTTACTCAATCACCACCAAACATCCATAACAAAACTACTGCCAACTTGCAATAACAAAGTTACCTGCAGCTCCCATTACAAAATTTGTTTCTGTTAAATGTTAAAACTCATTCACACAACATTTACTTTCATTATCAGATCTAACTTCTAAGCTGTCAGCACAGATAACACAGTCCTCTTGATTTATGATATTCAAATGCTTATATTCCACTTGAGAGAGTGAGTGAGAAGGTTTTACAAATTTTTTACTTAAAGATCTTTCCATATCCTTTCCTGAGATAATTCCAATTTTTTTCAAGTTCATGATTTTCTGTATTTTCCTCATCACATTTGTAGCACCAAACCTTTATACAGAAACACATAAGCATATAAATTATAAAGCAGAAGCAACCTTTTCAGTAGAGTGCCATTAACATGTGGAATTTGGATATATCTACAAAATAGGATAGTGTGATCATAAAATTGAAAATTAATTAGTTTACAAAAATTGAATCATAGATGCATAACAGAAAGTGGAACTCAGTATCAACCAACCTATGATCCATTTATTAATCAGCTTACTACCAATAAACCATCTATTAGGTTGTCATTGCGGGAAATCTTTGGAATGTGCCCTCATGTGAATGCACCTACAAATAGGTCACTATTCACTGACTACTAACAAGGGCAGAGAGTGGATTCTAGATTACATCAGTTGTCATGTATTCATTCCCTCTATTGGCTCCATGTGCTATACAAACCCACCAACTAAGCTACACATCTCCCTTCTAGCCAATTAGACGCCTAGGCACCTTGCTACACTCTATAATCTCTAAGAACTCTTCCAAATTAGCAAGTAATGAATTTCTCTTAGCAGCATTGAACTTTAAGCATTAAGGCTACATATCAATACAATCACTGAAACACATTTCACATACCAACATACAAAAACTCAAAAATTCACAAAAACTGCAAGACTACCTTACAACATTACCTCATTCCATCGAAACTTTGGCGCCAACCTCCTTCATCTTAGCAATAATCGACTCTGCCTCCTCCTTAGTCACGCCTTTCTTCAAAAGCGTAGGCGACTTCTCCACCAAATCCTTAGCTTCCTTCAACCCCAAATCAGTAAAAGTCCTCACTTCCTTGATTACCTTGATCTTCGCCGCGGCATCGAACCCTTCGAGCTTCACATCGAATACAGTCTTCTCCGCCTTCTCCTCCACCTTCTTCGCCGCACCACCGCCCTTCCCCTTCAGTCCCCCAGGGACCATCCCTGGCATCATCACCATCATCGTCGGCATCTCAGTGATCCCCAATTTATCGCGAAGAACTTCGACGAGGTCCGAGACCTCGAGAAGAGTGAGACCCGAGAGCTCATCGACAATCGCCGAGACTTGCTCTGATGGAGCTGGTGGCTTCGATGGCTTCGATTCCTGAGCAGAAGAGGTTGAGAAAGAAGGGAGCTTGGATTGGATTAGGGCTAAGAGGTTAGGATTAGGGTTTTGAGTTGTGTGGAAATTGGGGCTAGGGTTTTGGGGGAGAGATTTGTGAATGTGTGAAATGAATCGTAAATACCTCATTGGAGCCGAGGCCGGCAAGCGGAGACTAGTGGTTTTTCCGACGCCGGTGCGGTGATGCAATCGGAAATGAATTAATGGTCCAGTCCAGTTCTAATAAAGACGATGATGCGCTGCATCGTAAATATTGTTTTGAGACCAAAACAGTTGGAAATTCTTGTACTAAAATTTCTCAAGAAACAGAACACAACAGCATTGAAAAGTTACTGATAAAGATTCAAATGCAACAGTAATTTATAGCATATATTAAATAAATAAAAGACAATCGAGAGAGAGAGAGAGAGAGAGAGAGAGAGAGAGAGAGGAGGAGTACCTAAGCAAGAAAGATGGTTAAGGCGAGAGATACAGCGTGCGTCCCAACTGGGGATTTTGGCTCAGAGAGAGAGAGAGAGAGAGAGAGAGTGTTCAATTAGGAATTAGGGTCAGGGTTCAGGAATGGGCTCAATGGGCTTAAAAATCAAGCCCAGGCCCAAGTTTGAGAGAGACTGAGAAAGATTTTGAGCTGTAATCACTAATGATTCAAAATATTGCTTAGTATTTTCAATATATATATATATATATATGTTTTTTTTTTCAGTATTTTTGTATTTGTATTTTTATATTTTTTGACTTGGGGATTTTGAGCTACTTAGTGTAACTATTGAGGAACTGCCATACTTCCTATTAGGCATTGGCTTTTGTTTATTTGTTGTAGTATATATTCATGGTAAAGCATTTCTTTGGTCAAAAAAATTATTTATTTATTTATTTATTTTTACATGGAAATTGATATTAATTTTATTTGCATTACATTCTGATTTTAGTTGTTTAGGTTATATATATTGAGATTGAGTAATGTATATTGTTAGTGTCTGATTGAGTAATGAGTAATTATGGTATAACTATGAGGTGGAATATGCTTTTGTCTGTTGGCTGGATGAAGAAAAATATTATTTGGCATTTTTACCTTTTTTTTTTTTTTTAATTTGACTTTTTTTTTGCTTCTGTTTTATGTGTGACTAGATTTTTGATGGCTTGTTAAATAAAAAAAACAGTTTGCATTTACTTGAAATCTTAAACAGGTTGATATATTGAAATTGGGCTTGAAAGCCCAATTTTTTTTATTATTAAAAAAAAGTTTTTTTTTTTTAATATTTCAAACCGACCAAACCGACTAAACCGATCGCAAAAAACCGCATCGCTATGGGTCGGAAAACCGACCTTAGACAGTGTGCATCGGTTTCAATTATGAAAAAACTGATCTCTATCGGTTCAGTAATAAATTTGGAAAAAAACCACATCGATCGAACCACGCACACCCCTAACTTGATAGTGATAAAGCTTTCATGGCTTTTGAAGTTAAAGTTGAGAACTGAGAGGAAATGACTGACACTGACACGGTGGCCATATCCATTTCATAAACCTTACGGTGGTGAAGGAGATTTTGTTGCCTTTTTACTTTTGTGCCCCTGAGGATTTACAGGCTATTTGGGCCTGGAACATTGTAGAGGCCCAGTTAGATCGATTTGCATGAGAATCAGCTTAGCCCATTAGCCATTGGCCCACAATTTTGCCTTTCTCTCTCTATGCATTTTGTTACATTTATTTTGGAAAAAAATTGGGTAAAAAGTTTACTAAAAAATATTTACATGTTTACATATTTTGAAAATCTAACTATTAAATTTCATATTCTTTACGTTCTTAACACCTATGTCAAATTTTGTATTAATCAAAATTTTATTTACTATTTTATTCATAAATTTATTTATATATATAATTTTATACCACAAAAACTTGAAATTTAAACATTTAACAAATGAAATATCTAATGATCTTTGATCTTTTGAAAATTTTGCAAGCATAGAGAATATAAGAAAAATTGTAATCCAATAGTGGATTTGTCAAAATTTACATTCAATAAAAAAAATTATTGAGTACAATGGTAATTTTAGGTTACAACTAAGTTTGTTGCCAAATTTTATCTATTTACTAGTATGTAGTCTAATGCATATGCATAAATACAATTAAAAATAATCACAATTATACCGTTCAAAATATACATGGTATTAGCTTACATTTTTTTTAAAACCATACATTTCTAAAATATGTAATGGTTTCTCATTATATATACTAGTGTTTAGACCCCTGCATATGCACGGGTACAATTTTTAAAAATAACCACAATTATACAGTTCAAATTATAGTTTTTTTTTTATTTTTTTTTATTTTTAAGAAAAGTTTCAAATTATACATGGTATTAGTTTACACTTTTTTAAACCATACATTTCTAAAATATGTAATGGTTTCTCATTATATATATATAATTTATAATTTAACTAGTTTTAAACTCTTCGGTTTTTGCACCAATAATTCACTTGGCACAAAAATTAAAAATTTAGATGGACAAGTGGAGGAAAATTGAACTCCAATTGAAATTTAATTTAAATCTAATTGGATTTAGACTCCTCAATTTTTATACTCAATAATTCATTTGACATAAAATTAAAAATTAAATAAAACACATGGCACGAAATTGAGAATCTAATTAAAATCTAATTTGATTTTCTTTGAACTTTGACTATAAATATATACCAAATATGTAAAGTTGAGCAAATGTTGGTTGTGACCCTTCAACTGTTACACAAAGAGCCAATTTGATGATGATCCTGTCCATTTAACCTAAAGACATAAGAGCCCCCTCCATTATATACAGCCATGTCAGTTTTGCCATCCATTGATGTTAGTGCAAACATTGCATTATATCATTGAAGATTATAACGAAAATGCACAAATGAAGATCCATGACAACTCAACAAATCTTCGAAAATGAAACACAATGATATGCTCCCTCAACTCTTGTGTGAGCTGATGTTCCTTGGCACCATTAAACTCAACATAGTGGGAAGTAAGAATGTCTCAAACTTCCTTGGTTGTGTCATATCCTCTAAATTTCATGCTGACATATAGACCGGAAGTGTTGTGCAGCTAAGAAATGATTTGATGATTCATGCTCTCCTAGACTTTAAGGTGAGATGTGAAATCATCTCTAGTCTCTTTCTCACCTTCTATGGAGGCCTTACATTTTCTAGCCATGTAGAGCCATATATATAGCTTGCAACCTTGGATGCATTAGAAATATGGAGAGATGATCCCTTTCAAATTCCATACTATTCATACAAAACCAGGGGAGCTGTATATCAATTAATTCCTAAACCCTTGTGTTAATATGTATTGAAGTTTTTGTTTTAGTTTTTGATGGACACATGGATGAAAAAGAACTCTACAATTCGTATATGCTCTTTAGAAGAAATCTAGAAGTGATTTATTGATAATGGACACCAAAATGGATAGTTATGGTGTGGTCTTCACAAAAATTTAAATATATGACGCAAAATTGAACTCCAATTTCATATTCTAATTAGACTTTCTCCCAACTTTGCATATATATATATATATAAAGAACTCTACAATTCATATATGCTCTTCAAAAGAAATCTAGAAGTGATTTATTGATAATACACACCGAAATGGATAGTTATGGTGTGGTCTTCACATAAATTTAAATATATGGCGCAAAATTAGACTCCAATTTCATATTCTAATTAGACTTTCTCTCAGCTTTGCAAATATATACACACACACACACACACACAAGCTTGTAACCTCATGCATATGCATGGATATACTTAAAAAATATACATTAAGATGCATTGTATAATTGTTACATATATAATTTAAATATTATTGATAGTCATTCTTATATTTTTTGTAACTCTTTAAAAAGTCTTGTAAGAATGTTATTAGGTAGAAAATGTAAATTGTCCATTTTTTAAATATTTTTATGTTCATTAATTCTAGACTCTTTGGTTTTTGTACACAATAACTCACTTGAATGGATATTTATAATATGGTCCCACATTTGATTCCAAAATTAAGAAATAAAACTCTCTCTAAAAATAAATAATTTAGGACACATGGCGTAAAATTGGACTTCAATTGTAGAATCTAATTAGATTTTCTCTAACTAGTGTGTAAGCCCGTGCATATGTACGGTACATTTAAAAACAATCACAATTTTATATATATATATATAAATTGTTTGCTTATTGATTATGAATTAAAAAACAAATTGAAATTAACATTTAGAATAATAAACGTAAAAATAGAATTAGTCATGCCAAGACAACATTTCTAAGGGACCAATCCCTTCACCAAAATAACTTGGAAAAGAGTTTGACAAAGACCATCTTACTAAGATGTGTAACTTTGTTAGCATTCCTATAAACCCAATTAAACTCCAGCCGGTCAAATCTTGCATATAGCAATCTGACTTCAACAACAAAATTAACAGTTCTCTAGTGCACTAATTTGGATCTATTGGTCACTACCTCAACTCAAATTTTAGAATTACCCTCAATTACCACATTCTAAAGCTACTTTTGAACTGCTAATTCCACCACCCCAAAAATGTTTTGGCTTCCACTTGAATAGGGACCTTAGTATTCACTTTTTTTGAAAAGGCAAATAAGTTGCACTATAAGCCACATTCCATGGGTGCATGTAGAAGCTATGCTTCATACATGATTTTGATATCAAGTTCAACATGACATAAAATGACCATGAATGACAACATTTAGGAGAAAAAGTTTTGTCTTAAAAAATTTAAAACTCAGAGCTTGCCTTGAACTATGGACAATGACAATGCCTCAAGAGTCAAGGTTAAGTTATGTACATTAGATTTGTGAAGCTTAAGGTCAAAGATACAATTATCAAATGACATGCACCCACTATTATCCTCTGGTTCACAAATTAAACTTTAAAGTATCTTCTCTATCAACCAAGGTATTCACCCACTATTATATTATGCTATATGATTCTCATATGAAATATTTCTAGATTCATTCATATGTGAATCTTCCAAACCAAAATTCGCTCACAAATTAAGACAAATAAATAGCTTTTGTTGAGGGCTTTCATTTGTTCTACTATATTTTCTGCTATATGATACCATTGTTTCTAGTAATACTTAGCTTCATTAAAAGTCACACATAACTAAGTATATACTTTGAAGAGCAATACAAACTATGAAAAAAAAAAACCTATTATAAAAGTTCGTAAACTAAACAAATTTCTCTGAAAATTGGTTGAATTTATAATTTTCCTATTTTTTTGGTTTTTTTTGTTTTCGAATATGATCTTTTCAAAGATAAGTAACAACACTCATATGGAATGCTATATTTTAGCTAAATCGATAAATCTCATCTACCTAACTGTATAAAAATCTTGTATTAAAGTCTGGTCATTGTTACTAATAGTATAACTAAATTTGACTATATATTTTTTCATTATAGATCTTATCTCATGCAATATGAAAAATTTCAAGAAATACCACTTTCAACTTAGTGTCTTCAAAAAATAAGTCATGTACATTGGACCTGGAAGAAAAAGAACTATTAGTCTTGCCCAATCATACCTTTATATTCTTACCACAAATAATTGGATTACTGGCTTTGTTTATTTTTGAGATGCAACCCAAAACAAAAAAGGCATACGACAACACTCAATTAATATTATATAAAATCTCCAAATAGCATTATAATGAAGTATTGTTTCCAAAAGCCATATTTTTCAAATTTGTATGGTTGCTTATTTTAATCCTCATACGGGATTTAAGTTTCATTTATACATTTGAATATTGATATTGTTAAATTCAATGGTTAGTTATGAAGCAAAAGAGTTGTTAACCGTAAAAAAAATATGTGAGAAAAGGAATTGACAATGTTTCATAAGTCAATGAATATGAATAGAAAAGGGGCTACAAGTTTACTTACAAATCCGTTTGTTGTGCATTGGGGGTTTGCCGGTGTGTTGTTAAGAGTTGTTTGCTGATCGTAGCAAGTGGTTAGGGGTTGAGATTATATTTAGAGAAACATTTAAGAGAGAGAGAGAGAGAGAGAGAGAGAGAGAGAGAGAGAGAGAGAGAGAGAGAGAGAGAGAGAGAGAGGAGCTTGAGAGTCTACATAGAAGTGTCTAGGTGAAATGTTCTTGTTTAAGTTATTTTTGTGGTCTTCTTGTTTTTTGTATTAGGTGTTAATGTATTATTTATTTTTGCACAAAAATTTTAAAATTTTAGATAGGACACATGACGCAAAATTGAGAATTCAATTAACGCACTTGACCCAAAAAGAAGAAGACACGTGGCGCAATTTGAAAATTCAATTGAAATCTAATTGGATTTTCTTTCAGCTTCACCTATTATTATTATTTGGAAGTAATTTTTATATTTTTTGAAGACCCATATATACTATTTATTTTGTTGTATATAGTATTTATGATGTTTCTGTTGGGCTTTGTGGAGCCTAGTTGTGTTTGATTCGAATTATGATCCAACCTGAAATAATGTTGTTACAGTTTTTTAATGGGAGATTTTCTGAAACTTAGTCAATGGAGCGGAGGCTTGGGTTGATAGACCCAAGCCTTTTTGGCCTGTTTTTGTAGCCCATCGTGAATCCTATGCGTAGGATACAAAAACTGTTGTTTTGGAGATTAGGGTTTTGATGTCGTTTTAGAGAGAGAAAAACTATACTGTCGCACTCCGTATTTTTTCTTAAGAATAGCGAAATCCCTACAACTCCATGGACGTAGGAAAATTTCCAAATAATGTAAATACTATCTTGTGTGTGATTATTTCTCTTTGGCATATATTTTTCTCTATTTTTGCATCTCACAAGTTTGAGAATTTTGTACATATTCCCATCACTTTCCCCACACTATTGTGGAATGCTTTGTGGTCCGTTTGGATTGAGAGAAAGTAGAGTAGAGTAGAATAGCATTGACCCAAAATTAACCTATTTTTAGCCAACTCTACTCTACTCCCCCTTCCTCTCCTCTCAATCCAAACAAGCCCTTAAAGTTTCATTTTAGTTGTATTCCTATAGGAGATTATACCATATTAGAAATTTAATATTTAAAATTATACTTTGAAAAAAAAACATAAACTTTATGTCTAAAACTGAATACTTCACCTATTGAAATGAAAGAAAATAATTTGTATAACAAAAAGAAAACGTGATCAAACAAGAAAAATTAGCTATATACACTTCAATTTATTAAGATTTAATTGTCTCTAAATGGGCCTTCATCTCCTTTAAAAACAAAAAAACAAAACAAAAACAAAAACAAAGAGAATGCTAAAATTTAAGAAAGTCTAAACTAAAATTAAGAGAACTGGTCTCGTTTTACTAAATAAATTTTGCATGTCCTTTAAATAGAGAAGTAGAGCACACCAATTAATTTACAATCGCATATCAAAACTGTAATAACAAATTAAATAATTTGAAACTAATCTTAACAAACTGCAACAACTATAATATTAGACCTCACAAAAACAAACTGCAACAACATTAGGGTATTTAGTAATATTTATATGACTAGTACTAAATACCCTAATGTTGTTGTCTTCACTAATTAATCTCTCTAGCAATAGGATCCCCTTACATTTAAATTTAATCCTTCGTGTCCCTTTAATTTTTACTAGATACTTAATTGGTATTTTATGTTTTATATGTGTTTTTTAATACCATCGTATTTTTTGTATGCTACGTGTCTTACATCTAGATAAATATTAAAGAAAATTGGAGAATGCATATGGGAGAAGATAGTACTTATAAAGTTATCAAATAAATTACATATGTTGTCACGCAAGCCCCTCACATGAATGGGAAAGTGAAAAAATATATACATAAAACAATAAATAAATAAATAAATAAAACTACATTAAAATAGATATAGAATTTTCCTTACATTGAGAAAGTTTACGTAGGGATATTAGTTGGGCATGGTGGAACAGATATGTCGGTTATCCCTTCCAACATCGATGAATACAACACTCTTCATGAAGGACAAAGAAATGGTTCATCTTGAATGCACCATAGTCCCACCTTAACCATATTCTCTAGGGTTCTCTTATCTACTTCTTCACCACCCACAATCTTCTCTAATTCTCTAGCAAAAAAGCACTTATATACCCAAGTAGAAAGAACAATTTCTTCAGGTGTTGATGCATTAACATCCATGTTCCTTCTGCAACATACAATTGCCAAAAGTACCATTCCATAACTATAAACATTTGCCTTCACTAATATAGGGGTGTTCTTCCTCTACTCAAGTGCCAAATACCCTCTAGTTCCTTTGACCATCGTGAAGGTCCTTGTTTGATTTGGCATTAACAATTTTGCCAAGCCAAAGTCAGAGATTTTAGCAATCCAAAAATCATCCATCAAAATGTTTGAGGGTTTTATATCACAATGAATAATTGGGGCCTCACACTCCTCATGTAGATAGAGAATCCCTCTTGTAACATCCAATGCTATTCTTACTCTTTCATCCCAATCTGGACGCCTTACACCCTTAAAAAGAACATCGGCAAGGGAGCCATTGCTCATATATTCATAGACAAGAAGCCTCTTTGAGCCCTCAGCACAATAACCTAGCAATTGAACCAAATTTTTGTGATAGGTTCTTCCTATTGCTAGCATCTCCGCACGAAACTCCCTTTCACCTTCTTCCACCAATTTCTCCAGTCTCTTCACTGCAACAAGCTTTTTACCTTTGTATAAAGCCCCTTTGTATACTGTTCCGAAAGAACCTTTACCCAACTCATCTTTGAATCCATTTGTTGCTCTTCTGAGCTCATCATATGAAAACAAATTTAAAGTAAGCCCCTTAGTCAGGCCAAGTACTTCATTCTCTTTCAGTCTTTTATACCTTAGAACTCGAATTTTGAACATCTAAAGGCCAGAAATTCCAAGGCCAAGACAGGAGAACGCAGTAAAAGCTAAGATTAAAACAAGAATTTGCACTATAACCTTTTTGCTTTTGAACACGATGGCAGGAGGCTTCACTGGGATGGTTTCATTCCAGCTTCTTTTGCCCACCTTGAAGAAAGCTACGGTATCCATGCTTGTATCCCTTCTAACATATCTCAGTGGAAGCTTGTGTCTGGCAATAATACGAATTAGTGAACAGTGCTGCCTCACAATTGCTGTCTTCCAAGCAAGATTGGAGACATTCTTCCTTCGTTGAAATGGGTTCATTTGTGAAAGGAATATCGTTACACATCATATTCAGTGTGGTAGTGATGTTATATGATGCTACATGATCTTTGCCGCCTCCGCACCTGCCTACTTCTGCAAAGTTTCTCACGCAGCCGAGAGATTTATGATTCGCGTCAACAAAATCTGTTCCAGGAAGACAAGCACAGTACGGTTTGTCGTCATTGAGTGTGCAAAAGCTGTTGAAGCCACAGAAACCATTCACTTCGCAAATATGCTTGTCCTGCAATGCTGACCACTGAGTTTCTGATGCTTTTAGTTTGCCAGTAGTCTCGTCAAAGGCATGTGAATACAACCGGAATACTCCACCAACATCGAGAGTTGCACGATAAATGGTCTTGCTGTTGTTGCTTTCTAAGGAAGTAAAATTTTGAACACTTTCCATACTAGTGCTATTGATGATTTGTAGAAGCCCTGCATCATTGAGAACAAGGCAATACTTATTAAGGCCATATCCATTTCTACCATATCGATTTCTACTATATCCACCAGGTAAAGATTCCCAGTAAACTTCACTTGCATCGTCTACCGTGTTTGCCAGTTCTAGAACAAAGTTTCCATCATACTGCATCTTCAAACGATACCGTCCAGTTGAGTGGTTGGTCTCCGATGCACTAGAGAACAATCGACCACCGAAAATAGTATCAGTTGGATATCTGAAAGTTTCCCAAATGATGGAATCATTTTTGTTGTAAAAAGCAAAATTGCCAGAATCAAACATGCAGGCAAAAGAAGCAGAGTCTGACGTTGTACTGATAGGCTTCTCCTTTCCTTGCTCATCAGTTTTCAAAAGAAGCTTACCACTCTTTGTTAATTTCAATGTCGCATTTGATGTGACCGGAGGATCATCACGGTTTGCTGTCCACACAACTGTGATATTATTGTCTATATCCACCAACCAGATTCCAACCATAAAATCATTGCCTTGCGGATAGAATCCAAATGCAAATTGAGTAGAAGGTGAAGGCCATGACGACATTGACGAGGGGATAACCATGGGATTATAGGATGACTGCATTGCTTTTGTTGAGGTTGAGCTCCCCCACATGTAAAGGATATAGAGAGCAGAAAGAAAACAGTATATGTGGAAGCCATGAGAAAAGGATAGCAAAGGATCACGACAACAAGCTTCCTAGCTACATCCACTAAGGATTGTAAGTTATGGCAGCTAGCTGGCAATTGCTAGCGCTTTTGTGTTTATTACACACAATCTGAACAATGTTAACACGATTATTTGTAAGATTGCATTTTATTGGATGTGAAATAAATTTATTGTTAGATGCAATTTTTTTAATTATATCTTCCATGTTTAATTTTTCAAGTTTTTATAGTTATTTCTCAAAAAAGTTTTTGTATTCTTAAATTATGTATTAAAAATATGTTTAACGAAATCTAACATAAATATTAAAAATATAAAAACATGTCATTTAATAGTGTTATATATATATTAACAGGTAGAAACTTTGTCCTTATTTGTAAGAAAATAGCAATTAACTATTTGTGTGCCACTTTATGTGGAGGTCGGCAATCCGACTTCAAATCTGACTCTGAGAATATAAATATATAAAACCCTTTTTTGGCTCTTTTACTCGATTTGCCTTCTCCATCCAATACTTACACCTTTTGAGTCTTTAATTTGCTCTTTGTTTCCCGACGTCTCCCAATAAAAATTTGTCAGATTCACTTGCTTCTCAACAATCCATGTGATTTGTTTTTCTGGATTTTTTTTGGTTCTCACTTGCTTCTCAACAGCTTTGTTTTGGATGTTTTTAAGGAAGGAGGATAACGAAAGGTAATAGGAGTCCTTGAATGAACAATTTTGAAACTTAAGAAGCATAAAATTATAAATCTGAAATTAATTATGGTCAAACTTAGAGTATGTGTTTTGCATCTTTCCCCCATCCCCCTATTTTTAATGCTCTAAAGCTTATTAATTGTTCTTTTTTAATTATTTTTTTAATATAATTTTGTAATTAAATGTGTATGATTTAAACTTAGATTCGTACATTGAAAACACTAGGAGATGTTAATCATTTGAACTAGAAAGCTCTTGATATTGTTTGTCAATGTTAATTTCTAAAGTTTTAGTGAATTAACTCCAATGATCCAATTGTTGAATCAACTGAGACCTATAATAATTCTTAATAGAAAGAAAATGGGTGTTCCATAAAACATTGTTTCTTTTGTTAATGTATTGGATGTCAACAAAGGAGATCTTTTAGGATTAAAATTTTTGTCTCAAGTACTCTAACAGGATAGGTTATAAATGATTGTCTATCACTTTTCAGTTTTTTTTTTTAAAATTATTTTTTCCCTTTAACCCTTAGGTTTGATAATGTGAATCTATTTTTTATATGACTTCCTTTCTTTTTTTCCTTTTTCTCTCTCTATAGCTTCACTAATTCTAAATGATTTTGATAATTAATTTTTCATTCTTTATGAATCTAGACTCTGGATCAATAGCAAGAGTGAGTGAGTGAGTGAGAGAGGTGAAGGTGAAAGAGAAGAAAAAAAGAAATTTAGTGGCTATAATAATTTGGTACTTATTTCTCTCACTTTTTTTTTTCATAATTTTTTTTAAAAAAATGATCCTAATTATATTTAGGTTGGATGGTTTTAATCATTTTAACATTCTCGGTCAATTAATAGTTGCTCTTTGACAAATTGTAGTTGATATCAATTATGGGGAAATTGAGTTTTGGAAAAATTTTATTTTATTTGGATATGAATACTTAATTCTTAATTTCAAAAAATGAATAACTTATTTTTCTATGTTAGATTAAAATTAAAAATATATAAAACAAAAAAAGGATTTTTTCTTGCATATAAACAGGGGAAATAAAGGTCACCGACTTTTCTTGGTCCGAGTTTGGATTTATGCCATGCCTATGTTCACTATCAATCAGTCTAGCAAATTTAGCCAATAAATGGGCCACAAAGTTGACTGTCCTCCTAACATAACTAATGGAGTTGTATATTTGCATAAGCAGTATATCAAAATCTCATTTTCCTTTAGCTGAATGGTAATTTTATATAAGATGTGTATCATATATTAACCTGATAACATTAAGAAGAGCTAAAGATTTGTCTAACTTTGGAGAAATTATAATATCCTTATAGTGAACTCTCCTATCTTTGATACACTTCTCAATGCTTATACAAAAAGTTATTTATAAAATTGCTCTGATTGTCATATGCTCTTATAACTGCTTTAGAACTTAGGATAAAAAGTGTTACAAACATGTTATTACTCATAATTGAAACTGTCATCCGTCTTGCCTGAGACAAGAGTTAGCTCCCTCATTGATGCTGATCGGAGAGGTTGGAAAATCATCACCTCGGAGTTGTGTGAGCTGTGTAACGAAGGCCCTGAGGACGTCCTACATGCTTTGTGGAATTGCAGAGTGTTAGAAGGCGTGTGGAGCTGCCACAGTTGGTCCCAACAGGCTTTAAACCCCCCTCCTCTAACCTTTTGCGATTTAGTGGATTGTTTCTTGCAGGTGACGGAGGACTTCAGGAAGGAGATTTTTGCTGTTTCAGCTTGGTGAATATGGAACCGAAGAAACGCCCTACACTTTGGGTGCCAGGTGCAACCCATTGCCAATATTAGTTCTCTGGCAAGTAATTTTCTGCAAGAATTTCTAGCTGCTCAGGAAGAAGAAGCCCAGCCCGTGCATTTGCCTATAATCCATCACCAATGGAGATCCCCAAAGCAAGGCTACTTCAAAATCAACTTCGACGCAGCTGTCTTCAAGCCTCTTAATTTGGCAGGAATCGGGGTTGTCATTCGTGATTGGCGTGGTGAAGCTACTGCTGCTCTAGCCTCGACAGTTGCTGACTTGGAAGTGCTTGCCTGTCGCCGTGCCGTGATGTTTGCTGCTGAAAAGGATCTTCAAAACGTTATCTTCGAAGGGGACTCAGCTTCAGTGATCAACGCTATCTCTCAGGAGAGTCCGGTGTTGAACTCGTATGGAGACGTGGTGGACGACATTCGCACCTTAGTTTCTGTTTTTCAGTCATTTCATTTTGTCCATGTTCATCGATCTTGTAATGTGGTTGCTGATGCATTAGCTAAGAAGGCCAAATGTTCAGTGGGGCCTCAGGAATGGGTTGGACGGCCTTCCTGCTGATATTGCCCAACTAGTTGGTTTTGACTTTAAGACTAGTATTGGTCACATTATAAAAGATTGTAACTTTTTAAGGGGTTTGTTCCAAACTTGTTCTTTCTCTCATGTAAGGCAACAGGGTAACGGAGTTGCTCATGCTCTAACTAGGAGAGCTAGAATGTCTTTTCCTTTAACTGATTGGATGGAACTGGTTCTACCCAATATTACCTATTTAGTTTATGTTGATGTAACTTCTTAATTTTTCCATACATTAATAAAGTGGATCCTTTATTCTCCAAAAAAAAAAAAAAAAAAAGTTGGTTTTGACTTTTGATGTTCCTTGAACGTTGTTTTCTTTTTATAATAAATTCCCAGTCTGTTTGGCTGGCTTCTCAAAAAAAAAAAAAAAAAAAAACTGTCTCCAACTCAAGATTTCAATGCTACCAATTTTATTACCTTTAGTTGGAATGTACAATGGTACAACCATATAAGGGTGTTAATGTTCGACCCAACCCGCGAACACGACACGAACCCGACACGGGTTTTTTCGGGTTAGGGTTGGGCCTTAATGGGTTTGGGTTATAAACAGGTCGACCCGAAAGCAACACGATAAGGAACGTGTCATAAGCGGGTCAACCCGCGTAACCCGCAATAGACACGTTTGACACGCCAATTTATTTGTGTCAACCTGAAATGACCCACTTATCACAACCCGTTTAACTCGTATAACAAATAAATATTTATTTTATTTTAGATTTGTCAAATACCTTTTATATCCAACATATATTTTAAATTTAAAAAGAAAAGCGAGTAATTACAAAAATTTACAAGGGATATAATTGGAAATTGAAACTTTACAGACCCTAGAACTACTAATACTTTTTTTTGGCATAGACCTTGCACAAATGAAATTGAATGAGCTTGTGGAAAATGTTATGAATTTGGACATCAACAAAGAATCTATGGATGATAATCGTGGTCATAGTCAGAATTAGTCTACTGTTTGCTCAAATTATTTCAATATTGATACTTAGTAATTGGCGAGTTCCAAGTATATTATATTTTCATTGAACTATGTTATTTTATTTTTGTTACAATTTTGTTATTTTGAATTTGGGTTGAAGTGTATGCACTTCTTTTGGAGTGTAAAGAAATTATTTTCTAGATGAATGTTATCTTTTTGTTGAACTATATTATTTTGAATGTGGGTTGAAGACTTGAAGTGAAAGCACTGCTTTTTGGGATGTAAAAAAAATTATTTCTAGATGGATGTTATATTTAATATTATACAGGTTGAAATGGGTTGTGTTACATTCGCGTCAACCCAACACGACTCGTTTATTAAGCATGTCAAATGGGTTGGGTCAGGTCAACCCGCTTAATTAACAGGTCGGGTTAGGGTTGAAGGATCATGACACGATTATTAAATGGGTCGGGTTAGGGTTGAGCCATTTAGTCGAATACCCCTACCTCGACACGACACGAATCCGACACGTTAACCCGAATTGACACCCCATTATAAGCTACGCCACGGGTCCAACTATATGATATTAATTATTAACTATTCTTTTTATCAAAAAAAAAGAAAAAGAAATTATTAACTACTCTCTTTTGTCATTTTTATTTGTGTATTCCCAATAAATTTTTACCACTAGCTTTCATTGGATAGTTAACTAATGGATTAAAAAATGGAAAAATAAAGTTCTATAAACATAAAAGTATAATAAATCCATTCATTTGTTTAATCTTCGGTGAAAGAAGATAAAAAAAAAAAAAAAAGATACTAAATGCTAATTCAATAATCAAAATAGGATGCCTTGACACTTCAGTTCTTCGAGTCCACTAATTGTCCTGCAAACATCGCAACTGTCAGTCTCACATATTCACACATTTCTTAGATGACTTCTTTTCACATAGTTAGTGTCATGTTTTCTAAATGATTTTTTTTTATCACATACTTTTTATGCTGTACTCATTGTTTTTTTATGATTACATATTCTGATTGTTGCCTCTTGGTTAATATTACTAAGCAGTAATTATGTCAAAAATAAAAACCATTTTCTTCTTAGATTTTGTAATTTTACCTTTTAGAATCAATTAATTAATGCACACTAAACATGTGTTTTCCTCTAATTCATTTTCTGCCTATATATTCGCCCAAGTGGCTTTCCATTTGTCATTCAAGCCTTAAAAATTTGATCTTGGTTTAATTGTTGTTTTGATTTCACTGTTTTCTGTGAGAATGGCTGGCAGCTCCTTGCAACAACAGATTGCCTCCATGAGGCAATCCTTTTTTGACGAGGTTTTTCACTTCTTTAGTTCTTTGCTGAAAAAAAATTGTAGTTGTTTCCACTTCATTTTCAATACCCCATTACCATATGCTGTAATATTCTGCATGGTTATTTATACCACAGTTTTAGTTCCCTTCATGAAAATTATTTGAATATGCAAACCCCCTCTCCTTTTTCCCCCTAGAAGATTACTGTTGAAATCTTTATGGGGGAATGTTTTATTAAAAATAGAACATATGAGTAGCAAAATAAAATTAATTATGCACTTAACATCCTACCATGAAAATAGATCTTCAGTTATGTCTATTTATATATTTCTCTCTTTTTTTTTTGGTGGGGGGGGGTTGTGTTAAAATATTGTATTATGCCTTCAGTCATTTTATTTAATTTGTATAAATTATAATAATAGACATAATATATGTTGCATATTATAATGTTCACCAAAATTTATGGTGGAAGTGTGAAAACCGGAAATCCCAATGTTTTTCATAAACTTTTTAAAAAGAAAGTTCAAATTTGATTTAGAACCTCAGATGCTAAGATATAGTACTAATAATCAAATTGTGCTAATTAATAAAGTACCAATGTTTTGCAGGGACTCCTAAATGAACAGTTCATTGAATTGGAGAAATTGGAGGATGCGAGCGATCCAAGCTTTGTTAAGGATTTTCTAAATGTATTTCTACCTGAATCACTGAAAAATTTCATTGGCATAGAAGAATCTCTGTGAGTTGCATAGTATAAATTTTCTTATGATGTTTTTCTATTTAGTTTAAATCACATTAGTTAGTTTCTTTTCTGAGCAAATTTTATGAATTTTAACAAAAAAATAATGTAACAACAATGATAACAGTAATAATATTACATTCAAATTCTAAACTTACACCCCTTGTGATTGGATTATGATTAAATAATATTAGGCTACATTTGAAGGCTGATGAACCCCTCAGTATCACTGAACTGGAAAAATTTCTTCGAAAGTTGAAAGGCAACTGCCTCGGGTACAAAGAAAAACTCTTCTATTTAAGATTTGTTTTCTTTCCTTTATTTTGCACTGGACATGACCTCTATTTTTTTTGTTATCTGCAGAATTGGTGCTACAAAGGTGATTATTGAAGTTGAGAAAATGCGGCAATGTCTCGAAGCAGGCGACATAGAAGGGTAAGTTTATACTTGTATACTTAATCTGATTCCTCATGTCATGATAAGTTGTAATATTAGATATAAACTTATCTATTTATCTGTAATTTGTTCTCTCATCTATGATTTTAGACGAGTATCTAATAGTTAATTATTATTATGTTGAAATCTGAAATCAAAGTAACACTTTTACCATATGTTATACAATTGTAGGATTGAGATATATAGGTTTTACAATTTACAAATGAGCGTAGAGTATCATATGAAATATCTCATAGAAAATTATTGGGAGAATGCTATTACTGCCATTGTTAGAAGTTTATGTTATTTCATAAACATATTGAATTTGAAGGCCACATTAATTATTAATATAAGTGCTAAAGCATTGTTGCGAATTATGGTCTTGTCAATAACTATGAGCAGGACTAAGACTAGATTTCCTACCATGAAGCAAGAATATAACATTCTGAAGAACAAATTGGATGCCTATTTTGAGGTTCCTCTCACTCCCTCTCTCTCTAAATTAATTTTCTTGCTTAAGCTCAAGCTAAATGAGTGACATGTTGATTTGTTTGCTGTTCATTCTACAGCTACTTCCACATATTGAACCTGGACAGTCATCTAATCCTCCAAGCAAAGGATCAACTAGTAGTGGGGAGTGAAGAGTATATCATGTAATAGATCATTCACCATTTCAATAATGGTAGTACTAAATAATGGCGAATAAAGTTCAGGAATTTTGCCTTTGATAGTCAAATAATAATAAATAAAAGACAGGTGCTCGGCCTACATGGCATGAGACTGTTGCTCTATGTTTTTTTTAATGTTGTTTAGGCATTTAGCCCTTTTGGTACTCAAATAATAATTAATAAAGGACAGTCGTTTGGCCTACGTAGCATGAGACTGTTGCTCTATGTTTTTTATTTAATTTTCTAGAACTAGTCATTTTATTTATTTTATCGAAATTCTATTTTCGAACTAGTTTGTTGATGGTGGTCTTTGCA
This sequence comes from Quercus rubra, assembly GCA_035136125.1. Taxonomy (NCBI): domain Eukaryota; kingdom Viridiplantae; phylum Streptophyta; class Magnoliopsida; order Fagales; family Fagaceae; genus Quercus; species Quercus rubra. Next base: position 35,349,423 of record CM068733.1, on the reverse strand, counting down.
TACTAGTAATAAAGCTTACCTATTTTTTAAGAAATCCTTTTATGTTGCTTCTAAATGCGAACCCAATTTCTATATTGTTATTAACCTTTTTTGAATCTCACAAACAACATTAATTTTGTGTGAATGACTACTAAACAATTTTTATTTATGAAGCCTGTAAGGGGTAAAATGCAAGTATGGCATTATTATCTATAAAAAAATCCAAAATGACATTTGCATGTCTTCATGGAAAATTGGTGATACCACATTATCTTAGTCTCTCTCTCTTTTTTTTTTTTTTTCCTTTTTTTTTTAATTAATATAACTAGTTAGTATGCTAGTGCATTTGAAAGTTTAATAAAATATGATAATATTCTCTCTATTTAAAATATTTTCTAAAGAAACAATTAACTAATTATGATATATATTAATAGATATTTATTTATTGATTGTGTTTGTATATAAAACTATTTATTCAACCATTTAAAAAAAATATAATGTGATACGATACAAAATAAAGTTGTAATATAAAAGGTTTTATAGAAAATCCTTATAAAATTTTAAATCAGTAAAAATATATATTACAATAATGACATAAAAAATGTAACTCTCAAAACTTTTATGGCAACATTAAAAGAAGTCAAAAAAATTCAAAGACTTTCATTATAAATATTAAAGATAAGATTGGGATTTCCACTCTACGCTTTTATAGAATATAAATTCATATTTAGTTTAAAGAATAATAAAATATGAATTTCATAATTAATTAAGAGATATTTTAATAAAGTTACCAACAATTATATATATGTACCAATATAATAACTACTTAAGAAAATCCTTATTCAAAAACTAAATAATAGAATTTGTAAAATAATGAATTATATATATAAGTAAACCTATAAATAACGAGAGGAAAACCCTAACTTATTACTATAATCAATGATGATGAACTAGTCACTAGTGGTAAGATGGCTAACGTTTTAATGGGATACCTTGGAAAGAAAAAAACAAAGATTTTTGGACTGGTGTGGCATCGATTTAAACACTCAGATGCCTAAGACAGTAATGATTTCACTAAAGAATCATTATGATACGTTGTGTGATTAGCTTTTGTACATTTCCTAGGCTTAGAGAAATCCTAGATTTATAAGCTTGTTAGTGCAAATTCTTTGATTATAGGTCCCTATCTCAATCATTATTATATTGGCCTCGTTGATACTGTTTTCATGGGCGGGATTAGCAGGGTTGCTTCTACTATGGGCCACATTTTTGTTACTTATATACTTCCATAATTGTTAAAAAATAGATCTTAAATATAGGATTATCCATTTCTTCTTTATCCTTTTCTTTTCCTTGATCAAACAATTAAATTTCCAGCTAGCATAACAATTGGAATATAAAGGATGCAAAACACTGGTGTTTTTTAATTAAACTATAGGAAATTTGTTTAAATAACCGTACTTAGAAAAATATTTTTTTAGACCCATACTAAAGGGGAATATTCACAAAATTTCCAGATTTGTGAGATGTAAAAATAGAGAAAAACATGCGCAAAAAAAAAAAAAAAAAAAATCACACAAGAAAATATTTACGTAGTTAGGCAATTTGCCTACATTTACAGAGTTGCAAGGATTTCACTATTTTCAGGAAAAAATATATACAAGATGCGGCAGTACAATTTTCTCTCTAAAAAATAACACCAAAACCCTAATCCTTAAAATAATAGTTTTTCTATAATGCACACAGGATTCACAATGAGCAACAAAATAGGCAAATAAATTTTCCCGGGAGCGTTGCCCTTGGACCCCCAAGGAGGCTTAGTCTCATTAAAAACCATAACAATATTATTTCGGGTTAGGTCATAATCTTGATCAAATACAACTAAGCTCCACAAAACCTAACAAGTACTATGATCACAACTGTTTCACAATGATGTCTAAGTGGCAAAGATTTACTAGTTTTTATTTTTTTATTTTTTTATGTGAGTTTTAAAAAAACAATTTTTCTATCATGCACACATGATTCATAATATGCTACAAAATGGGTAAAACAATTTTCCCGTGAGTGTTGCCCCTAGACCTCCAAGGAGGCTTAGTCCCATTAAAAACCATAATATTATTTTGATTGGGTCATAATCCCAATCAAATACAACTAAGCTCCACAAAACCTAACAAGTACTATAATCACAATGGTTTCATAAAGATGTCTAAGTGGCAAAGTTTTACTAGTTTTTATTTTTTATTTTTTTATGTAACTTCTTATTTGGGACCACTATTGACATTGCTTTTTAAAATACTATTTAAAACTTACCATTTAATTTTTGTTGTAAAAATATTGTGCACTTAAATTTTATTCTATATATGCCAATATGTTTAAAATTACATGGATTACCAATTTTTTTAATCAAAGTTCTCAAAAATTACCCTATAATTTTTAGTGGGTGTAATATTGCCAAAAAAAAAAAAAAAAAAAAAAAAAAAGAACTTTAAATCTCTCCATTTTTGTATATAAACATAAATTCTTTACAAATTGCGCCTAATTAATTGAACGTGGCTCTACTGCTGCAATAATGTAAACTTATTAATCATGAACAATCATGGTAAAATAAGAAAATGGTGCAATGGATTATAGGGGTGACAATTTGTGTTAGACATGTTATGTTCATCTCATGTTGAAGTAGGGTATTCCATTACGTGTTTTGATACAAACACTACCTATTTAATAATCCTTTCAAAACTCTAAACAATAAAATAAAATAAAAGGAACTCAGAATACACGCACAGAACAAAAACAACATTAACCATAGAGAAAACAGAACAAAAGGAAAAGACGACACAGTATGATTATGTTTCCAAGAAGATTATAGCAAAGAAATTAACTTTTATCAAAACGGTGTCACCAAAGCACTAATTAATAGCTATTAGCCTGTCTTACGCTTTACTAATTATCTAGCAGCCAGCTTTTCACATAAAAGTACAAAATACGACTAGCTTGTTCCTGTACTTAAAATGAATTTTATAGGGTATAGCTGAATTAATTTCTAGGGACAAATTAACAAGAACTAGCGTAATTAACATGTTGCCAATAATGATTGCTCTTACTATTGGGATTGGATTGCTGGTTCTTCCAGAATTGGTATTTGCAAAAGAATATGTTGTTGGAGATGAGAATGGCTGGAATTATGAAGTTGATTACAATGCATGGGCAGATGGCAAGACTTTTTTATGTTGGGAGGCGTATTGGGTAATTAATTGTGCTCTTACTTATTGACTCTCAAATCAAGGATAGTTTATTTATTTATTTTGTAATTTTTTTTTTTTTTTTGATAATTTGATAGTTATAATGGGGATTTGACTGAATGTTTAGGTTAGAAATGTTAGGACGGTAAAAGATGCTTGTTGAGTTATAAGACTCTTGGTTAATGGTAGACATTTCTCAAGGTTTATAGACAAATTTTTAAACAAGATTCTTGAAATGGGAACAATTTTATACAAAATTTCGGTGAAAATTACTTTTATAAGTATAAATTTTTTGTTCCTTTTCTCAAACAATTTTCAACAGAATTTAATGAATATTTATTATATATGCAGCATGTACTGGAACCAAAAAAAAAAAAAAAAAATCCCCTTCTCACAATTGGTCTTCTTCAGGAAACAAATAAGCCTTGTTTTTCACTAGTTCTATATATTTAGCTTAAAGTTCTGAAATATTTGAACTCGGGTGATTTAGTTAATAACTTAAAATGTTGTATATTAGTCAATCCAATAATTTTTTTTTTTAAATTTTTGGGTAGAAAAGGCACTTCATTAAAAACTAAGAAGCAGAATTACATATAGAAACAGAGCGTTCATAAGGCACGCCTGCAGAATCCTGCCTAAGCAACAGGGACACCTCCATTGGAGGGTCTAAAAACACCACTAAGTCCTGTGAGAGTAAAGCTCCCCTTCAAGGGCGTCGGCGCATTTATTCACCTCACGAAAACAGTGTTGAATACAAACCATAGGGATTTCCTTCAGCCCCGCCTTACAATCACTCACTGAAGTCCCAATACAATTCGGATGATTTTCCTCCTTTTGCAGCAAATCCACAATGAGTTTCGCATCTAGCTCAAACACAACAGCAGGTAATTTTAAAGCAATGCACAGTCGAATACCATCTCTCAACGCCCACAGCTCAGCCGCCACACTCGTGGTGCATCCAATGGCTCGAGCATAACCCCGAATCCACTCTCCCTTGTCATTACGGATCAGCCCTCCACCTCCTGCTCGCCCCGGATTACCAAGAGCCGAGCCGTCTGAATTTACCTTACACCAGTTCAGCGGCGGCATACTCCAACTGACACAAATTCCCTTGTCAATCCAATAATGGAACATTAATCTTGTTAACTTTTTTTTTTTTTTTTTTCGATAGGCAACATTAATCTAGTTAACAAATTCGACCACATACCAATTTTAGTCTAAAATGTTTGTGTGATTTACAACTTTGCTTTCATGTTTACTAGTTTTCAACTATGCCGAGGAAGAGCACAATGTCATAGTAGTCAATGCTACTCGATATGATAAGTGCCTCGCATCTCCGAACTTGGGAGCCTTTGACAGTGGCAATGACTAGATAAGCTTGACCACTCCAGGAAAGAAATATTACATATGTCAATGGCATTGCGATTACTCGGACCAAAAGCTGATGATCATGGTCTTGAGGAAGAAGATGCTGGGCACACCTATATCTTCACCACATTAACGCCCTCTGGAGAAAAGCCGGAGTGGAGATAATGACTTCCTAATATTGTGCATGTGTTGAAACGCAAGTGTGTTTTTGAATCTTATAGGTCAATAGATAATGGAAGAAGTGATACGTTTATATATATACATGATGGGCCTGAATCTTAAAGCTTAAGATGGGATTGCAATATAATGTTCATGGTGTATGATTGGATAACATTGTTGCATAAATTAGCTTATCAATTTGTTACAAGTATGTTGTTAAATGATTAAATTTATCATATTTCAATAGCTTAAACTTTTGGAATAATCGGCAATTTAAAATGGTATTAGAGCAGGATGTTTTAGTGTTGGGCTTTAACACAACTAGTGCTAGAAAAGGTTTTTTGTTTACTTCTTTGATGTTAATGAACAAGAGAAACTACTTTTGTATTAGGTGACCAAGACAACCTAAAATTTGGAATTGTAGCAGACAGAATAATTGAAGGGGAGAAATTACGTAGTGCATCTTAGGTCCTTTTGCTATCAATAAGACAACAGCAACTAGTTGCTTCCCCAAATCGTTTGGTATATATTAAAAAAATTTAATAATGAGCTCATCCTTTCTGGTTAAGAAATGCTATGTAACCAATTAAATAATTAACCATCTCTTGCTTTGGTTGTACCTTGTTACCAGTATTTATCGTAATTTTCTTTTCTTTTCCCTTTTTCTGAGATAGGTAGATAGTATGGGAGGAGGAGATGGGGTTCAAATTTCGAATTACAAACATAGAGCACTACAAACTTGTAATCTTTATGTTTTGCAATATAAGAGTTGATGCTTGCCAAATATTACACAATGGGATTCATAGGCAGTTTATTTTTACAAATTGGAACTTATGTTAGCACAGGAAAGTACTATAAGAACTAGTTTTTGGCTCTTTCAGAGGACATATAGCTGTAGGAGACATAAGCTCCTAGTGCAAAAATCACAAGAACTGCTGCACCTATATTTACCAGCATCTGCCTCTCATCTTCATTGACCCTTTTGGTTAGATTCTTCACTCCCTTCATAGCAGAAACTGCTACACTCTTGAGTCCCTCTTCCTCAGCATCATGATAAACTCCATTAGACTCAGGCTCATCTTTATTACCACCACCATATATCTCTTTCCATTTCTTTTCCTTTTCCTCTGAAACTTTTGAGGCAGTACTGCTTTCACCCATTTCTAACTTTGCACTTGTCTCACCACTTTTCTTTCCCTTGATGACCATATTCTTTTCTACACCTTTCTCATTCTCTTTTGCTCCATTCCATTCAAAGTGCTTTTTTTCAACCATTTTATAATCTCTTAACTCCACATTCTTTTCCTTCATTTGCCTTTTGGTATCTGAGGATGAAGTAGCTTTTGGAGGAGTTACATCCTGACCCTTCTGTGCTTTCTCAGGGCTCTCAGATTGACCAATCTTCACTTCCCTCTTTTTTGAGTCTATGGCAGTTGAAGTTGCTTTTGGAGGAACATCTTCCACACCCTTTTGCACCTTTGGCTCAATGGAAGCTTTGTTTTCCCTTTGCTTTTCATCCCACATAGATGTAGTAGGTTTAGGAGGAATGACTTCTTGGACCTTTTGAGGCATTGTCTCAGCACTAGATTTTGGAAGGTGTGGAGCTTTTTGAGTTTCTTTAGCTTGTTCTTTACTAGGACCAACTTTTGCTATGACCTGCTTGGGCATTGTAATGGTTAGAATTCCTTGGTAAAACTTGCCATGAATTTTATCTACGTCACAATTCTCCGGAACCGGAAAAGTTTCATTGAAACGGCTCCATCTGTGATCTCCAAGTGGTCGTTCTCCATGAACCCTTACCGTACGAGCGTTGTTCTGATACATGATTCTTACTCGCTCTTTAACAAAACCTGAAAAAGCAAAACATCAAAGGGGTTGATTTGAAATTGAACCTCTTTTTTTTTTTTGGAGGAAAATTTGAAATTGAACCCTATATCTTTAAGTTTGTAAAATTTAATTTAAACTAGGAAATGGACAAAATGGACGAGACTAAAATTGTAGAAGATCTTTTTCCCTTAGCTCTGTGCCTCTTAAGGTTAAGTTAAATGGTTTTTGAAACAATATTTAAGTAATTTAAACAAGTTATATAACTATTAAAAAAATTCATACAATTAAATGTGTAGGAGTATATTAATTTAAATTTTCATGTGATGCGTGGGAAGAATTTTCTTCCAAAATCCTAATAAATAATTGAAACATTTTGAATCATGAATCTACTTTTCTAATATATTTATTTATTTTCTAGACCAAATTCTTTTAGTTAAAGTACAACACATGGTTGAGTTTAACGGGAAAATCTAAGCAACAACCACTAATGTAAAACTTATATTTAAACAATTGCATGATGGCATGTTAAAACGTAAATTAGTAAATGAATATAAGATGAGTAGTAAGCTATTAAACAAACCAGGAAGATGAACAAGCAAAATTGTAGATCCTTCATCTTCCTTCCTTTCTGAAATTGGCTGGAAATTCTCATATACTGAACGGACAGATTGTCCTGGAACGGTGGCCGAAATCCCTCCAGATCGTTGTCTCATTGCCATTTTTGTTGCTTTTATGTTTGAATTCTATGCCTTTCTCTATTACAGATAAACTGTGATGATGATCGATGCTTTTGATTGGTAAAGCTTTGCGAGTTGTGCATACCTTTATATGCGTGATACTTTTGAAGTTGCATGACGGTTGAGTTTTCCTATCAATGAGACTATTCCTTTTTGGTTGCATTGGTTTTGTGATGATATTACGGGCTTTTGAGACTTACTTTTGGGTTGCCTTTTTGGGATTGTGATGTTTTATGAGCTTCAATTGTTTCCAACGTTGGAAACAAGTCATGGTATAACTTCTTCTACAAATAAAGATCAGAGTTCCATGTGTACCCAGGAAAAAGTTGGTTCTTTGTTTGGTCTACACTTTTTCAATGCGTGCATTAGGAGGTTATTTATATAAAATTTTACATCCAACCCCGCCGCCCCCCCCCCCCCCCCCCCAAAAAAAAAAAAAAAGGAAAAAAAGAAAAGGAAAGAAAGAAGAAAGTTGCTTACATCGACACAAATTTTATTCGAGTTCAAATAATTACGTTTCTCTCAACAAATTAAAAATAAAAAAATAATTTTCAATTTAATTAAAGGGACACACATACAGCCAACATAAAATATGTTTAGAGATATAACATTCAACATTGAGTAAAAAGAAACAAAAATCAATGATTCATAGCCTAATGGAATTTTAATTCCTCTTATGTACAGTTTGAGCCTTCAGGTACTTATTTTTTCAATAGGAATATTATAAAAATAATATATATTTATATATATTAATAAGTAAAACTTAGAGAAAATCCAATTAAATTCTATAATTAAAGTCTAATTTTACGTCATGTGTCATAAATTATTTATTTTTAAAAAATTTTATTTCTTAATTTTTGAGCTAAATGTGGAATTACATCATAAATATTTATCCAAATAAGTTATTGAGTACAAAAACCAAAAAGTTTAGAATTAATGAACAGTTAAGAAAAAAAAGTGCTTCACAATATCAAAAATTAAGAATTAATAAAATTTTTTAAAAAATATAAACAATTTACATTTTCTACTTAATAATATTTTTACAAGATTTTTTAAAGAATTAACAAAATGTAAGAATGACTATATATCGATAGTACATATATATATATATATATATACGGTTTTATTAACAGGTGCTGGCCAGCATTGGTTAATGAACCAGCCTCTGGGTCCCACCTGCTTAGGAAATGGGTAAAAAATTAATTTTCAGCTTTGGTTTGTGTTTGACGTATACCTCAGTTTCTCTAATAATTATAGGACAAAAATGCCCCTTTAACATACCTTTAACACATTTTCCTCCATTTCACTTTTTATTTCCCACGCAATTTCATTTTATCAGTATTTTACTCTTCATCTCTTTTTACCAATATCAAACTCACTTTCATTTACTTTACCGTTATCAAACCCACTTCAAAAAAAAAAAAAAAAAGATGAAGAGAAGTTCAAATGTTCAATGAAGGATCAAGCAATTATTTTGCAAGGTACAATAATTTTATTTTATTAAATTCATATTTATTTTTAAATATATTTGAATATGAGGTTAATCTTATTTTATTTGTATCATTTTTTTTTCCATTTATCCTAAAATATGATGTGGATTGTTTTAATCTTGTTTTAATATAGCACCAATGGATGAGAATTTAGTTATAAGTGAGACACATCAAGTTGTTAAAAGGAATTGTTTTAACTTAAATAAATTACTTCAAGAATGAACTATTATTTTATTTTATTTTGTATCATTTTATTTTCATTTATCCTAAAATATGATATTGAATATGGATTGTTTTAATCTTGTTTTAATGTAGCACAAATGGATGACAATTTAGTTGCAAGTAAGACTCATCAACTTGTTCCAATGAATTACTTTGACTTAAATTAACTACCTCAAGAAGGTACTATTATTTTTTATTTTATTTGTAATCCATATTTTATTTAATGTATAATATGATATTGATTTTTTTTTTTAATTCTTGTTTTAATATAGCACAAATTGATGATGATGATTTAATTGCAAGTGAGATTCATGGAAGTGTTTCAAGGAATTGTGTTGAGTTAAATGAGTTTCCGAATGATGGAAAAAATAATAACACATGTGGTGGGGAAATAATTGATTGGAATGAATGTCCCAATAGATGAGACGGGGGTTATTGAAGAATATGAGGATATAAATTCAATAGAAAATGAATTTGAGCCTTTTGTTGGTCAATGTTTTCTTAGTGAAGAAGAAGTTTTCATTTTCTATAAAAATTATGCAAATTGAAATGGTTTTACAGTTCGAAAAAGTCGTTCGGAGAAAAAAAATGGAGAAATAGGAAGACATAATTTCTTTTGTCATCGGGAAGGTAGGCAACCACTAAAAATGGTGGATCCATCTAAGGAGTAACGAAATAGGAAGTATTTAAAATGTGTATTCAAAGCTCATCTAACTATTGTATTGCGAAAGTCAATAGACATTTTTCCGAAAGAATGGCATGTCACTATTTTTGTTATAGATCACAATAATGAATTGTTGTCCCTTTCGAGTGTACGATTTCTTCCGGCCAATTGAGTTATTACTGAAGATGATAAAAAATTACATTCTCTTATACAAAGAAGCTGGACTTTCAGTTAGAGAAATAATACATGTTATGAAACTTAAGAAAAATGTGAAACATGGGCATCTTCCATTTTTTCAACGGGATATTCGTAATCTTTGTGTGAAAATGAAAAAGATGCATGCTGTGAATGATGCTATGGATCTTTTACAATTTTGTAAAGAAAGAAATGAATTCTTACAATTTTGTAAAGAAAGAAATGAATTCTATGTTTCAATATGCATTTACAACCGATGAAGAGAAAAAGTTAGAGCATATTTTTTGGTCATACCCTCATAGTTTTGATTGGTACCGAAAATATGGAGACGTGGTTGTTTTTTATACTACTTACAAGGTAAATGCTTATGATATGCCTTTTGGTATTTTTGTTAGTGTCAATAATCATGGAAAGACGATTTTCTTTGGTTGTGCACTTCTTTCAAATGAAACAACTAGTGCTTTTCGATGGCTAATGAATGTACTCTATTTATCTTATAAATTTGTACAACTATTTTTCCATTTTATTTAATTAATTAGTGGAATAATATTAATACATATCATTTGAAATGTTTACATATTCTAATAATTTTTTTTTATTAGCATAATTTTGCATGTTTAATGAAGAAACAACCTAAGGCAATTTTGACAGATCAAGATCCATAGATTATGGAGGCAATATCAAAAGAATTACCACTCACAAAACATGACTTTTGTATATGGCATATTACTCTAAGTTTAGTAGTTGGTTTACATCTATTCTTCGTAATCAATATTCAAATTGATGCATAGAGTTCTACAAAATATACAAGTTAGACTCATGTGAAGAATTTGAGAGTCAATGGACTTAAGTTATGGAAAAGTATGACATGCTTACTGTAGGGGCGGAGGCACAAAATTTGTGTGTATTGGGCTTTGGGCTTGTGATAGCCCAAATTGGTAAGTGTTGAATCCTAATCCATATCCACAAACTAGACTTGTCGAGGAGATAAAATATAAGATTAAAGACTACTAAGATTTACTTGCTAAAATTTTGGGTCTGGGAAGTAACAAGAAAGTTTTCCGAGGAGATACTCCTCCTCGGATCTATTGAATACGGTTCAATTGCTTACTTGGACCATTATAAGGGTACTCCATGAAATTTCCACCACGTAGGAGCATCTCACAGATACACTGGGAGGAAGGAAGACTCCAAAATATCTATTCAAAGGCTGCTATCTCCACATTAAATGCACTGTACCTACCATTATGGCCGCATTTATGTGGAGTAGACCTCTAAACGGTGTTTCCAGGGAGATTATCATTCAGAAAAGCTGAAGAAGAAAGCCAATGGGATAACTACTCAAGTGGTGGCTTAGATAATGAACAAGTGTAGGGGGAGGATAGTTCAAGGGAGCTATATAATGGGAAATATCTTCCATAGAAGAGGGAGGCAGAAAAATTGAAAGAGGAAGAACGTTAACCATTAGCGTTGCATTGTAAACTGGTTTTACAAACTTATGTTAGCATTTGTCTCCTCGAACATAGAAATTTGATTCATTAGGTGAGAAGTTCATCCATATTAGCCGTTATTCAATTCATTAACACCCAGTTCTTCGACCCATTCTCTACAAATTCATTGTATTAGGCTCATTGAGCTCATATCCCAGATTTTTTGGGCTTGGGTTATGAATTGTGACCCTAAACTTACTAACAAGCATGTAATTGGTTTATATCAAATCAAGCACTTTTAGGTACCATGTTACCTTTGGGGACATTTTTTTGGTGGAATGACAACAACCAGATGATCGGAAAGTATAAATGCATTTATTAAACAGTTTGTTAGTTCTCATATAAACTTGATCCAACTCATTAAACAAGTAAGTCAATACTTACCATTGATTTCTTTTGTTGTATAATTTGTTTTATTTTTTTATTTGTTAATATTTGTAGTCTTTATATGTCATATAAAAGTTTTTAATTTATTTTAATATTTATAATCTTAGGTTAATCTTGCCATTGAAGATATTGAGCAAACACAATCACATGATACAATGTTAGAGACATTTAGAGGTTCTTCTTTAAGAACATTGTCACCATTAGAAGACCAAGCATACAATGTTTTGACACCTTATACTTTCAAAATTTTTCAAAAGGAGTTTGAAAGAGTAACACAATATTCAATTCATCAAGAAAACTGTATTGAATTTGTGCTACAATATTATAAAGATGAAACTAGTCAAAAGCACAAAGTCTTATGGGATGGTGAGGTGACTAATTGTAGTTGCAAACATTTTGAATTTTAGGGTATACTTTGTCGTCACATTCTTAGTGTATTCCTTCACAAAGATTGTTACCATATTCCACCATTGTATTTACCATCACGTTGGTGTTGTGAAGCCTCATTAAGTGAAAAAGAATTGCTAGTGTTGGATGATGAAAATTTATTAGGCAAGGAAAATGTGGTTGATGCCAATGTTAATGGTGTGATTGATGAAGATTGTTTCATTATTTATCATCTAATATCAAAGACAAAAGGTCGTCCAAAGAAAAAACGAATGAAAGGCGGAAGAGAATTAAGAAAGCAAAAGAAGACTTGTGGGTTTTGCAAGCATGTTGGTCATAAAATTTCTACGTGTTCAGAGAAAGAGACTTGTACTTCCTCAAATGGTGCCAAAAAAAAAGGAAAACATGTACTTCAAGAAAAATGGGATTGAATCCAATATTTTGTTATTTTTGACAATCTTATGACATTGCTTCTCCCCCCACTATGACAATATTATGCCATTGTTAATTGATGCTTCTTTTGTGTTTCTTTCTTTTTTTATTTTTTTTGGGTGTTATATTTTCATTTTGAGAATATTATGGCATTGTACTTAAATGTTTTGGTTAGCTAAGTACTCTTATTGATTTTGACTAGTTGTGATCATGATATTTTAAATTATACTAATTATGGTTAAATATTCTTGAAAAATGAGCAGCAAAATTTTTTTAAAAAAATTGTAAGACTAAAATTGCAAATTAACCCTTAAATTTTATATCAAATCAACAACAATGATAGAAACAAGGAAATTTAAATAAATAAGAAAGCATGTTTGATAAAGTCACTATCTTCAAGGTCATTATTATATATATATATATATATACTAGTATTATGCCCATGCGATGCACGGCTTAATAACAAAATTATATATGAATTTGCAAAAATAAATATTTTTTGATAATATAATTAAATTTAATAACAAATAAAATAGTAAAATTATTTTAAAAATTATGGAAAGTTTTAAATTTCTAAAAGCTCTTAGTAGTAAAATTATAATTTGTTTATATATGTGTGTGTGTGTGTGTGTCACTTAAAAATCTTTTCATTATACTTGCTAACATGTAGAGTAGTAGAAGTGCTAACCATATATAAATTCTTGCGTATACAACCAAAACAAATTCTATAAATTACAAAAATATAAGTATCTAGACTGTAATGTAAACGTAAAAGTTTACCTATAAATTACCAGTCATAGCCATTTTAATGTTACCTATTATTTTAGGCTTTGTTGATAATATTTAGATAGATACAATTGTAGGTTGTAGTTGTATGGCACCAACCAAGATGTCAAGTATATTTGATTGTTACAGAACCTGTTACATCTGAGCATATAAGCACGAAGCAGTATTAGTGGTGGCAAAATCTGACATGACTTGTGAACCCGACATGATTAACCCGTTTATAAACAAATTATGGGTTGAGGTTAAACGGGTTCGGGTCATATTTGGGTTGACATGGCTAACCCGTTTAATAAACGGGTCGTGTTCGTGTTCAACATGTGAACCTGTCTAACCCATATAACTTATAAAGTTATTATTTATTTTGATATTATTGCTTCATCAATGGTTTTTTATTTTTTATTTTATATATATATATGTTTATTACTATATTTATAGTCATAATTGTATTTTAATTTTAGATATATGGGAATTGATTAAAATTATATATGTTAGGTATGACCTTTACATGGGTCATTTGTATTGACCTTTACATGGCTTGCTAATTAAACGAATTGAACATGTCGGCTTAGGTAGACCTGTTTAATAAATAGGTTGTGTTCGGGTTGAGGATTCCAGACACGTTTACTAAGCAAGTGTAATTCAACTATAATCAAATTAAGATTTGTATCATGTGAAGCAACTTTTATTTAGTTCTTTAAGATTTTTATCCATTTAGAAATTATAGAAGAAGAAAAATTATACATATTTTTTCTTAAAATCTAAAAATTTTAAAAATCTACAATTTGGTGAAGTCACTTGGCACAACCACTGCGTCTAAGCCCAACTTTTATTATATATAAGATGATATAAGGGATTATAGTTTTTCCATAATTTTTTTTTCCCTTTATATCAAGTCTTTTATACTTAATTATATTTTTTTATTAAATAAAGGTTTTTTTTATACCCTTACCCAACACCCACCCATGTATGACCCTTTATTTTCTTTTCTTTTTTTAATTTTATTTTTTCCTCTTTTTTTCTCATCCACCCTTTCTTCACAAATATCCACTTTCTTCATCTCCTTTATCTGCTTTCCTCCACACCTTTATCTTCTTTCTTCTTCTACATTTCTCCATTTTCCTTCACGCACACACATCTTCAAAGAACCCACTCTCTCAAATTTCTCATCCATCCTCTTACCTGCCAATTGAATAGCATTAAGAGTTAACTTTTCTCAATTTCACCCAAGACCAACTCCTCTCTCACTCTGTAGCCCCAAAACCAAATTGGAATTGAAGTTACATGAATGCATCGGAGCTACTCCTTGTCATCTTGACCCAATGGTGTTAGAAGATTCAAATATGATGTTAGAGTGAGATAAGTGATGGTTTGATGGAGGTCCTTGTCCATACCCAGTTGTTGCTATGATTTTCTCTATATACCTTTTATCTGTGTATTTTGTGGTTATAGAGTGGGGATAAATTTGGGAGTTCATAATAAGGCTAAGGGTAATTTAGAGATAAAAAACACGCTTTTTCAATTTTGGGTTCAAGGGCATTTTGGTCATGTTGCAATTTTCTGTGTAATCAACTTTCTGAAGTAGTGATCAAAGAGGGAGTTGGGTTAGAACCACAATAGTGTGAGCCTGGAAGCAATGTGGGAGCTTCCGTGTAGCATATACTACTGCCAAGATGCTCTTCTCCAATGGTAAATAGCGAACATTTGCCTCATGTAATGATTTGTTCACATAATAAACTAGTCTCTGCACCCCATCATTAACCCATATTAGTATCAAACTCACCACATGTAAGGCTACAACAATGTAAGCAAATTGCACCTCCTTCTTTTCAAGTTTGGACATAATAGGTGGCTGAGAAAGATATTCCTTCAATTGCAGGAAGGCCGAGGAACATTCCCCTGTCCATTCAAATTCCTTCCACTTATGCAACAATTGGAAGAAGGGCCTACACCTGTCTGTTGATCGAGAAATGAATCAATTCAAAGTGGTAGTCATCCCTGTCAACTTCTGGACCTCTTTAGGATTCCGAGGAGGTTGCAAGTTGTTAATTACTCTAATCTAATTAGGGTTAACTTTAATTCCGCAGTGGGTAGCCATATAATCCAGAAACTAGCCAGAGCCTACGCCAAAAGAACACTTGGCAGCATTAAGGCGTAATTTGTGTTTCCTCAGTATCTCGAAAATATTCCTAAGGTCATCTATATGCTCAAACTCTACTTTACACTTTACCACCATATCATCTATATACAACTCAATATTTTTTCCCAACTGAGGCTCAAACATCCTCTGATAAGTAAACCCTGCGTTTTTCAATCCAAATGACATCACTTTGTAATGGTAGTTTCTCGTGGGTGTAAGGAAAGTAGTTTTCTTTTAATCATCCTGAGCTAATGGTGTCTGATAATATCCTTGGAAAGCATCCAAGAAGCTCATCTAAGGATGGCCCACAGTTGCATCCACTAGCTGATCTATTCGAGGCATGGGGAAGGGATCCTTAGGGCAAGCTTTGTTTAAATCTATAAAGTCTACACATACCCACCACTTCCCACTTTTTTTTTTTTTCACCACTACTTTGTTGGCCAACCACTCGGGGTAAAACACCTCTTTTATGGCCCCAGCCCGCTTAAGCTTTAGCACCTCATCCTTGATAGAGTTAAAATGTTCCTTAGATGAGCACCGAGGTGGTTGCTTTTTAGGGATAATAGATGATTTGACGTTTAAATGATGACAAATGAAATTTGGATCCACCCTGGGGGCCTCGTAAGCGCTCCATGCAAATACGTCAATATTTTTTCTAAGAAAATCTATCAGCTCTTCTCTCTCTCGAGGAGGCAATTGTACTCCGACCTGAAAAAACTTCTCCTCGTCATCACCAATAACAACCTTATCCAGTTGCTTACACTTTGCCCCTTCTACCACTATGTTTGTGGGCAACACTAGCACCTTTGATTGCTATAAATCCTGCCCAGCAGAGGCGAAGGACTCACCTCCAGTCTGATGTCTAATCGCAGCCACTATGCACTGCCTGGTCGTAGATTGGCTTCCCACCAGCTCCTCAACTCGATCCCCAAACGGAAACTTTACCTTCAGGCGCAAGATGGAAGATACGGCTCCCATGACGTGAAGCCAAGGTCTTGCCACAATAGCTGTATAGGGGAAGTAGGCATTTACCATGATGAAGTTCACCTCCACAACCTCTGTCCCTGCCTGAACGGGTAGTTGGATTTGGCCTTTCAGAAAGAAAATCTTCTCGTTAAACCCTATTAGAGGGGAATCATAGCAGGTCAGGTCCTTGATCCTTAACTTCAGCCCCTTAAATAGGTTAGGGTACATGATTTCTATGCCGCTGCCTTGATCTAACAACACTCTTTTCACATCATACCCACTTATCTTGAGGGTGACCACTAGGGCATCATCATGTGGCTACAAGGTTCTAATCTTATCCTCATCTGAAAAGCTCAAAGTCGGCCGGACTTCCATTCTACTCCTCTTCAGATCAGGGGAAGAGCCCTCTGCAGATGGCAAAGCTATAGATATCACCTTGGATGGCTGAGAACTAGTCCTTCCTGGAGCAGCAAGAATGACATTGATTGTACCTAAAGGTAGTCTTGTAGAAGCATCTCTCTGAGCTCCCGACCCTGCCTGACCACTCTATCCATTGGGTTGATACAAGAATTGCTTTAACTTTCCCGCCTTAACCAATTACTCCAGGTAGCTCCACAAAGTCCTGCAATCCTCGGTAGTGTGCCTTTAGTCCTAGTGGTACTAAGACTTTGGTTGCGCTTCGTGGGGTCTCCTCCCATCTTAGTTGGCCACTTAAAGTATGGCTCGGTCTTAATTTTTTCTAAAACCTGATACATGGGTTCTCGGAATACAATACTAACCACTTGGGTAGTAGCCGAGTTAGGGTGCCCTGCAAAATTTCTCCAAGGTCGACTGCTATTATACCTATTAAACTTGAAATCCCTCCACTCCTAGGGGATCACTTTAGCCTTTCCATTTCCTTGCTACTGATCCTCTTTGACCTGCTTATACTCGTCAATACGTTCTATGAGCTGACGCACACTCCTAACAGGCTTCCTTGTAAAAAACATTCTCAAATCATGCTTGGCGGGCAGGTCGACCTTGAAAGTCCTTATGGCCACATCATCAAAATTTCCGTCGATCTCATTAAACATATCCTAGTATTTGTCAGAGTATGTTTTAAGGGTCTCCCCCTCTCGCATGGTCATAGACAACAAAGAGTCCAAGGGCCGCAGAACTCTACTGCAAGTAACAAAATGAGCCTCAAATGCCTGAATAAGCTCTTTAAGGGAATTAATAGAGCCTTCACCTAGGCCATCAAACCATCTCATCGCTACAGACCCCAAATTGGATGGGAACACCTTACACATCAAGGTTTCATTCTTGGAGAGAACAATCATTCTTTGGTTGAAGTGGCTCACATGCTCCATGGGGTCCGTTCGACTATTGTACATGGTGAATGTTGGCTGAGTGAATCGCAGAGGAAGTTTTCCACCTTCAATCCTGTGTGTAAAAAGTGATTTGGAGATTTGGTTCAACGCCTTACTCATAGTATAATTTCCCAGACCTTTGCTAGACGAGCTCTTATTTCTATGCTTATAATGGTGATCCTCATCATATGAAAAAGACTCACTAGGAGGAGTCCTTGACCTAGGCCTATAGCTACCATCCTCATCATCATCAGAAGAAGGGTTAGAGCTTGAAGGAGTCTTTCTCCATCACTTGCGGTGTAACCTTCTCTACAGACAGTCAATCTCCAGTTGCATGCTTCTAGTATTCTCTTCATGAGAGACGTGACTCCTACTTCGAGATTGGCTCCTACTAGTTTAAGTAGTATGTATACTAACTTCACGATCTCTCCTACTTTCAAGGTTAAGGAAATGATCTTGGCGCTGGGAACCAATAGATTCTTCCCGGTTTGGACTTGAACCCACCATAGTTAAACGTTGATCTCACTAAAACTCAAGTATTACCATAGACAGCACCAATTGTAAGGGCAGGTTTTGGTTCCTAAGCCTAAAAGGTAAAAGGATTCAGACTCAAAGAGCCCAACACAATGAATTTTTAGAGAGTGGGCTGAAAACTAGGTTTCGGTGAGCTGGACAATGCCTATAATGAATTTTAAGATTGAAACAAAACAAAGGAAAACAAGTTTTATGCGAAGAAATCTTTCCTCAGCAAAGTTCGAGGAGGATAGTTCTTGAGTATATTCCTCTTAAACTTGATTACAATTTCAGTTCCTTGTATTACAGTGTTTTTTAGCTTTTTTCAGATGCCCCCATTCTTTGGAGGATCTCTTACATTATATAGCCTCTTTTGTCTGTTCATGGCCCTCTATTTGTTGATCATGCAGGTCTTTACTCAAGTGGTTGTCCCATTAGACACCTTCCCAAGTCTTCTATGAGTTACGACAACCAAGGCAACACTGTTTAAGGGTCTTCTCCACATAAATGTGATTGCTCACTCCCAAGTGCAGGAGATCATAGCAATATAATTCTTGGAGTACCGAGATCGAACCACAAAGAGCAGGGTAAATTCAAAGATAATGTAATAAAAAAAAACAATTTTGGTGAAGAAGAAAAGTATTTTTGCTTGGTGATTGTTAACAAGAATAATAATAAAAACTTATTTAAGTCAATAAAGTAAATACTAGGGCATTAGGGTGTTTCCCTATATCGATATGAAATTCTTTGTGATATAAGAAATTATATATTTCATAATTGATTGTTCTTATATAATTAAAAACTTATGATTCAGTTGAACTGAGACAATTCAAAAACGCATGATAACCTCGATTAATAATGCGGTTAGAATAGTTTTCAGAAAAAACCCATTCACTTTAAAACCTGATTTCTATTTGAAACTATTAGAAATTCATCTAAACAATAAGAAAAAAATGATTGAACTTATTGAAAGCGTGGAAGAACTAATATATCAAAAGAAATCTAATTGAACAATCAAATATGTTATTGATAAAATCTTAGAAAGAATCACATTGAATATTCATACCATATAGAAGAAACATAACCCCTAGCCCTAGCAAAGAGTTTAGTTTGTCATTAGAGAAAGAAAAATACAAGGTTTTCTCTGCCGAAATTCATTCTGCCCAGCCTCCCTTCCAAAACCCAAATGTCTAAGTGTCCAAAGAAAATAAAACTTTTCTATTTTAATTTTCGTCCAGGTTTACAGCAGTAACTTGTGAGTTAATTTCGGCCTTCAAAAATTGAGAATTTCAAAAAACTCAAAACTGGAAAGTTGTAGATATTTAAGTCACAATTCCAATCCATCTAGCCTTGTATCAATTGGATTTTTGAGGAGAGAGATATGCTCAAAATACTGATCAGTGCTCAAATCAGATTTTTCTTTTTCAGATTCTGCCTCTTTGATTTCTTTCCTTATTTGAAGTTTCCAATCATTGTAGTCGATCCTAGCACTCCAGCTACACCTCCTTAGACATTTAAGCATGGTCCTTTAGCTCCACTTTAATTCTAGTTTGGCCTCCATTCTCTCACAAATTCCGGTAAACTCATCTTTCTCACATGATTTCCTGAAAGTAGAAAATTACACATAATGAATAGCATCTTATTCAAGAAATTATGTAAAGATAAATAATAGGGACTAATGCAAATCATGACTTAATTATACAAATTAAGCATAGTAATAAGGAGATAACGCTCACATAAACATATAACAAGTATACATTTTAAGGCATTATCACACCCCTCAACTTAAATCTTGCTTGTCCCTAGCAATCCACAAAGCACAAATGTCTACTAAAAGTGAAAAATTAAAACTAAAATACAAGCCACTTTCATAGGCTACACGACTGCACTTCCCATATGCAGCAAGTCTTTGAACCCCTAGGTCACCCTAGTGGACGAGTTTACTCTTGTGAGAGTTTGCAGTAACTTTACCCATAAAAGTCAAAGGTTTCCTGAAAATTCCTGCAGCAAATGTTAGTTTGCTTTATCATTATATCATACAAATGAACTTTCAATTTTGAGTTGGGATACTATTCATCATATTAAAGAGTTTTCACTAGCTTCACTTTTGGAGTGTGTGTGTGCATAGCCCATCCAATCAAACCGGCTTTTCCAAACATGCATAGGCCAAGAATAATCTAGATTAGAGCCTTTACTCCAAAACCTCTCCTAAGTCATCAACACTCTGAAAGAACACACATAGAAGTAATGGTTTCTCTCTTCAAATCACATGTGAACAAAAAGGAAAGAAGAAGTTTTAGGAATATCACATGTGTATACAAAAACAGCCGCTAAAACAACGGAAAAAGATCTCTTGGAAAGGATGTTGAATTCCTAGAAACATGAGGTTAATACCATTCTCATCTCTAGTTTTTATCTCAAACACATACGAACCATGCACCTTTAGGATCAAGTAGGACTTTAAGCTCAGTGGTAGTATAATCTTATGACTACGTAAAGGCAAACCACTCTCTTTGAAATATGAGGTATATGAATCAAATGCAGAAAATTCAAGGTAAATCCAACTCATAGTAGTAACAACCAACTTGAATCAAAACAACCTTTACTTAACCATATAACCCTTCTGAAATACATGAAAGATGTGTAAGACACCAGTGATTTATTGATTGATTATGTATGTCTCCTCTTTCTTTCTTTCTTTTTTCTTTCTCTTTTTTTTTTTTGATTTTTTTGATTTTGATTTTTTTTTTTTTTTTTTGAAGAAAAGAGAGACACTGGTGGTATCTAAACACATAAATAAAAAATGTTTTGTGGTATTGTAGAAGTATTGCTCATGGCTCAAATGATGATGACAATGGTTAATGTAAAGGTAGGCAAAATATTTGTTTAGCTGGTGACAAAAAAATTGGTAGTTTTAGGCTATCATCTCCTAAAATTCCACATAAACCAGCATGCCTAAGGAAAAAAGTAAGTAGGATCATGGTATATCTCCCCATAATGTTTCCAGTAGTCAACCAAAAAATATAGATATCTTTTACAAAAATTGAAGCATATGAGAGAAATTTAAGAATTCAAACAAAGATATACTCTCACAAAGAAAAGTAAGGCTCAAGAACTCTCCATATGGGTTAAGTTTTAGCTTATATCTAGCTTGTTCATGATCTATGTATATCCAACATCTAATCGTCCGCTAACTTGGCTATTGTGCTCAAAAGTTTCCAATTGTGCTCTTCATGAAAGAGTCTTAATATAGCAAATAATATAACCAACTTAGCATTATTCATTCCATCACATGATATAAAAAAAAAAAAAAAAAGCTTATAACTCTTTTGCATTCAAATTCAAGGTTTTTTTTTTTTTTTTTTTTTTTGAAAAGAAAGAAAGGAAAATCATGCATGGTGTAGCAAAAAGTTTAAACATCTCCCCCCAACTAAAATATTGCATTGTCCTCAATGTATCAAAGTCTAAATAAATTCAAGTATAAAGGGAAGAAGTTACCTTAAGCATTTAAATTGTTTTTTTTTTTTTTTTTTTTGAAATTTCTTCCACACCTGCAAATGTTAGCTCACAAAAGAAAAATAATAACAAAAAAAAAAAAAAAAAACATAAACAAAAACAAAAACAAAAGGCGAAAAGAAAAGAAAAGAAAAAACAAAAAGAAAAGAAAATTAAAACAAATATGGTACGACTTCATAAGATTCTTTTAGAGTTCACGTGGCATCCCAATAGGTAGGGATCTCCAGTGACATAGTCTCCTCCTCTGGTATAACTCCCCCTAAGAATGGTTTTAACCTTTGTCCATTTATTTTCAAAATCCTACCATCTCTAGGGTCCTCAACTACTACAGTTCCATGGTTAAACACTTCCCTTACAATGAAAGGGCCATCCCACCTAGGTTTTAACTTACCTGGGCCTAAATTTGCATATTTAAGACCACTGGGCAGCGGCTTAAGCTCTAGTTGTGGTGCCTCTTCACTTGAATGCATGAGCTTTTTTTTATTTTCTAGTACTCCTCAAAGTAAGGCTTCCATCCTTTATTAATTGCCATTATCTGTTGTTCTTCCAAAACCTGTGAGGAATCCAACAAAGAAATATTTTCAGAGACATGAATATCACATTCTAAATCATAAGAACCAACAGAATTATTAAGAAGAGTTTCAAGAGGATCAGAAAAACAATTCTTATTAAACTCTTCTTGAACCACCGCCCCAATGAGGTTCACATAAGCACAATCATCATCCTCATGTGGTTGTTTAGCCACATGAAATATGTTTAGCTCCAAAGCCATGGAACCAAAAGTAAGTTGCATCCTTCCATTCCTGCAATTAATTAAAGCATTAACTGTGGCAAGAAAAGGTCTACCCAAAATAATAGGAGTATGAACATTAGGATGTAAAACAGGTTGGTAATCTAGAACAATAAAATCAACAGGATAATAAAATTGTTCAATTTTCACCAACACATCCTCAACAATCCCTCTCGGTTCCCTTACAGAGTGATCAGCCAACTGTAAAGTTATTGAAGTAGGTTTCAACTCACAAAGTCCAAGTTTTTGATATACACTAAAAGGGATCAAATTAACACTTGCCTCAAGATCTAGCAATGCATGCTCCATGATGTAATCTCCAATAGTACAAGAGATCGTAGGACAACCTGGATCCTTATACTTTGGTGGGGTCTTATGTTGGATAACTTACCTGTTCTGTTAGGAATGCGGTATTCTTCACATGATGCTTTCTCTTAATGGTGCATAGGTCCTTAATTACCTTGGCATATGCAGGCACTTGCTTGATAACATGCAATAATGGCAAATTTATCTTGACTTGATGCAAATGCTCTAATATCTTAGATGCAGTGTCTAATTTCCTAAGTAATTTTAAGGCTTATGGAAATGGTGGAGGGATTGGGCATTGTTCAATTTCACCAAATCCAAGTGACTTGGTTTCATCCTTCTCTTTCTCAACTGGGGTCTCTTTAAATTTCTTAGTTACTAAAGGAGCACTTCTTTCAATCTCTTTGCCACTCCTCAAAATGGTCACAACTTTTACTTCCTCATGTTTATCCTTAGAGCCAAATTTTAGATTTTGATTGATGGGATTGGGTTGAGTTTGGGAAGGAAGCTTCTCTCTCTCTATCCCACTCAATGAATTTGTAAGCCTAGTTATATGACTTTTGGTCTCTCTTACCTCTTCATCTAACCTAGTGAGCATGGATTCAAACTTTTAATTTTGCTCACTTTGCCTTTGAATGAAAGTACTAAGTGCATCCTCCAAGGAAGGTCTAGCTAATGATGATGATGATGATGATACATATGGTGAATTAAAATTCCTTGGAGTGGGAGGATTCAACACATTGTCAGTCTTATAACTCAAATACGGATGGTTTTGCATATTTGAGTTATAATTGTTAGAATATGAAGAATTATTTGGCCAATATGAATTAAATGCATGTACTTGTTCTTCTAGCACATTTAAGAATGATGAAAGTGATGCACATTCATTTGTAGCATGGTTTACCTCGTGACAGATTTTACATTCCTCCATTGGGTCCTTTCTAAAGGTAGCACTAACACTCCTACTTCCTTTCATTTTGAGTGCCTCTATTTCTTTAGTTAACATGTTGCTTTTTGCACTCATATTATCATCTTCCCTCAAATTGAAAACACGTCCACTAGAAGTTGTAATGTTAGTTCTAGTCCTATTAGTGGAGTCCATAGGGCCAGGTCCAGTCCATGTGTCAGAGTTTTCAGTTATCTCATCAAGATAATCCATTGCATCTTCGGGTTCTTTTTGTAAAAAGTCCCTTCCGCATGAGAGTTGAACAAACTGTTGATCCCTAGGTGTAAGTCCTTCATAAAAATAGCTAACCAACCTCCAATTTTCATTCCCATGAGTTGGGTAGAAATTGAAAAGATCTTTGTACCTTTCCCAAGCTTGGTATAAGGTCTCATTTTCTCCTTGGACAAAACTAGCTATCCTTCTTTTTACTTGCTGGACTTTGTGGGGAGGAAAATGTTTCTTAAAAAACTCTTTGGCCATCTCCCCCCAACTACCTATAGACCTAGGTTTCAAGGTGTAAAGCCAACTTCTTGCCTTATTCTTAAGTGAAAAAGGAAAGAAACGTAACTTAATAGTCTCAATAACATTTTGTGCATAGAAACTACTAATTACCTCTTCAAAAGCTCTAACATGGACATAAGGATTTTCATTTTCTTGTCCCCTAAAGTCAGGAAGTATTACTAATAAGCCTTGTTTTAGTTCTACATATGGTGCATTAGGTGGAAACATGATGCATGAAGGAACAAAGTTTTGTGTGGGATGCAACAATTCATACATAGTTCTTCTATTCTCCTCATGATTATTACGTGTTTCATCACCCATGATTGATGAAGAAGGTGAAGGCAAAGGTGTGCCAAAAAGATTACCAAAGTAAGTTTCAAAAATTTCTAATCTGCCTTTCTTGTTTCTAACCCAAATGCTCATGCAACAATGAATGCCAATCAAATAAAACAAAATAAAAACAAACAGAAAAATAAAAACAAAATAAGGGGGAAAAAATGGAACGAAGTTACCAATAGAAGAATTTCCACCGGTTGTGCTTTGCTCCCAAAAACTGCCTCTGAACACACAGCAACTCCCCGACAATGGCGCCAAAATTGCTTGCTTACTCCCAAGTGCAGGAGATCGTAGCAATATAATTTTCGAAGTACTGAGGTCGAACCACAAGGAGCGGGGTAAATTCAAAGACAATGTAATAAAAAAAACAATTGTGGTGAAGAAGAAAAGTACATTTGCTTGGTGATTGTTAACAAGAATAATAATAAAAACTGATTTAAGTCAATAAAGTAAATACTAGGGCATTAGGGTATTTCCCTATATAGATATGAAATTCTTTGTAGTCTAAGAAATTATATATTTCATAATTGATTGTTTTTATACAATTAAAAACTTATGATTTAGTTGAACTGAGACAATTCAAAAATGCATGATAACCTCAATTAATAATGTGATTAGAATAGTTTTCAGAAAAACTCATTCACTTTAAAACCTGATTTCTATTTGAAACTATTAGAAATTCATCTAAACAATAAGAAAAATATGATTAAACTTATTGAAAGCATGGAAGAACTAATACATCAAAAGAAGTCTAATTGAGTAATCAAATATGTTATTGATAAAATCTTAGAAAGAATCACATTGAATATTCATACCGTATAGAAGAAACATAACCCCTAGTCCTAGCAAAGAGTTTAGGCTGTCATTAGAGAAAGAAAAATACAAGGTTTTCTCTGCCAAAATTTGTTCTGCCTAGCCTCCCTTCCAAAATCCTAATGTCTAAGTGTCCAAAGAAAATAAAACTTCTCTATTTTAATTTCCGTCTAAGTTTACAGTAGTAACTTGTGAGTTAATTTTGGCCTTTAAAAATTGAGAATTTTGAAAAACTAAAAACTGGAAAGTTGTAGATATTTAAGTCACGGTTTCAACCCTTTTGACCTTGTATCAGTTGGATTTTTGAGGAGAGAGATACACCCAAAATACTGATCAGTGCTCAAATCAGATTTTTCCTTTTCAGATTCTGCCTCTTTGATTTCTTTCCTTATTTGAAGTTTCCAATCATGGCAATCGATCCTAGCACTCCAGCTGCACCTCCTTAGACATTTAAGCATGGTCCTTTAGCTCCACTTTAATTCTAGTTTGGCCTCCATTCTCTTACAAATTCCTGTAAACTCATCTTTCTC
The DNA here is from genome assembly GCA_035136125.1 of Quercus rubra. Lineage (NCBI taxonomy): Eukaryota > Viridiplantae > Streptophyta > Magnoliopsida > Fagales > Fagaceae > Quercus > Quercus rubra. The sequence goes on along the minus strand of CM068733.1, from coordinate 35,323,358 downwards.
ATATGATTTCCTGAAATTAGAAAATTACACACAATGAATAGCATCTTATTCAAGAAATTATGTAAAGATAAATAATAAGGACTAATGAAAATCATGGCTTAATTATACAAATTAAGCATAGTAATAAGGAGATAACGCCCACATAAACATATAACAAGTATACATTTTAAGGCATTATCAAAATGCGGCTAGGGCGTTTGATGAGGTGCATTAAATGTGGTGGCAGCTACTATCCCTCCAATCACGCTAGGGCTAACCCCCTCTGGTAATATGCCATTGACGTGACCATGGCTTGCCCCTTCGGTTTTACCATCCAAGTCTATGGATTTCTCGAAACTGTATTGGCCTCCTCGGCCTTGTGTGTGACATGTGGCATGATTACCTTGTTAAATTTTAGTACCCCACACCTATATATAATTTAAATACTATTAATAGCCATTCTTGTATTTTGTTAACTCTTTAAAAAGTCTTGTAAGAATATTATTAGGTATAAAATGTAAACTGTCCATGTCTATTTTTTTATTTTTTATTTTTTTACTACTTCTTAATTTTTCTTTTTGTGGAGCACTTTTTTTTTTATTCATTTATTCTAAACTCTTTGGTTTTTGTACTCAATAACTCACTTGGGTGAATATTTGTGATGTGGTTTCACATTTGGTTCTCAAATTAGGAAATAAAACACTCAAAAAATAAATAATTTAGGACACGATGCAAAATTGGATTCTAATTTGAAATTCTAATTGAACTTTCTCTAAACTTCGCCTATATACATACATATATATATATATATATATAATACTAGTGTGTAATCTCGTGCATATGTACAGGTAAATTTAAAAATAATCACACACACACACACACACACACATGATTTAAAATCTAATTGGATCTAGATTCTTTGGTTTTTGCACCCAATAATTCACTTGCCACAAATTTTTTTTGTAAAAAATAGATGAGACACATGGTGCAAAGTTGGACTCCAATTAAAATTCAATTTAGAATCTAATTGAATTTAGACTCTTTGATTTTTGCACCTAATAATTTACTTGACACACAAATTTAAAAATTAGATGAGATACATGGCATAAAATTAAACTCCAATTTAGAATTTAATTAAATTTTCTCTCAGTTTTGGCTATATATATGAGTTTACTCTTTTTTTTTTTATGAGTTTTTGATGGTTGATTTATATTAAATTCACTGTCTTTTGCACTACATTAACTCATTTGACACAAGAATTAAGAAACTTTTATGGTACACGTGGGGTAAAATTAGACAATAACTGAAATTGAATTTAGAATTTAATTAGATTTTTTCCTAGTTATAAAAATTTAGATTATATTTGGTAACAGTTTTTGTTTTCTATTTTCAAAAACTTGTTTTTGGGAATATAAAGAAAAAACAATTTTCTTGTATTTTTGAAATCAAAAACATGTTTGGTTAGTTGAAATTAAAAAAAAAAAGTTTTTTGAAGAAAAAAAAAAGAAAATACTAAAATATGTTGTTACTAAGATTTGAACTCTAATTCTAACTCATTAAATGAGATAGATTTATTAAATTAAATGTGTGTTTTCATTAACATTTGCAAATTAGAAATTGAAAACAACCTTTTACATGTTCTCAGTTTTCTTCACAAATTGAGTTTTGAGAACAGTTTTTGTTTTATATCCATTTTAGGTTGCCAAACAAGTTTTTTAGTCTCAACAATAGAAAATTGTTTTTGGAAACAAAAAATAAGAAGAAAAAACAGTTACCAAACATACCCTTAGTGTTTAGCTTTTTGGTTTTTATCTTAGCTTATTTTTTTATATAAAAAATACTAATAATAATGACAAAAATAGTTTAATTGAAAATAAGCTACCAAAAATATATTTAAATAGAAAAGCTACCAAGAATATATTTTTTTGGTAAACACAACCCAAATAAGCTCATGAAAACTATGAGGTTCCCAAATGGACACTTTTTTATCCAAACTTAGCTTGACATGCACGCCATGTCACTAGTTTTCAAGTGTGGATGGAAAATATCTCATCACACACTATTTCTACTTATCAAGTAGATTTGCCTACTATTTAATAAAGTTCAAAGTCTTGTTTCTCAAAAAAAAAAAAAAAAAGGCTACCATTTTTTTCTTTTTTTAGTAAACACAATGCAAGTAAGCTCATGGAAACTATGAGGTTCCCAAATGGACACTTATTTACCAAAAAATAAATGATAATTTCTCCATCTTAAATCCGAACTCCATCTACTTAATCTGAACGCATGGTAAGGTTAAATCAATCCATTTAGCCTTTTTGGGGTTATTTAAAAAAAAAATTGTAATTTTAATTTTTTGTAGAGTTTTTAATACGCGTTTCCTGCCAAAAAAGATATGTATCAGAGAGTTTTTAATAGGCTATTTTTAGAAATATACAGATAAAAAACTTAAAATTTTGAATTTTTTCAAAATCAGTAATTTTACTTATTTGATCCCATTGTTCAATTTTTTTAAAGATCTAGTGAGTTTTATCGAAGGCTGGCAAAATATAATTGGAGCCTAAGGTAATAATGTTAAGTGGGACCATTGTATTTAATATTTATTAATTAAATTTATTTAATACTCACAAAACGAAGGTTAATTTGATGAGTTAAAAAAATAATTTTATGAATTAATACTGACAAAACTAAAGTTTTTTTTTTTTTTTTTTTTTTTTTTTTTTTTTTTTTTTTTTTTTGAGAAGAACCAAACTAAAGTTAATTTCATATAGAGAATCAAATATCTTGGTTCAAGCATAGAAATTTAACAAATAAATGCAAAATTATTATTTTGTTAGAATAGAGGTTTACTTTATCTTAAATAAGATAATGCATCGTCATAAATTTTGATTTTGATATTAAGAAAGAGATAGAAATTTTTTGGTGTGTGCCCATGTGAAAGATTAGATGGGCATTGTTGACAAAAATCGTATAGAATATTGGCTTACAAAAATTAAAGCATCAAAACAAATCCCCCCCCCCCCCCCGCGCTTTCCCCCAAAAAACATATGGGAAAAGTTTATAGTTTTCAACTGGGTTGAGTTCTTGTTGGTATAATATTTTAGAAACCTATTTGAAGGTGAGAAAAATAGTACATAACACCTTAAAAATGCTATAGGTACTACAAACTTTATTACATAAAACACACTAAATAAATGAATATTTAAATTTATTTGTGATTGTTAACACAAAAATTTGTAATATCTCTAATATCATTCAACCATTTTGGCCTTTTTATAGTGAGATGGGACTTTTTTATACAGGGAAAAATCTTTAAAAAAATTAGGGGTCTTAGGCCTAGTTCTAAGTTGCCTAGGCCTTGAGCTGCCCTTGTTATATGGGAGGGAATTTAAGAACATCTCAAAACTTAGGTGATAAAATAGAAAATCCTCTTAAATTAAGCTAGAATATTTTCTCAAAAAAAAAAAAAAGTGTACAAGAGTTACAAGAGTAGAATTTTTATCTCAAATTATATATAAAAAATGCATCAAGAACTTGCGGTTGGATATTTATTATTTTTTAAAATGTGTCCTTAACAAGACTCTTTTTAAAAAATCTTGGAAATGAATCATTACTTTCAGCGCATATATTTATTGTGATTGTGTTTTTTTTCCCCCTAAAAAATAAACTTTGTTAGGGTCATATTTTATGTAATTGGTTAATCCTTTGACAAAATGTACTTTACTTGTAATTGGGTAGATCTAAGATAGGTTTAATACATAAAGAAATATGTTGTTCAAAGCATATCAAGTGTTCGTATTGAAAGCCACGAAGATTGGTCCAAAAAACAAGTGAAGAAAAGCCTTTCATTAAGTCTCGACAAATAGCTCGATAGATGCCTGCTATCGAGACTTAATGTGCAACTCAATAGATAGCTCAACAGAAGCTCGATCTATCGAGAACTACGATTTTCAGTTTTCCAAATCTAAATTTCGACCCAGGCTTGTGTATTTGTTTAGGGTTTCTTTTCTCTCAACCTTAGACATATATGTGGCTTATTTTAAAAGCCATCATACACGGATACATAGACCAAGAGACTTATTTTCTCTGTGAGAAGCTACTGCGTTTATATGCCATAGGGTTTTGTAACCAAGTGCTTTTAGATCTTCATTGTTAATGAAGTGAAGAACTTTGTAGCTAACAACATCTGTTCAAGTTACTGGAGTTAGTCACATACTGGAATCTGTGCAAATGGTTAGTCACATATTGGAGATTTGTGCAACAAAAGAAAAAAGGCTACTACAAGATCAAATCCAATTGGGTATTAGAGTGAAGGTTCAACTATAGGTTGGTATTTCAAGATAAGCCAGTGTAATTGGTAAGATTCTTTATACTTGTAATCACTTGATTGTTGATTAGTGGATTCTTGGGAGCAGTGACCTTAAAATCACTTGATGAGGTTTTTGCCTTACGAGAGGTTTTCCCCATTTGCCAACAAATCACTGAATCTAATTTATTTTCTGCTATATTTAGTTTAATTGGTGATTTGTTGGTGCCTTCAGGATTTGCATGCAAATTGAACCTAATTAATCAACTTGAGTAATTGAATTAATTAACCAAGGTCAAGCTATCTTAAACCAACAAACTTTATTTTTTAAAATATATAGCCAATATTGTTAAATAAAACTAGTCTTATCACACGTGCTTTGCGTGTGTGATGAGGCTTTTTTTTTTGGTTTGTCTAGTGCCATAATTTTCCTTTTAAAAACAATTTTGGATTTTTTTTTTTGAAAGGAAATTTAGAATAAGTTTGTTTTGAAGACTTGGATTTGTAGGAAATCGTCTTATTTTGTAGGCATTTTAAGTGGAGTTAGAGAAATATTTTTACCAAGTTGTCCTCAAGTTTTTTCCCTACTAAACCTAAGGTTTATGGGTATTTTTGAAGCACATAAAAATTTAGTAAGATAGTACTAGCCTCTAAGCATGCGTGTTGCGTGTGCTCAGATGCCCTTCTATTTTTTGGGTATAGGTTAATAATTTACATCTATTATAATTTTAAAAAAAAATATTTTTTATTTTTCAAACAAATAAAAAGGATGAACTTTAAAAATAAGCTGTAATTGTAATTTCTTTTTTGAACGTGTGTTTGAAAGAGATGTAGGAAAAATAAGATAAACGTGACTATATGAGGGAAAAGAATGCTAAATTTTATGAGTTCTCTTAGTTTTTTATTTTTTATTTTTTAAATTGGGGTTTTTTACTTTTATTCGAATGAAAAATGACAAAAAAAAGTCTAAATTTTAGGGAATAAAAAGATGAACATGAAGGAAAAAAAAAAAAAGAGAAATTATAAGGTTCTTATGATGGATAAGTGACGTGGTCCACCATTCCACTAAAAGAGTCCCACCTATTTAAAATTGCTAAGTCAATAATTAGTTTTTGTTTAAAAAAAAATTCTAAATCAATAATTTTAAACAGATGGGAGTCTTTTAATGGAATGGTGGATAAGTGACGTAGTGCACCAAAGGACTGTATAATTTCTTGGAAAAAAAAAATCCCTAAATTTTAGGAGTTCTCTTTTTGAATTCAAAATGAAATTTATTATTTAACATTTATGACCCTATTTCTAAGAGAAGTTACCATTCATTAATGAGGTTATTTTTGAATCAGATAAAATGCCAGTTCAAATGGAAAATTATTAGGTACTCCCGGAGTATCATAAATGTGTGCTCCCTCCTCTCACATGAATTAGTGGGGTTCACCATTCATGTGAGAGGAGGGAGCATGCATTTATGGTACTCCGGGAGTACACAATAATTTCTCAGTTCAAAGAGGGGAATCCTCTTATAGGTAATACTAGCCTCATCACACGCGCTTTGTGCGTGCGATGATGCTCTTTTTTTTTTTTGGGTCTATTGTCATAATTTTCCATTCATTTAAATTTTTAGATTATGACACAACCAAAAAGAAAAAGCCTTAAAGCACTCATTTAGAGAGATTAATCAATTTAGACTGTTTTTCAAAGTAGAGAAGTTTTTTTTTTAATCAAATTTTTGAATAAATTTGTTTTTAAGATATGGATTAATAGAAAAGTGTCATATTTTATAAGTATTTCAAATAGAATTTGAGATATATTTTTATTAGGTTGTTTTAAAGTTTTGTCTTGGCTTAAAATAAGGTCAAAAAATATTTTTGAACCACGTTAAAGTCCAGTTCAAATAGGAAAATTCTCACTCTTCTCTCTCTCTCTCTCACTATATATATATATATATATATATATATAGGACAGATGGATAGGTAGATATTAAATGGATTTTAACTTTTACTTTAGAACACACTCGTCAAAATAAACCTTTCATTAAAGCAATCAACAGATTCTCTCCGCAAAGCCTTTGATTAATAAAATGCACGGCATTGATTCTCACCCAAAAAAAAAAAAAAAAACTCTCCGCAACCAATATCTTTAGGCAACAACCAAACTTAGCTAGTTGTGCTTGTGGGCGAAGAAGACCAGCTTTAATTGGTGATGACAGAGTTGCGTTTCAAAATTTAACAAATGCATTAACCTCCCCCTACATTACAGGAGAAACCCACCTTCAATTTCAAACAGATAACACCCAGTGAAAAAAAATTAGCAAATAATGTCTCTAAAGCCGGTTGTTACGTTTCTTTTCTTTCATACTGTATTGTCCTAATCCTTTTCGAGTCTATTTCAAGCACTAGGCTTCCTTATTTATACCCAACTTCAATCTTCTAGACCGCATTTATTTTTTCTTGTGAGTGCTTTCTCTTATTGCTTCTTTTATTATTATTTAAATTTACCCCTTCTTTTCCAGCTACTTTTGCTGCTAGTTTCATTTTCATAATCAATGACTTGCTTTAGAAGCTTCTTTTGTTCTCAACTAGACATTTTGTGCATTAATTTTCTCATCTAACACAAAGCCTTAGTTTAGGATTCTTACAATACAATGTCAATGGTTCTTGGTTTATTGTTGGACTCTTATGTCACCTTCATTCTTAATTTTAACAGGATTTGTAGGGGAACAAAAATGGCAGGAATTTCAACCTCCTTATTAGGATTTTTTATTTTAGTTTTATGTTGCTGTGCATCCAACATGGTACAAGCAACAGAATACGCGGCATACAAAGACCCGAAGCAGCCTCTTGGTGTTAGGATCAAGGATCTCATGAAGAGAATGACTATTGAAGAAAAGATTGGTCAGATGGTCCAAATTGAACGTGCCAATGCCACTGCTGAAATCGTGAATAAATTCTATATTGGTATGCATATATTATAGATTGAATGACTTCTATTAATATTGCATTGCCTGAATTTTTTTGAGCAATAATTTCAGGAATTGTGTTTTTGAGATTTTAATAAATTGAAAAAAAAAAAAAAATGGTTATTGCTATAGGAAGTGTATTAAGTGGTGGAGGGAGTGTCCCTGCTCCTCAGGCTACTACACGGCAATGGATTGACACGGTGAACAAAATTCAGGAAGGGGCTCTTTCCACTCGTCTCGGAATCCCTATGATATATGGAATTGATGCTGTTCATGGCCACAACAATGTGTACAATGCAACCATTTTTCCTCATAATGTGGGCCTTGGAGTCACCAGGCAAGTGCTTGAGGTTTGAATTAGCATTTTTTACTGAAAGTTCATTTTCTAAAAGTCATCAAAAATATAATTATACCTAAAAAATGAAGTTTTGAATGCTTTACACAAAAAATTGAATTAAATTTTTTTTTAAAAAAAAGCTAATCCAAACTCACCTGAAAATTTCTAAAAGCATATATAGTCAATATTGGATAAAACCAGGTATGCATTTCATGTATATGTATTTTATTGTATTTAATTCTTGTTTTACAAAATTTTATTATAAATTTTCCTGAATAATATTAATTGTAATTTTCTTTTGACAATAAATAGGATGACTTAGATATGGGTTCATCCACTTGAGATCAATATTATCACAACTCTACCCCTTTTAGGCACATTAGATGCTGATCTTGCCTTTAATCATTTTTATGTATCCTATATTGATTGAAATTCACAGAAAATCTGATGTTTCTTTATATGAGTATTTAAGCCTTATAAGAAATGCAATGCTTTCAGATTCTGAATACAATATTTCTGTTTTGTATTCAACATATAAACTGATACGATCAATCCATTATTCTGTGATACTCCAAGATGCATAAATTAAACTTGCTATACACATTCTGTGATCTACTATAGGGATCCTAAACTTATAAAGAAGATTGGGACTGCAACCGCACGTGAAGTTCGAGCCACTGGAATTCCTTATGCTTTTGCTCCATGTATTGCGGTAAGTAAAAATTTCTTCATGGGAATGAACTATATATAAAAATAACCTAAACACCTGTTTTTGCTCTTAAAAGTTTAGCACAAGAGTAATTTTAGTCTCTGAAATTTAAATTGATCGCTTAGTCCCTTAATGACATGGTAAAACAAAAAATTGACATGACATTACTCCGTAAGGACATCTAAAAGTAATTATTTTGAAATTTGATAAGGAATAAATCGATCACAAAGTCTTTTAGATACTAAAGTTGATCGCTTTACATTAGACTAAATGAAATCATTTTAAAATTTAGATACTAAAATCGCTCGTGTGCTAGAATTTTATCTTCTTTTTTTTTTTTTAATCTTTTTTTTTTTTCATTAATCATATATTCTCTGTTAAATAATGCAGGTCTGCAGAGATCCGAGATGGGGTCGATGCTATGAGAGCTATAGTGAGGACCCCAAAATTGTCCGAGCGATGACTGAGATCATCTCCGGGTTGCAAGGAGATCTCCCTGATAAATCTTGGTTGGGCAGACCATATGTTGGAGGAAAGTAAGAATTAGTGTCTCCTTTACTTTATTACTTTATTTGATATTTGTTTCAAAGATGGTAAATTTCCAAAGTTTTGCACACTGTATGTACAAAACCTTTATTATAAACTAGTGCCAAATATATGTGAAATCCATATCAATGTTTATGATTACATTGCATACAGGGATAATGTGGCAGCTTGTGCAAAGCACTATGTTGGTGATGGTGGCACAGTCAATGGCATTAATGAAAACAACACTATAGTTAGCCAGCACGAATTGTTCAGCATCCACATGCCTGCTTACTATAATTCAATCATTAGGGGTGTTTCTACTATCATGGCATCCTACTCAAGTTTGAATGGAGTGAAGATGCATGCAAACCAAGAGCTGTTGACTGGATTTCTTAAGAATAGACTCAACTTCAGGGTAATTTCTAATTTAGTTTTAGTAGTTTTTATAAAGTCATTGTCAATTTTAGTACACAAATCTTATAAACTGACATGACAATGAATATATTATTGACACCTCAACAACATAAAAAAAAAATTTCTTAATTTCTCTTTGTTTTGTATTTAGAAGTTGACATTTCAATTTGTAAAGTTCATGTAGTAAATTTTGTAAAATCCCATCACTCTCTTACAAAATATATGGATGAGAATATTTCTAATGAATTATGGGTTGAACCTTTCAGGGTTTCATCATCTCAGATTGGCAAGGAATTGACAGGATTACCTCTCCACCACATGCAAACTACACATATTCTATTCAAGCTTCAATTCTAGCTGGAATTGACATGGTCAGTCACAAAACTCAGCTAAAGATTTCTTCAAGTCATGTGCATGGTTCCCCAATATTTGTTTTTTTTTTTTTTAAACTGAGCGCCTACAATTATTCCTATATCATTGGAAACCTTTGTGTAGTCTTGCAAAGATTTTCTAATTTTTTACAAATTTATGACAATGAATCTTCAAAATTTAGATATGTTCCCTTATGAGAATTCTATTTCCTTATCCAATAAAGCTCGTTTTTGCTTTGTTTTCATGCTGCAAGGAATTTTTTTTGAGAGCAGAGAGAAAAGGATTTTATGTCACTGTTACATAAAATCCTAAATGGCAGTATGAAAATCTTGAAATGTTATTTTTCACATACTGATATAGCTTATTCATAGTTCTACCAGTTTGGTTGATATTTGTCTAAATTATTGCTATAGTTGAGATAGATCATAGATGCCCGATTTCATATTTGTTGCAGGTCATGGTTCCTTACGATTACCCAGAATTTATTGATGGCTTGACCAATCTGGTTAATAAGAATGTCATTCCCGTGAGCCGAATAGATGATGCCGTAAAGAGGATCTTGCGGGTTAAGTTCACCATGGGTCTCTTTGAGAACCCTCTGGCTGATGAAAGTCAAGCTGATTTGCTTGGAGCCAAGGTTAGCTACTTAATATCCCAAACTAATCTCTTTTTTGGACTAATTTTTGAACTTTATAATCTCTTTATTTATTGTGGTTAATTTTTCCATGAGTTTTTATTTCCTTTTTTTTTATTTTTTTATTTTTTATGATAACTACTAAAATATAAAATCCACTATTGTTTTTTTTATTTTTTGGTTGATAATTTGATAGTTGAGGACTTGGGAAGGGAAAATTTGAACCCTAAATATCACTATTGTAAATACAAGAAAGTTTCAACTAGTTGATCTACAAGGCTCTTGATTATAATCCACTATCTATCTAATTCATATGTAGTCTACAGATTTTGACATAAATGGCTTGTTATATTTTGTATTGGTCAACTCTTGATCAAATTCCATGTTTTTTTCATTAGGAACATAGAGAACTTGCTAGGGAAGCTGTGAGGAAATCACTTGTTTTATTGAAAAATGGAAAGTCTCCATATGCTGGGCCTGTTTTGCCCCTCCCCAGGAAAGCGCTTAGGATTCTTGTTGCTGGAACTCATGCAGACAACTTGGGCTATCAATGCGGTGGTTGGACAATCGAATGGCAGGGACTCAGTGGCAATAACCTCACTACTGGTACATATACTCTCCCAATGCTATACATTGTTCCCCTTCCCCCACCCCCCAAACCCAATGGTCTACTTTCCCAATTAGGTTTGTGTGCAAACTATAATGAATTCCATGTGATGTGTATGTGTGTGCGCAGTAGCTAAGTTCATATGGTGAAAAACCAAAGAGGCAAATTTTACTTTTCATCCTAGTTTTTCTTGGAATTAATCCCATAGTTTGAGAATTGATGTGATGACAGATGTCCACTTTATATTAAGGGTTATCTTGGACAGAAAATTGCACTAGTGTACAATAAATGAATTCTAGGTCTACTCACTGGGTAAAGTTGACTTAAAAGAATTAAAATAACTAAATTTCCTGTATATGAGAATCGACCATCAGACCAATTAATTGAAACCCTAGAGTAAATTTCCCAACACAAATCAAGCATGATTGTAAGACTCGACCAATTTCCAAGATTTTAGGTTGGAGAAAGCATTTTGCATCTTGAGGTATGTCTGTTTTGCTTCGGCTGAGATTAGTAGGTCTTATTGGTAGTAAGTGCTTGATAGTTGATGTAGTTATGACCCTGCCATTAAGTTACAACATGAAATTTTAACATGAAACATCCTAACTCTATTCATCCATATTGGGAACCTCTATTTTTTTTTTTTTTAAACATCCATATTGGGAACTAGTTGGTTCTTTTGGGGATGCTTTCATTGTTCACCATAAAGAAAAAGTGCTCACTTTAAGTGCCATTAATAAAAATGGATGATTTTCATGTTTTCCAAATTATCTCCTTTTGCAAAATTACATTTGGTTATTCTCCAATAATGCATCTGCCTTCCATTTGCCATTCAAATTCAGCAATCTATCTCATTGAAAGAACCACTATTTTATGACAGGAACCACCATCCTCAAAGCCATTAAAGACACTGTTGACCCAAGCACCCAAGTGGTCTTCAATGAGAACCCAGACCCTGCCCTTATCAATTCTGAGGACTTCGAATATGCCATTGTTGTAGTGGGTGAGCAACCATATGCAGAGACTAATGGTGATAATTTGAACCTCACTCTCCCAGCTCCCGGACCAGATATAATCAAGAATGTATGCAGCCATATCAAGTGTGTTGTAGTTGTCATCTCTGGGCGTCCCCTTGTGATTGAACCATATCTTGAATCAATGGATGCTCTTGTGGCTGCATGGCTCCCAGGTACTGAAGGTCAAGGTGTGGCTGATGTTCTTTTTGGTGATTATGGATTCACTGGCAAGTTGGCTAGAACTTGGTTTAAACGAGTTGATCAACTCCCAATGAATTTTGGGGATGCACACTACGATCCGCTCTTCCCATTTGAATTTGGCCTGACAACTCAGCCAATAAAGCAAACGTAAACAACCATCTCCTACAGGAAGAGGTTATTTTTTGTTTTCATATAAGAGTACATGATTGTATCTTTCTAAAGCTTCTAAATATTTGAGATGTTGAAATTTTCTTGTCAAAACTCAAAAGCTTCTAATCTGACAAAATTTGTTTGCTTCTAGAGTTGCAAATGCATCAGACTTTATGTTTGAATATTGCTATTTCTTCCTAGTACCTCTCTAGAGTCACCACTATGAGTCTATGACATTGATGTTGTATTTGCTTTTCTTTTGGAGTGCAAGCCTTAGGAAGTACTTTGTTACAAGAGCTGCAGGATCAACACATCATTGCAGCTGGATTCTGGAATATTGCACTTTTCTGCACAATTGCTTACATGATATTGGCTTAATGATGAGTTAAGAAATTGATTATAAAATTACTTAAAGATATAGCTAATATCCCATTAATTTCCAAGAGAACATAAGAAAAGAAACATTTTTACAAGAAAATTTAAAGAAATTTCTCCCAAGTCACAAGAAGGGGAACAATGGGCCATTCCATTGTATATATAGTATCACAAAAGTAAGGCTTTGTTTGAGAGTTCATAAGGGAATAGAATAGAATGATCGTAAGAGAATGGAGTGGAATGGAATATAATGTATTTAAACAAGCGAAAGGAATGGAAACAAATGGAATGAAATAGTAATTAAGTAATTTTACTGGACTTTTTAAAATAAAGGAAAGGAAAGTGATAAAAATAAATGGAATGTAAGTAATCTTGTTTGGAAGTAACATAAAGGGAATGGAATGAAATTATTTTATAACAATATTACTATTAGACCCCTATTTTAAAATAAATTGTTGAATATATAGGGATATTTTGGGAGTTATAGTAAAAAAATTCATCAAATTTAATTTCATTGCCTCCTATTTCTTCCAATTTCTGGAGAACGAAAATTTGAGATTTTAAGAGAATAAAGAAGAGTAAGTGTTCCTACCAATTTCATTTCTTCCTACTTAAACTCTTAATCAAGAGAATGAACTTTTCATTCCCTCCATTAAAACTTCCAAACAAGAGAAGGAAAGAGTATTCTAAATTATTTTTTTCATTAATTTTCATTCCATTTTATTCCCTCATCTTAAATGAGAGCTAACGGTTGCTATAGTAGCTCTCCTAAAGAATAGAGAGTACTATAGCAATTACTATAATTACTATACAACTCCAAACATTTTTCTCACTTAAAATAATCCTAGTTGAATAAAAAATTATTATTTCTCTCTCATGACTTTCTCTTTTGTTCTTCACACTTTCTTGCTTCTTTTCCTCAACGGTTACAAAATACAACATACTACAATTAGAACAAAAACACAAAACATAATCAAAAGATTCCAAAACAAAAACAATCTTTCTCATAAGCCTAATGAAATTAGAATAATAATAGCATAAAAGAAAAAAGAAAACAGAGAACGACCTATCTAGGCCACATGTTGTTGGTTATGGGGAGGAGGACAAGCTATTGTGGAGGCGGAGCAGATCGACAATGAGGCTTTGCATGGTGTGAAAGACATCATGAGAAGACGAAGACGACTTGATTGTCTCTCCAGTGTGAAGGATCTCTATGGGTCTTTGTTCTCCACTGGTTTTCTCTCTCTGTTTGAGTCTTTGAGTTTGAGTTTTTGTTTTGGGATGAGAAGGGATGGAGGTAGCCTTAGAATATATACTAGGTATTAATTTTAGAAAATTTTTTTTCTATAAAATTACACTTTTCCCCTTCAATAATATCATTAATTCTTTTAAGAGTGATGTTATAACTACAAAATTTTCTACAATATTTTTTACAAACTACTGAGTTAGCAAATTCTTATTAGTTCATATCTAAACCCACCACTTACATCACATTTTTTACTTACCAATAACCACTTATAACATCAGTAAGTTATAAAAACATTTTTAGCTCTAACATTTTCTTTTTTTAAGACCACAAAAAAATCTATAATTTTAAAATTTAAAACAAAATATTCAATCCCAATAACAAAAATTACTAATAATGAAGCTAAAAAAATTAAATCTAATCAACCAATTTTACCCAAAAACACACATCAAAGTCAATTTAAAAAAGAAAAAAAAAAACACCTTAGTGGCTAATTGTAATTTTAAATGGAGTGTGTGGTGGAAAAATGGGTTGTATATACGAAAGGGGTGTGTTCGTGTGTGGTGGAAAAAATGGGTTAATGATAAATTAGAAAAATTATTGTCCCATACTTTTTCTTCATTTTAGAATAATGATAAATAAATGAATAATAATAAACAAAAAAGAATAATAATAATCCCAAAAAAGGTAAAATTAATGATTTGTTTTAGAGAAAATTAAGTTATTGAGCTAAATTCATTCTAAATCACAGAAATTTGATAAATTTCAAGATTAAGATAGATTTGAAAATTTTCAAAATACAATAGAATTAAAATTTTTTTTTTTAAAAAAACTTGCTTAAGAACAACATAATTTGATAAATTTTGAATTACAATAAACACTAACAACTCACTATATTAGGAGATTTAAAAAAATATGGTTGTTTGGAATGAATAAAGAAAGATTAAAAAGGGAATAAAAAACAAATTAAGAAATAATATTTAAATAAGATAAAAAAAGGATAAACAGTGTATTTGAAAAAAGTAGGTAGGTAAAGGTAAATGTAACTATTCAATCTTCAAATAATACAAAAATTTGGAAAAGCTTTTGGAGATACTAAAAAACCCTAAAACACCCAATCATAATCTTTTGCTAATATTATAAACCAAATAAAATAAAATAAAAATTTGCCAAAACACACATCCCACTTTTGTTTGTTGCTTTAGATACTATGCTTTATGCTCCCAATGCTAAAATAATAATTTTTATAAAAAATGCTAAAATTACTACAAATTTTACTACATATAAATTGTAATTTTTTTTTATAGAGTTTCAATCTACTGTGTTTGCTTTTATAATATTTGTTATTTATCATCAAACCAAAATACCAATTTGTTTTTTGTGTAGGTGGAAAAATGGGTTGTATATATGGAACGGGTGTGTTTGTGTGTGGTGGAAAAAATGGGTTAATGATAAATTAGAAAAATTATTGTCCCATACTTTTTTCTTCATTTTAGAATAATGATAAATAAATGAATAATAATAATAAAAAAAGAATAATAATAATCCCAAAAAAGGTAAAATTAATGATTTTTTTTAAGAGAAAATTAAGTTATTGAGCTAAATTCATTCTAAATCAAAGAAATTTGATAAATTTCAAGACTAAGATAGATTTGATAAATTTCAAAATACATAGATGTGGGGGGCAAGGGCCCAAATTTGTATACTGGACCTTGGACCCTATTTGATGATGTGGATATGTCCGAGGAGGAGAAAATGATTGGAGAGGCCCCATAATAGAAGGTCATGTAAGGAAAGTGTGGAGGGGTAAAGTCCGAGGAGGTTATCCTTCTCGGATAGGATGAATATCAGTCAAGCAAGTACTTGGAGGACTTAGGTGACCTTTCAAGAATGTCCAATGATAAGGATGAACTTCAGGCGCGTACAAAAAGGATAGGGACACAGAAATATCTAAGAAAAAAGCTGCTACCACCGCATTAAATGCACTGTAACAGCTTTTCTGATCGCATTTATGTGGAGAAGACCCCTGAACAGTGCAGTCACAACTATCACCGTTCATAGAGAGTCCAGAGAAGATGTCTGATGGGAAATGTACTCGAGTGAAGATTTAGATGATTAATAAGTGTACGATCGAGATGGTCCAAAAGGAAACTATATAATGTGAAAGACCCCTCATAAGAGAAGGATGGGAAAAAATAGTGAAAGTGGAGAGAAAAAGAATTACTGTAAGCACTAAGGGTTATATCAGCTTTTAGAAATAGTGATTCAAATAATAATTCATCTCCTCGGACAACCATCTCATCAAGTTTTATGGGTGTTTCTATGTTTGCTCATATTTCAAATCCTTGCTAGCCGTTGTCCCATTCATTAAGAGTATAGCTCTTTCACCCACTCTCTACAAATTTATTGTATTGGGCTCATTGGACTTATATCCCAATTCTTTTGGGTTTAGGCTACAAATCGTGACCCTTACAATTGGCGTCGTCTGTGGAGAGAGCTTGTGCTTCAGTATAGTATAACGGTTATGGCAGGATCAGGTCCGCATCAAACAAGTCCGCACTAGGTGGAATCTGCCAACGTTCTTCAACAAGATGAATTCCTCAATCTTGAACGTGAAAGAGATCAGGGAAAACTATTAAGAAGACAGTATGCATACCGTCCACATGGGTGGAAGCGGTTTTCGAAGGAAAGGTCATGTAGCTCATGAGTAAGGTGATGAAAAAGCCATGCAATGAGAGATTGGTGATTTGAAGAAGCAACTCCGCCGAGCACAATAGAAGCGATCCCCTTCTAGCTCTGATGTCTCTTCCAATGATGAAGAAGATATTATATACAGACACCGGTCTAGAATTCCACTAAGCGAATCCTTCTCTTATGAGGAAGAGCATTTTCACTAAAGGAAACGCAGGAGCCCTTCTCGCAAAGGAGTAGGAACTGATGTTATGAAAAAGGCGTTAAGACAAATTTCTAAGTCACCCTTTACATGGGGGATAGAAAAGGTAAAACTTCCCAGACGGTTCCACCAGCCAACGTTCGCCATATATAATGGTCAAACGAACCCTGTAAAGCACGTAAGTCAGTTCAAACAGAAGATGGCTGTCCATTCTTAGGACAAGGCCTTGATGTGTAGGATATTTCCATCCAGTTTAGGACAGATACTGATGAGATGGTTTGACGGGTTAAGGACAAATTCTATCAGTTCCTTTAAGAAACTCACCCAATCATTTTGTTCTCGATTCATCACATGTAGTAGGGTTCCTCAACCTTTGGACTCCTTATTGTCCATGTCAATGAGGGAGGGAAATCCCGAAAAGCGTAACCATAACCTCTATTGCCAGTGTCATCAAGATCATGGACACACCACAGAGGATTGTATGAGTCTATGGGATCATTTAGACTAACTTGTCTGAGATGGCAAATTAAAACAGCTACTACATCATTCTAGTGGTCAGGGGAGCCAGGTAAGCTCTGAGTCTCGAAGAGATATTCCTTCAAGACCCCCCTTGGGAACTATCAATGTCATCTTTGCTATACCGGGGAGAATAGGATCCTGCTCGTCTAGGGTAATGTCCATAGCTCGTCTATCCTTAGGAGACAATAATCAGGATCCGAAGAGAGTTAGAGTGGAAATTCCACTAATCATAGGTTTCTCGGATGAGGATAAGATTGGAACCATCCAACCTCATGATGACGCCCTGGTAATCACCCTCCGAATTGGGGGATATGATGTGAAGAGGGTAATGGTGGATCAAGGTAGTGTTGCTGAGATAATGTATTCTGACCTTTATAAGGGGCTGAACCTAAAATCTGAGGACCTAACACCTTATAGTTCCCCCTTGGTGAGTTTTGAAGGGAAGCTTATCATTCCAAAGGGCCAAATCAGATTACCTGTGCAGACTGGTTCAGAAATGGTAGAGGTAGACCTTGGCTTGGCTTCATACATTAGGAGCAGTTTCTTCTACTCTGCACCAGAATGTTAAATATCCGTTCAAGGGTCAAATCAAGGAGATACTGGGGGATCAATCTATGGCAAGGCAGTGCTTGGTAGCTGCCATTCCGACATAAACCTGAGGCCGACTCCTCGGCTCATGAAGAAGAGCGCTTAGTAGCGGTTAAAACCCCTGGCGTTATCCATCGATAGGCCAGCCACGGATGCGAAGTGTGAGGATTTGGTAAAGGTTATTGTAGGAGATGATTCGAAAAAGTTCTTTCAGATTGGATCCCAGCTACCTCCTCAAGAGAAAAAAGAGCTGATAAAATTCTTTAGAAGGAACATTGATGTCTTTGCCTGGAATGCTTATGAAGCCCTAGGAATAGATCTCGAATTCATCTGTCACCACCTGAAAGTTAATCCACTAATTACCCCAAGGAAATAGCCTCCTCGGTGCCCATCCAAAGAGCACGCAGAAGCAATGTGAGAGGAAGTAGCTAAGCTCAAATAAGCGGGAGCTATTAAAGAAGTTTTTTTTATCCTGAATGGTTAGCAAATACTGTGGTGATAAAGAAGAAGAGTGGGAAATGGCGAGTGTGCATAGATTTCACGGACTTGAATAAAACTTGTCCCAAGGATCCATTCCCTATGCCCAAAATAGACCAGCTAGTAGATGCCACCGTTGGCCATCCTCGGATGAGTTTCTTGGATGCTTTTCAAGATTATCACCAAATACCTTTAGCCCTGGATGATCAGGAGAAAACTGTTTTTGTCACTCCTGTTGGGAACTACCACTACAAAGTAATGCCATTTGGTTTGAAGAATGTGGGATCTATCTATCAAAGAATGATGACGAGGATGTTTGAGTCACAATTGGGGAAGAATATTGAAGTCTACATAGATGACATGGTGGTGAAAAGCAAAGTGGTCTCGGAGCATTTAGGAGACCTTGGAAATATTTTTGTAGTTCTTAGAAAGTATAAGTTGTGTTTAAACGCTTCTAAGTGCTCATTTGACATGAGGTCAGGCCAATTCTTGGGCTATATGGTCACTCACAAAGGGATTGAAGTCAACCTCGATCAAATTAAGGCTATTAACAACTTGCAATCACCTCGGAATCCTAAAGAAGTGCAGAAGTTGATCGGAATGGCTGTTGCTTTGAATAGATTTATCTCTCGATCGGCAGACAGATGCAGACCTTTCTACTTGTTGATCAACAAATGGAAAGGATTTGAGTGGACTAAAGAATGTTTCGTAGCCTTCCAGCAACTTAAAGACTATCTAGCTCGGCCACTGATCATGTCCAGCCCTGAGCCAGATGAGGTCTTGTTTGCCTACATCGCTATGGCCCCTTATGCTATAAGTTTAGTATTGATACGAGTGGATTGCAATGTAAAATGGCCGGTTTATTATGTGAGTAAATCATTGCATGAAGCTGAGGTGCGATATCTACCACTGGAGAAAGCTATTCTGGCAGTAGTGCTTGGCACACGTAAGCTACCCCATTACTTCCAAACACATACAGTCGTTGTTCTTACTCAGCTCCCTCTTAAAGCCATACATCGAAGTGCTAACTACACAGGAAGGGTAGCAAAATGGGGTACAATTCTAGGGGCTTTTGACATCAAGTACATGCCTCGTACTTCCATAAAAGGACAAGTCCTTGCGGATTTGGTGGCCGAATTCATCGAACCCCTTGCGGAAGAGTTGAAACCAATAGAGAACATGGATGGAAAATTGGTTAGCACGATCTCCCAACATGGTTTTTCACCCTAGGAAGTGTATATTGATGGGGTATTGAATCAGAAAGGTTCTGGGGTGGGGCTAGTACTGATATCCCCTGAGAAAGTCATTGTTGAAAAATCTTTGAGGTTGGATTTCTCGACTACGAACAATGAGGCCGAATATGAAGCTCTGATGATGGGAATGGCTATGGTTTAAAGAATGGGTGGAAAATCAGTAAAAATTTTCTCAGACTCAAGGCTAGTCGTCAGCCAAGTAAAAGGGGAGTTCAAAGCGAAAGATGAGAGAATGCAAGGGTATCTGAGTCAAGTTAAGTGTCTACAGTCAATGTTTGAATCTTTTGACTTGCTGCATATCCCCAGAAGCGGTAATACACATGCTGATTCTCTGGCTATGCTTGCAACCTCCTCCGCATAGAATTTGCCTCGGGTTATCCTTGTTGAGGATCTGTACAAACCCACGGAGACAAGAAGAGAGATAGCTCGAATTCATCAGATTAGAGTAGGGTCGAGTTGGATGGACTCTATAATTTAATTCTTGGGGGGGGGGGGGGGGACACTCTGCCTGAAGAAAGGGTAGAAACTGACAAATTACGAAGGAAGGCCACAAGGTTTTGGCTATCCGAGAACCAGAAGCTATACAAACGTTCCTTTTTAGGATCCTATTTGTTATGTATTCATCCTAAGATGACTGAATCACTCTTAGAAGAGTTGCATGAAGGAATTTGTGGGAGCCATACTAGTGGTAGATCCCTAGCACATAGAGTTATCACCCAAGGCTATTGATGGCCGAATATGCAGAGGGAAGCTCAAGAATACGTCAGGAAGTGCGACTAGTGCCAATAGTTTACGCCAAACATACACCAGCCAGGGAGAATTCTTAATCCATTATCCAGCCTGTGGCCATTTGCTCAATGGGGCTTAGATATTGTAGGTCCATTCCCCAAAGCAGTGAGAAACAAGAAATATCTTCTGGTCAGTACGGACTATTTTACCAAATGTGTTGAAGCTGAACCTCTAACTAACATCAAGGATGTGGATGTGAAAAGATTCGATTGGAAAAACATCGTCACTTGGTTTGGGGTGCTTCATGCACTCATCTCGGACAATGGCCTTCAGTTCGACAGTAAAACATTTAGAAGTTATTGTAGTGAATTGGGGATTACGAATAGGTATTCTACCCCTACCTATCCCCAAGGAAACGGACAAGCGGAGGCTGTTAATAAAGTCATAGTAAATGGGCTAAAGAAAAGGCTAGATGACGCAAAAGGCAAATATGTGGAAGAACTACCACATGTTCTCTGGACATATAGAACTACGCTCCATAGGTCTATTGGAGAGACACCCTTCTTGATGACTTATGAAGCTGAGGCTGTTATCCCTTTGGAGACTGGTTTCCCAACGTTGAGAACCAGTTCATTCAATCCAAGTGACAACGATGAGCATCTAAAGAAGAATTTGGACTTGATTGAAGAGAGAGGGAAAATGCAATGGTCCAATTGGCTTACTACCAACAAAAGCTGAAGCAAGGTTATGATTCCAATGTAAAATTGAGACCTTTAACCCCTGGTGATCTGGTGTTACGGAAAGTTGTGGGCACTGCAAAGAATCCAGCTTGGGGAAAGTTAGGACCAAATTGGGAAGGGTCTTACCGTATCACCTCGAAAGCTAGCATCGGAGCATACTTTCTAGAAGATTTAGATGAGCATGTAGTACCGCGTCCTTGGAATGTAAACAATCTAAAGAGGTATTACTATTAATAAATATTTCCATGATTAATATATTTGTTTGTTATATAAGAAGTTTGTACTTTTTGCTATTTAGTTCTCATAAGTGTTTAAACTTAAATTCAATCATGCTTGAAGTCCTCATACCAGATGATTTGGATTAGTTAACACTTATTCGCAGTTCTCATAAGTGTTTAAACTTAAATTCATTCATGCTTGAAGTCCTCAGACCAGATGATTTGGGTTAGTTAACACTTGTTCGCAGTTCTCATAAGTGTTTAAATTTAAATTCAATCATGCCTGAAGTTTTCGGACCAGATGATTTGGGTTAGTTAACACTCATTCGCAGTTCTCATAAGTGTTTAAACTTAAATTCAATCATGTCTGAAGTCTTCGAACCAGATGATTTGGGTTAGTTAACACTTGTTTGCAGTTCTTATAAGTGTTTAAATTTAAATTCAATCATGCCTGAAGTCCTCGGACGAGATGATTTGGGTTAGTTAACACTTGTTCGCAGTTCTTACTACCAACAAAAGCTGAAGCAAGGTTATGATTCCAATGTAAAATTGAGACATTTAACCCCTGGTGATCTGGTGTTATGGAAAGTTGTGGGCACTGCAAAGAATCCAACTTGGGGAAAGTTAGGACCAAATTGGGAATGGTCTTACCGTATCACCTCGGAAGCTGGCATCGGAGCATACTTTCTGGAAGATTTAGATGAGCATGTAGTACCGCGTCCTTGGAATGTAAACAATCTAAAGAGGTATTACTATTAATAAATATTTCCATGATAAATAGATTTGTTTGTTATATAAGAAGTTTTTACTTTTTGCTATTTAGTTCTCATAAGTGTTTAAACTTAAATTCAATCATGCTTGAAGTTTTCAAATCAGATGATTTGGGTTAGTTAACACTCATTTGCAGTTCTCATAAGTGTTTAAACGTAAATTCAATCATGCCTGAAGTCCTCGGATCAGATGATTTGGGTTAGTTGACACTTGTTCGCAGTTCTCATAAGTGTTTAAACTTAAATTCAATCATGCCTGAAGTTTTCGGACCAGATGATTTGGGTTAGTTAACACTCATTTGCAGTTCTCATAAGTGTTTAAACTTAAATTCAATCATGTCTGAAGTCCTCGGACCAGATGATTTGGGTTAGTTAACACTCATTCGTAGTTCTCATAAGTGTTTAATTTAAATTCAATCATGCCTGAAGTTCTCGGACTAGATGATTTGGGTTAGTTAACACTCGTTCGCAGTTCTTATAAGTGTGTAAACTTAAATTCAATCATGCTTGAAGTCCACAGACTAGATGATTTGGGTTAGTTAATACTCATTCGCAGTTTGTATAAGTGTTTAAACTTAAATTCAATCACGCTTAAAGTCCTTGGACTGAATGATATGAACTGGTTAACACCCCGTTGCCATGCTTATAGACATTTGAATGATTCTTAAGCCACGCTTAAATACTTTGGGTCACTTATTAAGTTTGAACTAACCTGTAGTATCACTCTTGATAAGATTGGAGTAAAGTGCTCAATCACTTACCTAAATGGCTGTTTTTATCATTATCCAATTAAAGTTACTTGCCAATTTGTAGGACGTGATAATTGATTATGCTCAAGTTAAAATGGCAACAGATCAACATACTATGACAATGAATCCTATAATGCACACGATGAAGATATAGAAAATAAAAGAAAAATGCCTTCATTGATAATAAAAAAATGTATGGTACATTGCTTTAAAAAAAAAAAACACAACAAAAAACAAGTAAAAGTAGCAAAAATCTCCTCATATCCTAAGCTGTCGTCTTGGAGACAAATGGGTCAACAGTTTGACCGGGTAGAGAGGCATCAGCATCTGGGGCTTTCTCCTTGGGATCAAAAGAAGTTTTCTTCTTATCTTGACCTTTGCCCATGCCCTTGGGATCTTCAACCTTCTTACCTCAGCCACCATCTTGGTCAGAGTGCTTAAAAGCTTCCGAGGAGGCAGGAGGGGCTTGGTCCACTAATGGCTGCACTGAGGCTGGCGGAGCTTGCTCGGGGTGAGAAGAGTCCAGACTTGGGAGTTCGCGCATTTCAGGATCATAATAAACACTCCTAGGCCGCCTCAAGTCAGAGTCCACAGGGACCCCAGCAGCATCAAGGGCTTTGCCCTAGGATATATCACAGTATTCCCTGCATACTGCAGAGAGTTCCTCTATGAGTTTGGCTTGAGTCTCCTCTACCCCAAGCGTATAAGCAGCCTACTTCTCAGCCTCGTCTGCCTCCTTAGCCAGTTGGGCAGCATCCCTGGCCTTCTGAAGCTCTTCGCAAAGCTCCTTCACCAATTGCCTCTCCGTTGCCAGATTAATTTCGCTATAGTGCAATTGTTTGCGTTGCTTTTCAGCTTAGTGCTCAGCATTCTTAAGGCCTGCCTTTGAGTTGTCCCTTGCCCTAACTGCTTCCTTCAGTTGCTCGGATAGTTTTGCTTGGCCTTCTTTTAGGGCACCTAACTCTTTCTCGACCTCGGACTGAGCATTGAACTCTGCCTTGGCCTCGCTACGAGCATCCTTAACCCAATCCTTGGCCACATAAATCTGTTGGGTAATCTACATGACAAAATAAAATTTCATTTTTAGTGTAAAACAAAGAGCAAAAAGTTGTAAAAAGAACCAAATGTTTAGGTAGAGAAATGGATCAATGCACTTACCATAGACAGATCCCTCTTAAAGGATAGGAAGAGCTCCTGTTGACTGAAGCACCTATAAGCTTCCATGTCTTTTGGAAAGAAAAGAGACTGCTCCAAAGTCTTGGCAATATGACCTACTTGCCCCCCTTGGTAGTTCCTGATCGAGGTATCCCAAGTGATAGGGACACCGTTTAACTCCAATTTAGGAGACCATATGCGCGGTGTATGGCGCACATGAGCCGCGAGAGGATCCTCTCGGCTCTCAACAGAAGAGGACCTCTTACTTCTTTGGTCCTAAGATACTCTCTGTTGTTTGTTTCCCTTTGAAGGACATATTTCACCTTTCTCAGGAGCCTCGTGTTGCCTTTTCCTCCTCAGTTAAGGATTTGGCTTTAGCCAAAGATCAACAGGGAGCTGAGGAGGAGGAGGAGGAGGAGGAGGAGGAGGAGGAGGGTTCACTAGGGGTTTGGACTTGTTGACTTCTTGGGGGGTAGACACCTTGTTCCTCCCCTTCATGAGTTCCCTCAAACTCTGGCTGGATTTTGGAGCCATCTCTTCTACTTCGTTATCGAAGAGTCCTCCACGTAAGTAATCACAGGAGTAGGGGCGTGAATACACGAGTATTCGTCTATCTCTTCCTTGGCCTCTGATATAACAATAGCCTCTACTCCTTGTGGTTCCTCTTCTTCAAATTGGAACTTATCAATTTCTTCCTCAAGTGAAGAAGATGATGCAATTCCCTCCTCGGCTATTGCTATTCCAAGGGGTACTTGCTGAATTGGTTAGGCAGCTAAAGGAACACCCTGTGGGATTGGATGATCAACTGGCAGAAGGTCGTGTGACGCCAAAAAATGAGGCCGAGACACATCTATACGAGCTAATCGGTAGTCGTTTGCCTTGATAGCGTTGTTGACCTCTTGAAAGGTTCTTGAAAGGGGTTCGTAATCCAAAATTAGATGGGCAACTCGAAGTTGTCCGTTGTCGTTCACAAAAATCTGGGATCTCAATAGATAATTGAGTGCGGCTACGTTGGTTAAGCTAAGCCGAGGAGTTACGTGTTCTTTATCTGTTAAACAAAGGAAAACTAAATAATCAGAAACTTGGAGTTCATTGTAAAAAATATATGAACGTAATTTTTTTTTTAATATATATATAGTAAAACAAAGCCGATGATGAATAACTTAAATCTAATGTTAGAAAACCTAAATTTAAGGTATCCCACCTGGCTCTCCTAGGTAGGTTGGGCAAGGAAGACCGTCATGCCATGGTCCTGATGCAATTAAGTAGTCATCCTTCATCTCCTTGTTAGACTTGGGAAGACACGAGATGAGTCTGACAATGTCGGATTGGGATTTAAGGTTAAATCCCGCCCCTTTTTGTTTATGACCCTCATACAAGTGAACTACGTCGAGCCAGGTAAGCCTCAACCCTATGTGTTGGTCCAAAGTGTCAACTGCTCCTAGGACCTTAAAGAGATTAGGTGCACATTGGTGGGGGAAAAGCCTATGGTTACGCAGGTAATCTCTCATAATCCTACCCATAGGAAGAGTCATTCCTCCTTTTATGAAGGCTATCATGAGGATTACGACCTCTCCCACCTCTCGGTCAAATGCTATTCCTTCCGGAGGACAGTATCGCAGGGATACCTCCTGGGGTATGTGATACTTCTCTTTGAATATCTCAATCAAAGTAGGGCTATCCACTAAATACTTAAATCTACCTATTTCGAACAAGTAGAAAAGAGAAAACACTAGGAATGGCAATTGGGTGATGAGGAATGAGAGCCGAGGAGACTATCTGAGGAAATAAAGAAGAATGCGAAATAGTTAGAACTTACGCGAACTAAATTAGGAGGTGATCTTTAAAATCTTTAAAAGGATTCTTGAAAATTTTTGAAGAAGTAAGACGGGTGATTTGATAATCTGTATGAGTTTGAATGTTGAAGTGCATTGGAGATCTTGAACGATTGTGAAGTAAAGAATATATAACTCTCTTACAAGGCTTTATATAGGGGGCAAGAAATGAGTGGGATTTATCCCGCCCAAACTTTGAAGGAAAATGTTGTCCGTTGGATCAAGACCTCACCGTTGGATGCTAAAGACACAGTGTCGCTTGAACTAATTAATGACGCTTCGCGGATTCCGAAGCGTCAGAAGCAATGATGGAATGCTTAAAATTACGTTCCTATATGTGCAAGTTTGGATATTTCTACATTTTTGACCACCGTTATTTTGGCAGATCAAAATTCTATTTTTTCTCCTTGGATGCGAGGGAAAAATTGAAAATTTTAGGGGCTATTATGGGGGGCAAGGGCCCAAATCTATATACTGGGCCTTGGGCCCTATTTGATGATGTGGATACGTTCAAGGAGAAGAAAATGATTGGAGAGGCCCCATAATAGAGGGTCACGTAAGGAAAGTGTGGAGGGGTAAAGTCCGAGGAGGTTATCCTTCTCGGATACGATTAATATCGGTTAAGCAAGTACTTGGGTGACTTAGGTGACCTTCCAGGAATTTCCAATGATAAGGATGAATTTCAGGCACGTACGAAGAGGATAGGAATACAGAAATATCTAAGAGAAAAGCTGCTACCACCTGGCCACATTTATATGGAGAAGACCCCTGAACAGTGCAGTCACAACTATCACCGTTCACAGAGAGTCAGGGAAGATGCTTGATGGGATATGTACTCGAGTGAAGGTTTAGATGATTAATAAGTGTATGATTGAGATGGTCCAAAAGGAAACTATATAATGTGAAAGACCCCCCATAAGAGAGGGATGGGAAAAAATAGTGAAAGTGGAGAGAAAAAGAATTACTGTAACACTAAGGGTTGTATCAGCTTTCAGCAATAGTGATTCAAATAACAATTCATCTCCTCGGACAACCATCTCATCAAGTTTTATAGGTGTTTCTAAGTTTGCTTATATTTCAAATCCTTGCTCGTTGACCCATTCATTAAGAGTCTAGCTCTTTCACCCACTCTCTACAAATTTATTGTATTGGGCTCATTGGGCTCATATCCCAATTCTTTTGGACTTGGGCTACAAATCGTGACCCTACAATAGAATTTTAATTTTATTTAAAAAAAAAAAACTTGCTTAAGAACAACATAAATTTGATAAATTTTGAATTACAATAAACACTAACAACTCACTATATTGGGAGATTTAAAAAAATATAGTTTTTTGGAATGAATAAAGAAAGATTAAAAAAAAGAATAAAGAACAAATAAAGAAATAATATTTAAATGAGATAAAAAAATGATAAAGAGTGCATTTGAAAAAATAGGTAGGTAAAGGGTAAATGTAACTATTCACTCTTCAAATAATACAAAAATTTGGAGAAACTTTTGGAGATACTCAAAGACCCTAAAACACCCAATCATAAACTTTTGCTAATATTATAAACCAAATAAAATAAAATAAAAATTTGCCAAAACACACATCCCAATTTTGTTTGTTGCTTTAAAGTCTATACTCTATGCCATATGCTCCCAATGCTAAAATAATAATTTTTATAAAAAATGCTAAAATTACTACAAATTTTACTACATATAAATTATAATTTTTTTCATAGAGTTTCAATTTACAGCGTCCACTTTTGTGATATTTGTTCTTTATCATCAAACCAAGACACCAATTTGTTTTTTTGTGTAGGTAGAGATTGAACCTCAGATCTTTTATTAAAACATTAAAAACTTTACCAATTGAATTATCTGTAATCCATATATAAATCATAAACTTATATAATAAAGAATGTAATTGGTTTCATTTTAACACAAAAAACGAGTGTTCAAATTATCTTTTATGAATGACACATTAATGTAAGATATATAGTAAAATTTGTAGTATTTATAGTATCACTCTAAAAGAAATTTGTTTGAGATGTTGGATTTAATCACATATGACTAGAAGTAAAGGTCATGATACAAAGATTATTCTATTTATTTGACAACAAAAGGGGTAAATGTCTCCATTTTATTGTTATGATTTTTTTTAAAGATAAACACAACATACTCGATACATGTACCATTTTTTTTTTCCATTATCGTATTTTTATCCCAAATTTTCGAAACATAATTTTTAAAAATATACCAGTATACTCCCTCCGTCCCACTTTTTTTGTCCTCTATTCCATTTTGAGATGTCCTAAAATATTATCTTGTTTCTAAAAATAAAAATCATTAATTTACTAATGTTCTTATTATACCCCTATTAATTTACTAATTCAATTTTTTGATAAATTTTTTTAAGGGTAGTTTTAGAAACTTATATATTTTTACAAGGTAGACAAGACAATAAATGATGTTTCCTTAAAAAATTTGACTTTTCAAACAGGACAAAAAAAGTGGAAAGGAGGGAATATAACTCTCCATATATTAAACGCGTACCATATTTTACTAACTATAAATAGAAAATATGTTTAGTTGTATTATACACATGTTTGAACTTTGAACTTTTACGTTAATGCCAAATTAACAGCCATCAAGTTTTATCTTTTAAACATTTAGAAAGCCGTTTTACAAGCTAAATTTTATCTGCTCCGTTACAGCATTAGCAATCAGGATGCAAAAAAGTTCCAATTTTATACCCTCAAAACCTATTTTATTTATTACACCATCTCATTTTACAACTCATCCAACATCTCAGTTTCTATTTTTCTATACCAACAAATAATATAAACAAATTAATTCTCTCTTCTCCATCTTTTTTTTTTTTTTTTTTGTTCACTCTGCTACTGCCTACCAGAAAGTCTTCCTCTCCTCTCTATGCATCTAGCAACCAAACCCATCTACACCGCAAGCCTAGCAACCAAATCCATCCCTACCAAAATCAACTAATTAAATCTATTCCAAAACCAACAAGAATCTAGACCCAAAATAAACATAGTGAAACCCCAACAAACCCATTCCAAAATTACCCAAAACCAACAAAAAAATTACAAAAAACCCAAATCAGATAACCCAAAACCATTGAACCTGCTACTGTCGCCGCCACACCACCACAACAAACCTAGTGCTACCAACAACCACCTAAACACCAAAATCAAACAACAAAACCAATCGCTGATCCACACCACCGAAACACAAAACCAACCAAAAACCCAACCACACCATTAAAATCCAAGCCAAAATACCCAATCTCTACACCGATTCAACCTAAGCCAAAATACCCATCGCATGCAACCAATTCAACCCAGCCCTAACCGATTCAAGCCATGGCTCCACCCATTTCCACACTGACCACCAGCAAAATTGAGACCCAAACGACTAAAAAGGGAGAGACAATTGAAACCCAAACCCAATCTCAAACTTTATCTCCACCGTGAAACCCATCCAACACCTACATGATCACCACCGAAACCCACCACCAACGCGAACCCACCAACCATTGAAATAACCCAACACTTTAAACCCACTAACCACCGATTCAAACCAACCAATAACAACTGAGAAAGAAATAGAGAAGAGAGGAAAAAAAATCAAATATAGAGTGAAGAGGGGAGATATAGAGAAAAGTGGAGATAGAAAAGAGGAAGAGTCAGAGAAGAGAGAAGAAAGGGGGAGAGAATAAAATATTAGATTTTAAGTTTACAAACTTTGAACAGTGGGTTGTATATGTAGAAACTTACTGTTCATGGACGGCATAGGGGGTGTTTGGATTTCTAGTTTCTATAACTCATAACTCAAAAATGGTGGGACCCATGACTCAAAAGGTTGTTTGGATTTCAATAACTCTGTTTCCAGTTTTTGTTTCCATCACTCAATTCTCTAATTTTTGAGTTATGAGTTATGGAAGCTGAAAACACACTTTAGGTGTTTTTAGTTTCTACTAGGGGTGTTTATACCCCTAATGCGGTGTATGGTACTTCCAATCTCCAAAATCACTTTTAAGATTTCGTACATTTGACAAATGTTCGGGAGATGCAAGTTTTTTTAATTATTACGAAAATATGTGTAAGATTATCTTACATGTATTTACTAATTGTGTGCGTGATAAAAAATTAAAAATTAGCTTACTAGTTATTTCCTAAAAAAAAAAAAGAACTATGTTTGGCATATAGACTCCATAAGTACAAGTTCTTGTGGGAGGAGTAAGGGTAAAGACTTAAGTATTTAGGAGGAGTTTTATGCATATACACACTTAGAGATTGTTTGGCATTAGCTTATAAGTTTAACTTTTAACTTTTAACTTTTTTTAGCTTTTATATACAACTTTTTAAAACTTTATTTTTTTTTCCCACATTTTCTCACTTTTTCAATTTTTTTCAAGGTACAAGTATACTTTAGCATACTTTCAGTAAAACGTTTTCAACAAAAAATTAAATAAACAGTTTCCAAACATACTCTTAAATTAGGCTAAAGTAATATTTCTATCTCAGAAATACAAAAAAGGGCATTAAAAGCTTGTGGTTGAATATTAACATGGAGAAATGATATGTCTACAATATTTTTACAACATTTTTATAACAAATCCTAAGTGGCAAGTTGTTACTAGTTGTTATTGTTGGGGCAAAAAAGTAATCTTAGCGTTAGTTTGAAATTTGAACTAATAACAACTAACCACTTGTGATTTGTTGTAAAAATTGCGTAGACGTAGCATCTCTCATTAACATGAGTCCTTAAAAGGACTCATTTGGGAAAAAAAATCTTGGAAATAAATCACTAGTTTGAACGCATAAATTTATTGTAATTATATCACTTGTGCCTGACACCTTATCTCATGTTTAGCAGGCAAATTCCCCTAAGACACTACATTCCATCCTCGGGGATAGTAGGGTTTGTTCGGATTTGCTTACCAAGGACATGGAAGTCTGTGTTGTAGCTCAGTGTTCATTAAGTTTGGGCCGAACCCAAACTTAGAGATACTTGAATTAGGCCCGGTATGGGCCAGACTTTTGCCCTCCTACAATACACACACACACACACAACATGACACTTTTTAGGAAAATATAGTTTCCACAAGCAATTTCCCAAAATGTATTTAACCAAAAACAATGTTTTATGCAATATGATTATTTTTCAAAAATCCCATTAAGAAGCCGCTTACCTCGGATGGTCAACCAATATTATGTCAACTGAGCACCACCTAATAACAAGGCCTATTACAAAGTACCATCAAACTTGTCTTTGTAGATCGAAAATGATCCCCTAAAATCAAATTGAGGGCCTAGAGCCTAACTTGCCTATCCCAAAGCACTTATCCTCTAATGAAATCAAAAAAGTGTACAAGTGATCCAAAGGACCCTAACACAATCGAGCATTTTGATTCTTGACTACAAACAATGTGCATTTATCAATTTGATACAAAACATGTCATTATCAAACCATGATAAAATTCGCCAAAGTAAAACACTTGTCGAAGAAAGCACATAGGAAATTACAACCTCATATGACAATTATCACAACACAAGTCAAGAAATTCAATCCCATAACTCATATAGGCATTTTTCCAAACACTTAGCATGCAACATGTATAATTTTCACATTAATTAAAAAATTACATAGTTAATACTATCAACCTTCACATATGTTAAAATCTTTCCAAAATGTAAAGAAACTCCCACAATAGTTAATAATAATGATAGTAATCAATGGTTCACTAATCTAGGACATAAAATATAGAAGGTTATGTTTGAATCATTTTAAGAGAGCAAAATCGTTCTTAGAATATGTGCTTCAAAATAAGTAATGCTCCCACAATTAAGCTAATACCCAAAAGAATGAAAACTGAAACTGAAAACCTAGCTCAACTTACCCAAACAATTTTAGAGCCGTTGAGTACACCTCCTAGACCGGAGCAAGGCCATCGAGTATCATTAGACCGAGCTATCGTAAACACTAGTTCTCTATCTCTCTTCTCCCTCTCAATCTCTCTTCTCCCTTTTTCCCCTTCTCGGTCTCTCCCTCTCTCAATCTCTCTCTCTATTGCGATCTCTCTCTTTCCCCTGGCCCTCTTGATCTCTCACTCTCTCATCCCAGTTTCTTAGATATTGAATGGGAGAGGTGGGGATTAATTTTTTCTTCAAGGGCGTGGGGGAGGGAAAGATGTTGTTCCCCTCTAATTTAGTTTCTGTTTCTTTTTTCTTTTCTTTTTTAATTAATGTTTTTGTGAAATTAAGAAATAAAAAATAAATATTAACTAAAGACCAAAATTGGGGGAATCAAGGTAACTAATTTTATTTTCCCAACTATCTAGTTAGTTGTTAAGATTTCAAAACTATATTTTTTATTAGCATCTTGAGTCTTTTAGACTCGATTTAGGGCCTATAAATCGAGTTTTTGGGACTCGATTTTCATGGATTAATCATGTCTGATGTGGTATTTTTTCCACGTGGCATCTACTTGGAAATCGAGTCTCTAAGACTCGATTTCTAACCCAAAAAAATTGAAGTCTCATGTACAGGCCGAAATACCCAAAAACAAATACAAGAAAAAAACATCAATCCCAATCCTAAAGACTCAGATCAGAGGGGGAGAGAAAGACTCAAGCCGTGGCGACCTAGGCAGACCCAGGCGTGTGAGCCTCAAGCTTGGGTCGCGTGTGGCCTGGGTTTGCCTGGGTCGCGCACAGTGGTTTGAAGCCACCAACTCCGATCTCCAATCTCGATCTTCTCTCCCTTTCTGTTTTTTTTTTTTTTTTTTTCTCTTCTGGGTTCTTCTCTGTTGTTCTGGTGGTTCCTCTCTGATTTGTTCATATTTATAAGGGATATAAATCGAGTCTTAGAGACTCGATTTCCATGTAATCGCCATGTGGAAAAATATGCCACATTAGACGTAATTAGAGCATAGAAATCGAGTTTTTGATGCTCGATTTATAGGCCAAAATCGAGTCTAATAGACTCGAGATGCTAGTAATTTATATACTTTCGGAACTAGAACTACTAACTAAATGGTTGGGAAATTATGGTTAATTACCCATTTCGTCCCCAAAATTGGATCATTTTGGTAAGTTAATGACAACAACTAACAAAACACTAACGGAGGACTCAATTGGGAATGAATGAAACTTAGAGAACTAAAATGACAACACTCAAACTAAGAGAATTGAAATGAAAAGTGGTAAAACTTAAAGGGTGGGTTTAGTATTTTGGGAAGAAAAAAAAAGAAGAAAAAAAATCAGGTAAATAAGTCATTAGTTTGAACACATAAATTTATTGTAATTGTGTTTTTTTTTTTTTCTTAAAAACACTTTATTCTTAAAAATACATAAAAAATTTTATTTAATAAAATATTAAATCCATTTAAACTCGCTAACAGAAACCATTCATTATCGCAATCGACAAAGTTTCTCCAGTTGAGCTTGTGGGCGGCAGAGAAGACCAGCTTTTAATTGTCGATGGCAGAGCTGCCTTTCAAAATTCAAAAAAATGCATTCAAAATTAGCAAATGAGTTGTCACTAAAGCTGGTTGTCACTTTTGTTTTCTTTCATACTACATTGTTCTAATCCTATTCCAGTCTATTTCAAGCAATATATATATGCCACTATGCTTCCTTTTTTATACCCCACCTTCAAAATCTTCTCAACCCCATTTTTTTTTTTTGTCCTGTTAAGTTCTTTCTCTTATTGCTTTTTTACATTTTTCCCTTCTGATAAACAACCACAACACATTTGGATACAATGTTAATGGTTCTTGGTTTATTTTTGCAGGACTTGTAGGGGACAACAAAATGGCAAGAATTTCAACCTCCTTCCTGGGAATTTTTCTTTTAGTATTATTATGTTGCTATGCATCCAACACGGTACAAGCGGCAGCATACGCGGCATACAAAGACCCGAAGCAGCCAATCGGTGCCAGGATCAGGGACCTCATGAAGAGAATGACTCTCGAAGAAAAGATCGGTCAGATGGTCCAAATTGAACGTGTCAATGCCACTGCACAAATCATGAAGCAATTTTATATTGGTATGCAATGCAAATGGATTGAATTAACTTCTAATTGTGTCTTTTGAGGTTATAATAATATGGGCATTGCTATATATAGGAAGTGTATTAAGTGGTGGAGGGAGTGTTCCTGCTCCTAAGGCTACTCAACAGCAATGGATTGATACGGTGAACAAAATTCAAAAAGGGGCTCTTGCCACTCGTCTTGGAATCCCTATGATATATGGAATTGATGCTGTTCATGGCCACAACAATGTGTACAATGCAACCATTTTTCCTCATAATGTGGGCCTTGGAGTCACCAGGCAAGTGCTTGAGGTTTGAATTAGCGTTTTTACTGAAAGTTTATTTGCTAGAAGTTAACAAAAATATAATTGTACCTAAAAAAAATGAAGTTTTGAATGCTTTACACAAACAAATAAATTGAAATTAAATGAGTAAAGCTAATCCAAGCTCACCTGAAAATTTCTAAATGCGTATATAATCAATGTTGGATAAAACCCGGTATATATGCATTTCATGTATATGTATTTTATTATATTTAATTCTTGTTTTACAAAATTTTATTATAAATTTGCTTGAATAATATTAGTTGTAATTTTCTTTTGACAATAAATAGGGTGACTTAGATATCTGTTCATCCACTTGAGATCAATATTATAACAGCTCTACCCTTTTTAGACACATCAGATGCTGATTTTGCATTCAATTATTGTTATTCTGCTAGCTATGTATCCTATATTTATTGAAGTTCACAGTTAATTTGATTTTTTTTTTAATATGAGTATTTTAGCCTTATAAGAAATGCATTGCTTTTAGTTTTTTTGAATATGAGTGTTTCTGTTCTGTGTTCAACAAGTAAACTGATAAGATCAATCCATTATTGTGTGACATTCTGTGATCTACTGTAGGGATCCTCAACTTATAAAGAAGATTGGGATTGCAACTGCACATGAAGTTCGAGCCACTGGAATTCCTTATGCTTTTGCTCCATGTATTGCGGTAAGTAAAAATTTCTTCGTGAACTATATATAAAAGATAACCTGAACACCTGTATTTGTCCTTAAAGTTTAGCACATAAGCAATTTTAGTCTCTGAAACTTGAATTGATTGTTTTAGTCCCTTCCATGATATGGTCAACTGAAAAATTGACATGACATTACTACACAAGGACATCTAAAAGTAATCATTTTTAAATTTGTTAGGGAATAAATTGATCACGAAGTCTTTTAAGAGCTAAAGTTGATCACTTTACATCAGACTAAATGAAATCATTTTAAAATTTAGATACTAAAATTGCTTGTGTGCTAAACTTTTTTTTTTTTTTTTTTTTTTCAGTAATCCTATATTCTCTGTTGAATGATGCAGGTCTGCAGAGATCCAAGGTGGGGTCGATGCTATGAGAGCTACAGCGAGGACCCCAAGATTGTCCAAATGATGACTGAGATCATCTCTGGGTTGCAAGGAGATCTCCCTGATAAATCTTGGTTGGGCAGGCCATACGTTGGAGGAAAGTAAGAAACAGTGTGCCCTTTACCTTATTTGATCTTTGTTTCAAAGATGGTAAATTCAATTTTAAAAAAAGAAAAAAAAAGAAATCAATAGCCACAATTAATTCTACTAGTATGTATCTACAAAACCTTTATTATATGCTAGTGCCAAATATATGTGAAATCCATACCAATGTTTATGATTACATTGCATACAGGGATAAGGTGGCGGCTTGTGCAAAGCACTATGTTGGTGATGGAGGCACAGTCAAGGGCATTAATGAAAACGACACTATAGTTAGCCAGCACGAATTGTACAGCATCCACATGCCTGCTTACTATAATTCAATCATTAGGGGTGTTTCTACTATCATGGCATCCTACTCAAGTTTTAATGGAGTGAAGATGCATGCAAACCAAGAGCTGTTGACTGGGTTTCTTAAGAATAGACTCAAGTTCAGGGTAATTTCTAATTCAGTATTAGTAGTTTTTATAAAGTCATTGTCAATTTTAATACATAAATCTTATAAACTAACATGACTATGAGTAGATTATTGACACCTCAACAACATAATAAATAAGTTTCCTTAATTTCTCTTTTGTTCATGAGAATATTTCTAATTGAATTATGGGTTGAACCTTTCAGGGTTTCATCCTCTCAGATTGGCAAGGAATTGATAAGATTACCTCTCCACCACATTCAAACTACACATATTCTATTCAAGCTTCAATTCTAGCTGGTGTTGACATGGTTGGTTACAAAACTCAGCTAAAGATTTCTTCAACTCATGCATGGTTCCCCAAATTTATTTTTTGTTAAACTGAGTGCCTGCAATTATTCCTATATCATTGGAAACCTTTGTGTAGTTTTGAAAGATTTTCTAATTTTTTACAAATTTATGGCAATGAGTCTTCAAAATTTTAGGTGCACCCTTATGAGAATTCTTTTTCCTCATCTGTTAATGGTTGGGAAGTAGCAAAGTGCATTTTTGCTTAGATTAGAATCATTCAAAAACCCCTTGAGGCCTTCTTCTTACATCTAATTTCACTACCCTAAATGATAGTATGAAAAACTAGAATTGTTATTTTTCAATATAATTTTTTCATAGTTCTACCTGAAGCTTGGTTGATATTTGTCTAAAGTTGCCATAGTTGAGAGAGATGCCTGATTTCATATTTGTTGCAGGTCATGGGTCCTTACAATGTCACAGAATTTGTTGATGACTTGACCAATCTGATTAACAAGAATTTCATTCCCTTGAGCCGAATAGATGATGCCGTAAGGAGGATCTTGCGTGTTAAGTTCTCCATAGGTCTCTTTGAAAACCCTCTGGCTGATAACAGTCTAACTGATATGCTTGGAGCCCAGGTTAGCCACTTAATATCCCAAACTAATCTTTGTTTTTCATTTTTTTTGGGTAATTATATACCTAATTTTAGAGGTTGACCTTATCCTCTACCTTAAGAAAATGTGCCATTTGAGCTACGACTAATTGGTGAACTTTATAATCTCTTTATTTAACCTGGTTAATTTTTCCATGAGCTTTTATTTCCTTTTCTAAATATATAATAGCTTCTAAAATATTAAATATATAATTCAATGATTTTTTATTATTATTTATTTTATAATTTGATAGTTAGAAGAGTGGAAGTTTAAACTTTGGATGTCTCCATTAAAAATACAATATAGTGCCAACTAGTTGAGTTACAAGACTGTTAGTTATATCCACTATCCTATTCATATATAGTCTATAGATTGACATAAATGGCTAGTTATATTTTGTATTGGTCAACTCTTGATCAAATTCCATGTTTTTTCATTAGGAACATAGAGAAATTGCTAGGGAAGCTGTGAGGAAATCACTTGTTTTATTGAAAAATGGAAAGTCTGCATATACTGGGCCAATTGTGCCCCTCCCCAAGAAAGCGCCAAAGATTCTTGTTGCTGGAACTAATGCAGACAACTTGGGCTATCAATGCGGTGGATGGACAATCGAATGGCAAGGACTCAGTGGGAATAACCTCACTTCGGGTATGTTTTTTTCCCCAATGGTCTACTTTCTGACTATATTCTTTTCAATTAGTTACTGTGTTTATCTTCTTTGGTTTTTTTAAAGAGAATATAGTGACTTTTTTTTAAACCTTCTATAGCCATATAACTTCAATTTACTATCTATCACATGGTAGTAGGTGTTTGATGTTGTTATGACCATGCCATTAGGTTACAACATGAAATATCCTAACTCTATTCATCCATATTGGGGACTAGTTGGTTCCTTTGGGGGTGCTTTCATTGTTCACCATAAAGAAAAAGTGCTCACTTTTAAGTGCCATTAATAAAAATGGATGATTTTCATGTTTTCCAAATTATCTCCCTTTGCAATTACATTTGGTTATTCTCCAATAATGCATCAGCCTTCCATTTATCATTTAAATTCAGCAATCTTTATCATTTAAATTCAGCAATCTATCTCATTGAAAGAACTACTATTTTATGACAGGAACCACCATCCTCAAAGCCATTAAAGACACTGTTGATCCAAGCACCCAAGTGGTCTACAATGAGAACCCAGACACTGCCTTTATCACTTCCAATGACTACGCATATGCCATTGTGGTTGTAGGTGAGCAACCATATGCAGAGACTAATGGTGATAATTTGAACCTCACTCTCCCCGCTCCCGGACCAGATACAATCAAGAATGTATGCAGCCATATCAAGTGTGTTGTAGTTGTCGTCTCCGGGCGTCCCCTTGTGATTGAACCATATCTTGAATCAATGGATGCTCTTGTGGCTGCATGGCTCCCAGGTACCGAAGGTCAAGGTGTGGCTGATGTTCTTTTTGGTGATTATGGATTCACTGGCAAGTTGGCTAGAACTTGGTTTAAACGAGTTGATCAACTCCCAATGAATGTTGGGGATGCACACTATGATCCACTGTTCCCATTTGGATTTGGCCTTACAACTCAGCCAATAAAGCAAATGTAAACAACCATCTTCTATAGGAAGAGGTTTTTTTTTTGTTTTCATATAAGAAGTATACATGACTGTATCTTTCAAAAGCTTCTAAATATATATATAAACAGCAAGGGAATATTTGAAGTATAATGGTCTCATCATTTTCACATAACCTTACAACTGGAAGTTATTAATGCTGACAATATTTAGATTAACTAATAGCTTTTTTTTTGGGGGGGGGGGGGGGGTGGTGGGGGTGTTGTGGGGCGGGTGTATGGACCAAATAATAATTACAAGCCCATGAGCCAGAGAAGAAGGAACCTGGTTGGGGCAGAAATGTGGAAGGAAAAAGGAGAGTGGGCTCGGTCCAATGGAACCAAAGAGAAAGGCCAGGAGCTCGAGATGTCCAAGATTACATGAGGTCCACCAAAGGAGGTCAATTGGGAGTGGACACGCCCTTGAAGAGGCCAGCCGAGGACCACACCAACTCCTCAATCGCCAGCTGATAGCCTCCCCCAAATAAGTAAAATGGGGAAATAGATAGCCTTTGTATCAAGAATGTTGACTACATCAGAAGAATAGGAGACAGTGGCGTATAGACTTGGTAGCCATCACCTCCAAATTAAATGTGGGTTTATGGTCGAATGACGGTTTGAATGGTACTCTAAACTTACACTAAAAAAATTAACATGAGTACATATTTTGAAAGTCTAACTATCGAATTGCATATTCTTTATATTCTTAATAAGCATGTCAAATTTCATGCTAATCGGATATTATTTACTATTTGATACATAAACTTAATTTTCGTACATAATTTTAGACTACAAAAACTTAAAATTTAAACATTTGATTGATAACATAGTTATTGATCTTTGATTTTCTTGAAATTTTGCAAAACATGGAGCAATAAGAAGAAAATGTAATATAATAGAGGATTTTTCAAAATTCACATATAATAAAAAGAAAGTGAGTAAAGTTGTAGTTATCTTACCATGGGTTGGATCCAATTGGTTTTATAGGAAAAAATGATATAAAAAGGCTTAGGGTAAGTTTAGTAACTTTTTCCCCCTTAAGTTTTTCAATTTCAAGAACTATTTTATGCTTTTTAGACCAAAAAATTTCTTTGGCAACTTAAAGCATGCCAAGTTACCAACCT
This sequence comes from Quercus rubra, assembly GCA_035136125.1. Taxonomy (NCBI): domain Eukaryota; kingdom Viridiplantae; phylum Streptophyta; class Magnoliopsida; order Fagales; family Fagaceae; genus Quercus; species Quercus rubra. Next base: position 35,283,963 of record CM068733.1, on the reverse strand, counting down.
TCAAATCCTAATTGAAACAAAAAACAAAACCAATAAACACAATTTGACAAAGAACAATAAATCTCTCAATAAAAGGACCACACATATATGGGTCTCACATGTATTGAAGGAGAGATCTCATAAGATACATTCTTCAATAAAAGAGCATTACAAGAATGAAGGAGAACAAGGGCATTTAAAGATTTTTCCTCTGCTACTCCATTGTATTTTTGTGTAGATTCTTTAGAAGAAAAAGAGTATCACACGTATTCTGTGGTAGAAACCCTAGGTTTTTATTGTATTTATTTATTTATTTTATGTGTGTAGATAAAATAATCAGTAGGGAAATTTTAGTAATTTTAAATGCATAATCAGGTTGGATATGAGTATATGAGGTATAAAATAGAAACTCTGTCTAAACAATTATAGTCATAATAGATTTAAAAATTCAAAAATTTTGGAAGCAGACGCTCTTGCACATTTTTGTCACACCTAATACAAATATCAAGTGATAAGTGAATTAATTTTCACAAGTATCAATGGTGGTCCCCATATGTGAGGGATATAATCCTATAACACATTGACAAATGTCCAAGTTATGTTGAAGTGTGTGACAAGTTAAAAAACAATAAACATTCAAATTCAATTTGGGTATCCCGTAGTTTTCAGTAGTTTATTGCTTAGAGTACATTTGGTAGACTGTAATAGACATGGTAATATAATAGTTTTCTAATGGTTTAGCTATTCGGTAATTTGAGAGAGTGAGACTAACGTGAGAGAGAGAAAAAACTGATTTTTAAAAAAAATTTAGCTAAATTTTAGGAGTTTTAAAATTAGCAATTTTACATGTCTAATCATATTATTTAAACTTTCTATGCATATGAATTTGAGGGTTCTTTGGGCATCTAAAATGAGGATTCTAAATAGGGGAATAGTATTATAGTTAAATATATATATATATATATATAAGAAAATAACTAATCTCTCTCTCAAATTTAAAAAATATTATTTTTTAGTAAACATAATAGTACGAGTAAGATATTTCCTAAAATATATCTTAAGTTTGGTTCTAATATTACAACTTATAACCAAACTTATTAATAGGTTTAGTTATGGACAAAGTTTAGTTACAAAACTAACTGTAGCCTAAAGTTACAAACTTACTCAATAAAATAAATATTACTACATATTTTGAAAATCTAACTATTATATTACATGTTCTTTATGTTCTTAATACACAAGTCAAATTCTGTGCCAATGGATATTATTTACTATATGATCTATAAGTTTATATTTTATACATAATTTTAAATTACAAAAACTTGCAATTTAAACAATTTATTGATGACATTGCTATTGATATTTAATTTTCTAAAAATTGTGCAAACATGGAGGATATAAGAAGAATATATAATCCAATAGTACATTTGTCAAAATTCACCTCCAATAGAAAGATATTGAGTTAGGATATAACCAATTTTGTAACTAAATTTCGTTCTTTAGTTATTCTATTATAACACTTTTAATTCTTAGTAATAAAGATTACCATTTATGTCATAATCCTCATTCAATGTTTATCAATAGACATAGTTTTATGTAACTTTTATGTTAAATGTGTGACAAAAAACCAGAAACTAGCTTATTAGTTATTTCCCAAAAAAAAAAAAAAAAAATCCAAAGACAAGTTTGGTATACTAAATGTAAATTACAACAACAATGGTATTCTTTATTACTAGAAATAAAATGTGTTGTAATGAAATAACTAAACTTATTCATTAGTAGTCTTTTTTTTTTTTTTTTCTTTGGAGTAAATAATAATACTTATTAGAATATACACGAAAATAGTAATATTAATATTTTAAACCGGGTTTATAATACATTACATAATCAAAGTACAACTATAAAATAACCTAACCTTTATAGTTGTAAACTAAAGTTATAAACAGCAAACACTAGACACACAACCAACGTAGGATAAAATTCATTAGTTTGATTGTGAGTTGTAACATTAGAATAAAAATTAAGATCTATTTTAAGAAATATCTCACTTAAACAATTACATTTCTTAGAAAATAATATATTTTAAATTTGAGAGAGATGAGTTATTTTTTTTAATTTTTTTTTTATTTCCATAATTTTTTTTGTGGATATGGAAAATTTGTTTATTTGAAAATATATTAATGTTATAAATTATTACACCTACTCTTAGGGCATGTTTGGTAAACTGTAATAGGCGCTGTAATGTAATAGTTATTCATATGGTTTATTTATTCTTTAGTTTGATTATGTTTTTATTATAATGAATAGTCATTCTTTATGAATAACTATTTTTCAAAATGAGAAATAACTATTCATCTTTAAAAGGTTGTAAGGGTGTGCATGGGTCGAGTTGAGAGGATTTTTTAACCCAATCCACCATGGTGGGTCAAAAAAAAATTCAACCCAACCCAACCCATCACATAAGTCTAACCCAACCCAACCCAACCCACATGGGTCGGATTGGGTCAAGTTGAACCCATGGGTTTGACTTATTTTTTATTATTATTATTAAATTGAGTATAAAAAAATATAAATATTAATATATTAAAAAAAACCCCAAAAATTAGTATCAATGTAACTCCTTAAAGACAAACAACACTAGTGACTAAACAACAATAGTAATTTATTAAGATTTGTGTGAACTAATTGGCTTTTATATAGGATAGGAAAAACTGGTTATTTTTAAAAATTTATTAATTATATAATATTATATATATATATATATATATATTAAATTAGTATTATTAGAAGGAACCGAGGAAGTGCTGCTTTACAGCTGGTTTTTTTTTTTAATTATTAAATATGTATAATATATTTTAAATATATATATTAAATATTGGTGGGTCGGGTCGGGTTTGGCAGGTTTGTAATTTTATGACCCAAATCTAACCCGACCCACTATAAAAATAAATTTTGTAACCCAATCCAACCCACTAAGTCTTAAAAACCGACCCAACCCGACGAGTCGGGTTAGGCTAAATTGGGTTTAGCGAGTTGGTGGGTTTTCTACACACCTCTAAAAGATTGTATTAGCTATTCCTTAGTAAGTGTAATAATTTTAAAACTTAATATATTTCTAAATAAACAAACTTTCCATATGTGTATATATATATATATATCTAACAATTATAAAAATAAAAAATCATAAAAAATAACAAATATCTCTCTTAAATTTAAAAATAACAATTTTTAAGAAGATATAATTGTATGAGTAAGATATTTCCTAAAATAAATGTTAAGTTTCATTCTAATGTTATAACTCACAACCAAACTAATGAATATGTTTAGTTATTACATTACAACACACTTTATTATTAATAATAAATATTACAATTCATGTCGTAATCTTCATTCAGTGTACCAAACGTACCCTTAGAGAGAAATAGTTATTCTTAATTTTAAATAATAGCTATTCATAAAGAATTATTATTCCCTGTAATAAAAACATAACCAAACTATTGAACAGTTAAAACATAAGAATAATTATTATATTACAGTATCTATTATTATTTACCAAACATGCCCTAAAAGTTAAATTATTTAAAAAACAAAAATAACTGAAATAATAGTTATCCCAAATAGGACGATCAATTAAGGTGCATTTAATGGGTCTATTTAAGAGAAGAATAAATAACCATAATAAATTTGCACATGTAAACCAATAAATTATCTATAAATGAATCTTATTTTATTTTTTAAAAATTGGCAATATCACTTTGCACAATTGACATAATGATTACTTCATAATTATAAGTTCTTGTGGAAGGGGTAAAGGTCGGAGTTCAAGTCTCTAGAAGAGAAACTTTACATCTATATACACTTAAATTAGACTAAAGTAAGATTTTAATCTCAAGAAATAAAAAAGGGCATTAAAACCTTGTTGTTAAACATTTATTAAAAAAATCTTGGAAATAAATCATTAGTTTGAACGCATAACTTTATTGTGATTGTGTCTTTTTTCTTTTTCTTTTTTCTTTTTTTTTCTTTCTAGAAAAATTTTTATTTTTAAAAATATATAAAAAATAGTATTTAACAAAATATTAAATGCATTTTAACTTTTACTTTTAGAACACACTTGTCAACATAAATGATTCATTAAAGCAATACAAACTTTCTCCAAAACCAAAATCTTTAGCCAACAACCAAACTTAGAAGGTTGAGCTTGTGGATAGAGAAGGATAAAGTATCTGGAATAGAATGATACCAAGTTATTCGTATTAAAATAAAATTAACGGGAAATATGGGTATAAAAACAACAATCCATCAACACATGTCTTTTATTTATTAGTGGTGTTATTATTTTTGCAGAAATATCTCATTTTTTGAATTTTGATACCATTGATACGGTATCATTTAATACTAAATACTTTCTCGCAAAAAAGACCGGCCTTACTTAGTAATGACACAGTTGCTTTTCAAAATTCAACAAATGCATTGACCTCCCGCTATATTAGAGGAGAAACACAGCTTCAAACAGACAATACGTAACCCTGTGAAAATATTAGCAAATGATGCCTTTCATATTTACACTGTTCTAATCCTAACCCATCTTCAATCTTCTAAACTGCAGTTAGTTTTTTCTGTAAGTTCTTTCTCTTCTTGCTTTTTTATCTGTCCCTTCTTTTCCTGTGACTTGCTGGTAGTTTTATTTTCCACATACTTCTTGGGTTTTCATAATCATATTCTTCTTTAGCTTCCATAAAATGTGAACTTAGAAACAAAACCATGATTTTTCAATGTCTTTTTATATTCATGTATACTTTTTTTTTTTAATACAAAATAGAAATTATATTCTAATTTAATCTAAGTATATATATACGTGAAACTCATTCCTGAAAACTTGAATTTCGACTCTTCTCCCATCCCCACCTCCAAGAACTTTGTACTTGTAGAGTTACTATCACATGTCTTTAGCGTGATGGTAACTACAACACATTTGTATACAATGTTAATGGTTCTTGGTTTATTGGGACTCCTATATCACCTTTCATTCTTTATTTTCGCAGGACTTGTAGGGGGACCAAATGGCAAGAATTTCAACCCCCTTCCTGGGATTTTTGGTTTTAGTATTATGTTGCCATGCATCTAACATGGCAAAAGTGACAGGATACACGGCATACACAGACCCGAACCAGTCAATTCGTATTAGGATCAGGGATCTCATGATGAGAATGACTCTTCAAGAAAAGATTGGTCAGATGGTCCAAATTGAACGTGCCAATGCCTCTGCTGAAATCATGAATAAATTCTTTATTGGTGATTGAATGACTTCTATTATTGCATTGCTTGAATTGTTTGAGCATTAATTTCAGGAATTGTGTTTTTGAGATTTTAATAAATTGAAAAAATTGGCATTGCTATAGGAAGTGTATTAAGTGGTGGAGGGAGTGTCCCTGCTCCTAAGGCTACTGCACAGCAATGGATTGATGCAGTGAACGATTTTCAGAAAGGGGCTATGTCCACTCGTCTTGCAATCCCTATGATATATGGAATTGATGCTGTTCATGGCCACAACAATGTGTACAATGCAACCATTTTTCCTCATAATGTGGGCCTTGGAGTCACCAGGCAAGTGCATGATCAACATGATTTTTTTCGATTTGTTTTTTTCAATGAAAGTATATTTGCTAGAAGTCAACAAAAATATAATTATACCTAAAAAAATGAAGTTTTGACTGCTTTAAACAAACAAATAAATTATAAATTAAAAGGGAAAAAAAAAAAAACCTAATCCAAGCTAGCTTGAAAATTTCAAAATGCATATATAATCAATATTGGATAAAACTAGGCATGCATTTCATTTATATCTCTATATATTAAGATAATTCAAAATTTTAGTTATGACTTCAAATTAAAAAGGTTAAAAATGACTCGAATCTAATTAGATAATCATCATTCCTAAAAAATAAAAATAGGGTTAAAATTATAATTCAACAAAATTTAAAAACAAAAAAATTATTGGAGAAACTTTTTTCTTAAAAATTGGCACACACTTTCTATTTAAATATATCTCAAACACGTTTGATATATTTTCTTATAAATATTAGCACACACTAAACCCATCGATTTACTCATTTTCAAAATCCTAAATTTTAGTTTTTTAAAAATTCTTTCCCGTATAACCTGACTGAAAATTTCAAAATGCATATATAATCGATATTGAATATAACCATGTATGCATTTCATTTATATCTCTACATATTATCTCTATACTAGCCTCGTCACATGCGCTTTGCGTGTGTGACGAGGTTTTTTTTTTTTTTTTTTTGGTCTAGTGTCATAATTTCCTTTAAGAAAAAAAAAATTTGAATAAGTGTTTTTGAAAACATGGATTAATAGGAGAATATCCTATATTGTAGGCATTTTAAGTGAAGTTGAAAATATATTTTTACCGGGTTGTTTTCAAGTTTTTTTTTTTTCCCATTAAAGCTAAAGTTTAGAGGTATGTTTGAATCACATAAAAGTTCAATTCAAAAAGAGGAATCCTCTTATAAATAGTATAGATATTAAGCTGATTCAAAAAGTTAGTTATAACTTCAAAAAATGCTAAAAATGCCTCTAACCTAATTAGATAATCCTTATTCCTAAAAAATAAAAAATAGGGTTAAAATTGTAATTTAACAAAATTCAAAAACAGAAAACTATTAGAGAAACTTTTTCTTAAAAATTAGAATACACTCTCTATTTAAATATATCTCATACACGTTTAATACATTTTCCTCTAAATATTAGCACATACTAAACTCATTGGTTTACTCATTTTCAAAATCCTAAATTTTAGCTTTTTAAAAATCATTTTTTGTGTAACTTCATTAATAATAGGCAAATTCAAATTAAAAAATTATGATATTAAACTTAAAAAAGAAAAAGAAAAAAAAAGCCTCATCGTATGTTTAGAGCGTGTGTGCTAAGGCTAGTGTATTTTATTGTATTTTAATTCTTGTTTTTCAAAATTTTATTATAAATCTGCTTGTATAATATTAAGATGAAAATACTATTTTTTTCTTTATATTTTGGGATTACAGCCAATTTATTCCCTACATTTTAGTAGCAATTAATTTAGTCTTTGATATTTTTAACTTGCAATCAATTTGGTCCCTACCGTTAACTTACTAATGAAAAATATTTATGTGACTAACGGATTAAATAGTTGGCAACTTTAAGCTTATTAGGCTTATAATATATATATATATATATATTAATAAATATTTTTAAATGCCACATCAAACATAAATGATTAAAAAAAATCAAAACTCAATCAACCTCTCTGTACCTCACGATCTTTGAACCTTCAACCAAAACAAAATTAAAAATAAAAAAATAAAAAACTAAAAGCATTGTAGAGATGAGCATGAGAGAAAAAGAAAAGAAGCAAGAGAGTCAAAAAAGAGAAATTAAATCTGAATAGAAAGGAAGGTTCAATCTAATGAGGTTGACTTTGATTTGAAGGAACCCAGAAAAAAAAAAAGAAAAAAAAAGAGCAACGTCAATGACTCAAGCTCTAATGGTTTCTTTCATTTTTTTTTTTTTGGCTAAACCCAGATCACACAGACCGTCTCTCTCTCTCTCTCTCTCTCTCTCTCTCTCTCTCTCTCTCTCTCTCTCTCTCTCTCTCTCTCTCTCTCTGTGGCCGGATCTAAACCAACTCTCTTGATTGCATAGACCCAGTGTTTTTGGTTCTCTTTCTTATGTCCGTAATTCTTTTTTTTGATACAATCATGTCCATAATTCTGAGTTAAATTTCATTTTTTATTTCTATTTCAAGAGAATGATTTCATGGTGTTGATAATGGACATTTTGAAAAATAATTTGGGGGTTTTGATTTGTGGAAGTTGAATTAAGTGAGTATTTTATGTCAATGCATTGTAGAGGCTGTGGTTTAAAAACTTATCTGATTTGTGGTTGCAAATTTGATAAAATTAGGAATTGATTGTTCGATTTGTTTTGGGTGTATTGTGTGTTTGGTTGCCAAGAAAATGAACGAAAAAATTGCAGTATAAGTTTATTTTTGGCGAAAAGCCACTTTTAGTCCCTACATTTTTAGGCGATTTCTATTTTAGTCTCTAAGTTTTATTTTTACCGCTTTTAGTCCCTATTCTGGAAAACGCCTCCATTTTAGTCCCTGCCGTTACATCAGAAACGGAGGAAACTGACATGGCAAACGACATGAATAAATAATAGTAAATTAATGTCTAGGTGGCATAAATTAATAATAAAAAATATTTTTTGACATTAAAAAATGCCACGTCAGCATCTAACTTAAAAAAATTAATTTATTAATTTTAACTAAATAAAAAAATTAAAAACATAATTAAAAACTAAAAACTACATAAATTGAGATCAAAATGTGTCTTAAACAAGAACTCAAACTCAGATCTAAGAACACAAACCCAAAAATTAAAAATCTCAAAATCACCATTTTCTCAAACCCAGCAATATCATCAAATCCTAAAACCTCATATTTTCTCAAACCCTGTTGGGCACCGCAGGGGGCACCCACTGCCTAGAATTGAAAATCAAGCCTAATTCAGCCGGAACGGAATCAAACCCACATGCAGAAACACCAAAGAACCCGTCTGAACCGCCTTCTCACCATACTTGGCCTCCACTCTTTCCATAAACTCAGGCTCCCCACAAATATCCAATTAATCACAACCAGTTTGGACGCAGGCCGCGACCACAGGCTCGCCGTAGAGGCGAAAGGGTCCGACGCAGTTGAGTATGAGCTTGGTTTGTGAGCAAAGGGAGAGAAGGGATTGGGGATCTGAGGTGTCGAAGGTAAGGATGGGAATTGGAGGCGGAGGGTGAGGTTGAGAAGCCCATTGAAGGGTTTGTGTTAATTTTGTGGGGTTGCGTCCAGCAAGAGCGAAAGATTTGTGGAATTTGAGGGCTTCTTTGACAACGTACTTGCCTGTGAAACCTGAGGCACCCAGGATTATGAGGTCGTAGATGATGGTTTTTGCCACTACTTCTCCATCGTCTTGCATTGTTCATATGAGGTTTTAGGATTTGATGATATTGATGGGTTTGAGAAAATGGTGATTTTGAGATTTTTAATTTCTGGGTTTGTGTTCTTAGATCTGAGTTTGAGTTCTTGTTTAAGACACATTTTGATCTCAATTTATGTAGTTTTTAGTTTTTAATTTTTTTATTTAGTTAAAATTAATAAATTAATTTTTTTAAGTTAGATGCTGATGTGGCATTTTTTAATGCCAAAAAATATTTTTTATTATTAATTTAGGCCAAGTGGACATTAATTTACTATTATTTATTCATGTCGTTTGCCACGTCAGCTTCCTTCGTTTTTTATGTAACGACAGAGACTAAAATGGAGGCGTTTTCCAGAATAGAGACTAAAAGCGGTAAAAATAAAACTTAGGAACTAAAATGGAAATCGCCTAAAAATGTAGGGATTAAAAGTGGTTTTTCGCCTTTATTTTTTATAATTTTTTTCTATCTTTAAATTTTGATAAATTATTATTTTTTGGTTTTTTAATCATTTAATTGATGATGTGGTATTTTAAAATATATATTAATATATTTTTTTATTTTTTATAAGCCACGTAAGCTTTAAGTGTGTCAATCGTACAATCCGTCAGGCACGTAGGCATTTTCCATTAGTAACTGACGGTAGGAACTAAATTGATTGCAAATTGAAAATAACAAGAACCGAATTAACTGTTACAAAAATATAGGGTCTAAATTAATTGTAATTCCAAAATGTAAGGACCAAAATAGTATTTTCACATAATATTAATTGTAATTTTCTTTTAGGATGACTTTGATATCAGAACAACTTTACCCCTTTCTGACTCATCAGATACTGATTTTTCATTTAATTATTGTTATTCTGCTAGCTATGTATTCTATATTGATTGAGATTCACAGTTAATTTTATTATTTATTTTTTTTAAATATGAGTATTTTAGCCTTATAAGAAATGCTTTGCTTTTAGTTTTTAAATACAGTGTTTCTGTTTTGTATTCAACTTGTAAACTGATAATAAGATCAATCAACTATTCTGTGGCACTCCACGATGCTTGAATTAAACTTGTTATGCACATTCTGTGATCTACTGTAGAGATCCTGATCTTATAAGGAGGATCGGGAGTGCAACCGCACGTGAAGTTCGAGCCACTGGAATTCCTTATACATTTGCTCCATGTGTTGCGGTAAGTAAAAATTTCTTCATAGAAATGGACTCTATATAGAAGAAAACCTTAATAACTGAATTTCGCTCTTTTTTTCCTACTTTCTTAAACATAATATCTTTCCTTAAAGTTTAGTACATGAACAATTTTTGTCTCTAAAATTTAAATTGATATAAAGAAACATATACACACCTAAAAAAGGGAGAAGGAAATAAGTTTTTGACAAAGTCTTTTAGGAACTAAAGTTGATCCCTTTACGTTAGACTAAATGAAAATCACTCGTGTGCTAAACTTTTATTTTATTTTAGTACATGAGCAATTCTTTTTTCATCAATGCTATATTATCTGTTGAATAATGCAGGTCTGCAGAGATCCGAGGTGGGGTCGATGCTACGAGAGCTACAGTGAGGACCCCAAGATTGTCAAAATGATGACTGAGATCATCTCAGGGTTGCAAGGAGAACTCCCTAATAATTCTTATGTCTCCCATCCATATATTGAAGGAAAGTAAGAATCAGTGTCTCCTTTACTTTACTTTATTTGATCTTTGTTTCAAAGATGGTAAATTCAAAAATTTTGTTTACAAAAAAAAGAAATCAATAGCCACCAGTGCCAAAAATATGTGAAATCCATACTAATGTTTATGATTGCATTGCATACAGGAATAAGGTGGCAGCTTGTGCAAAGCACTATGTTGGTGATGGAGGCACAGTGAAAGGCATTAATGAAAATGACACCGTTGTTACCCCGCGAGTATTGTTCGGCATCCACATGCCTCCTTACTATGTTTCAATCATTAAGGGTGTTTCTACTATCATGGTATCCTACTCGAGTGTGAACGGAGTGAAGATGCATGCAAACGAAAGGTTGGTGACTCGGTTTCTTAAAAAAAGACTCCATTTCGAGGTAATTTCTAATTTATTATTAGTAGTTTTTATTTTTTTTATTTTTTTGCTAGGTAAATGCAGGGGCTTGAACCCCCAAGTAATAGGTCACTTATATAACTGGGTACCAACTCGCCTAGAAGTAGCGGTGGTTATTAGTACAAAATTTATACATGAGAATATTTCTAATTGAATTATGGGTTGAACCTTTCAGGGTTTCGTCATCTCAGACTGGCAAGGACTTGACAGGATTACCTCTCCACCACATGCAAACTACACATATTCTATTCAAGCTGCAATTCTAGCTGGAATTGACATGGTCAGTTAAAAAACTCAGCTAAAGATTTCTTCTGTTAGGGAGATTAACACCTTGAGGAGCTTCCTTGAGTAATTAATATAACATATAGAGACACACTTTAACCCAAAAGGCCTAAGCCCAATGGGTATGTGCTCAATTATGTTATATTAACCACTCATTTTTCTCATATTTATTCAATGTGGGACTTCACTCACACGTGTAACCCAACAAATCTCTCCCTTACGTGTGAGTCTCTGCCTCTCTGTGGGCTTCAAGATCTCTTTGTAGGCCATAAACAAGTCCTACTTACTCCCCCTTGCCTAATGGGTTTTTCACTTCATCAGCGCGTCATCCATGGGTCTCGCGTAAGCCATCCATAGGAACCATGTGTCAACCCTGCACGCATATCCATGGGAACCTCATACGTCCATGTCCATGGGAACCTTGCACCACCATTATTTAGCACCATTAGCAATATTCTTTTGTTGGGATTTTTTTTTTTTTTTCTTCTCTAGGATCTTTATGTGTGGGCTGTTTAGGCTTTCTCTGTCCTCGCTGGATAGGGACCATGAACACCTCACCACCTTCGCCGCACACCACCATGAGCTCTGATACCACTTGTTGGGGAAATAAACACTTTGGAAAGCTTCCTTGAGTAATTAATATAACATATAGAGATACACTTTAACCCAAAAGGCCTAAGCCCAATGGATATGTGCTCAATTATGTTATATTAACCACTCATTTTTCTCATATCTATTCAATGTGGGACCTCAATCACACGTGTAACCCAACATTCTTCAAGTCATGTGCATGGTTACCCAAAAATTTTTTTTGGGTTCAACTGGGTGCCTACAATTATTCCTATATCATTTGAAACCATTGTGTAGTCTTGCAAATATTTTCTACATTTTTACAAATTTATGACAATGAGTCTTCAAAATTTAGGTACACCATTATGAGAATTTTTTTTTCCTTATCCATTAATGGTTGGGAAGTGGTAAACACGTTTTTGCTTTGTTTGAATCTGCAAGGATTTTTCATTTTTATTATGTTAGAGCAGAGAAAAAAGAATTTTGTGTCACTCACGTGCAGGACCTACTATCTTGTGAGTGCCAATAAATGTCTAACCTTGACATCAAATTGATGTAATTAAGAAGAATATTAGAATCATTCAAAAACCCCCTGAGGCCTTCTTCTTACATCTATTTTCACTACCCTAAATAGTAGCATGAAAATTTAGAAACGTTATTTTCACATATATACCGATATTTGTCTTAAAAATTGCTGTGGTTGAGAGAGATGCCTGATTTCATGTTTGTTGCAGGTCATGGTTCCTTACAATTACCCAGAATTTATTGATGGCTTGACCGATCTGGTTAATAAGAATGTCATTCCCATGAGCCGAATAGATGATGCCGTAAGTAGGATCTTGCGGGTTAAGTTCACCTTGGGTCTCTTTGAGAACCCTATGGCTGATAACAGTCTAGCTGATATGCTTGGAGCCCAGGTTAGCTACTTAATATCCCAAACTAATCGCATTTTTTTTTTTTCATATATTTTCTTTTTTGGTAATCATATACCTAATTTTAGAGGGTCTTCGACCCTGACCTTTTCCTCTACCTTAAGAAAGTGTGTCATTTGAGCTAGGAATACACCATAACAAAATGTTTTTTTGGTGATGAGGAAATTTTTTCATCACCAAAAGCTAACATATAGTATAAAAAATGAAGTATCTCAACAAATATATATATATATAAAATGAATAACTTTTGGTGAACTTTATAATTTATAATTTCTTTATTTAACCTGGTTAATTTTCCCATGAGCTTTTATTTCCTTTTTCATTTATATAATAACTATTAAAACATATAATTCATTATTATTATTATTATTATTTATAATTTGATTGTTGGGGAGAGGAAATTTGAACCTTGAATATCTTTATTGGAAATATAAGAAAATGCTAACTAAATTAGACACAAAACTCTTAGTTATAATTTACTATCTAATTCGTATAGTCTATAGTTTTGCCATAAATGTCTTGTTATATTTTGTATTGGCCAACTCTTGATCACATTCCATGTGTTCATTAGGAAAATAGAGATATTGCTAGGGAAGCTGTGAGGAAATCACTTGTTTTATTAAAAAATGGAAAGCCTACATATGCTGGGGGTTTTTTGCCCCTCATCAAGAAACAGCCAAAGATTCTTGTTGTTGGAACTCATGCAGACAACTTGGGCTATCAATGCGGTGGATGGACAATCGAATGGCAAGGACTCAGTGGCAATGACCTCACAATTGGTACATATATACTACCAATGCTATACAATTTTTTTCCCCAATAGTCTACTTTCTTACTATATATATTCTTTTCAATTAGGTTTATGTGCAAATTATAAGTCATGTGAACTATTTTCTCCACCAAAAAAAAAAAAAGGGTTATACGAACTATAGACATTAGCATGTGGTCTAAGATGTGTGCTTGGTGACTTTGTATTTGTAGCTAAGTTCATATGGAGAAATATAAAAAAAAAGGGAGCAAATTTTACTTTTCACCCTAACCTTTCATATGAATTATAATGTCCCTGCCCCAAATGTTCAATTCTCCCAATTAATCCCATCATTTGAGAATTGTTGTAATGTCCATTCTAAATTGAGGTTTATCTTGGACGGAAAATTGCACTCGTGAACAATACATGAATTCCAGGTCTACTCACTGAATAAAGTCGACTTAAAAGAATTAAAATATCTAAATTTCCATCATATGAAAATTGACCACGAGGCCAATAAATTGAAACCCTAGAGTAAATTTCCAACACAGATTGCGAATGATTTGTAGAACTTGGCCAATTTGCAAGATTTTAGGTTGGAGATAGAAAATCATTTTTTGCATCTTGAGGCATGTGTGTTTTGCTCCAGCAGAGATTAATAGGAATTATTTGTTGCGTGTGCGCTGGTTCTCAATTTGAGTTAATAGGGCTTGTATCTATTTGATGTGTGTGTGTGTGTTGTGTCTCTATTTGAATTGTTGTGCTTGTATTTGTGTGTTTTATATATACGTCAATAATTTTTCGTCTATTTTTTAATATCTTTCGTGATTATGCAAATAATGATCGCTTTTTGGAATATGTTCATGGTAGCTTATGATGTTATGGTTAGGGTATGCATTGCATGATTTGTTTTCGAGTGAATTTACTGAGATATGATGACATTATTTTCTATGTATAATATGGGTATTTTGTGTATATAATGGTACTGATATATACCAATAATTATTAGATAGAGTTGGGCTGCATGTGCATGCCTTACTGCTTTGTGTTTGTCATACATTTGTTGGGAAAAGATTCAAGAAATTTTTTGATATGATTTATGTTGGTGATGAACCTTTTGATAGTTACTGTTTTTTTTTTTTTTTTTTAGTGATTTTTTTAAACCCTCTATACCAATATAACTTCAATTTACTGTCTATCACTTGGTAGTAGGTGTTTGATGTAGTTATGAACTTGCCATTAAGTTACAACATAACATTTTAACATGAAACATCCTAACTCTATTTATCCATATTGGAAAGTGGGAACTAGTTGGTTCTTTTGGTGGTGCTTTCATTGTTCACCATAAAAGGAAAAGTGCTCACTTTAAGTGCCATTAATAAAAATGGATGATTTTCAAGTTTTCCAAATTATATCCCTTTGCAAATACATTTGGTTATCCTCCAATAATTCAGCAATCTATCTCTTTGAAAGAACTACTTTTTTTATGACAGGAACCACCATCCTCAAAGGCATTCAAGAAACTGTTGACCCAAGCACCAAGGTGGAATTCATTGAGAACCCAGACCCTGCCACAGTGAGGTTCAGTTCCTTCTCATATGCCATTGTAGTAGTAGGTGAGAAACCATATGCAGAGACTAATGGTGATAATATGGACCTCACACTCCCGGATCCCGGACCAAGTATAATCAACAATACATGCAGCAATATCAAGTGTGTTGTAGTTGTCATCTCCGGGCGTCCCCTTGTGCTTGAACCATATGTTGAATCAATGGATGGTCTTGTGGCTGCATGGCTCCCAGGTACTGAAGGCAAAGGTGTGGCTGAGGTTCTTTTTGGTGATTATGGATTCACTGGCAAGTTGGCTAGAACTTGGTTTAGACGAGTTGATCAACTCCCAATGAATATTGGGGATCCAAACTATGATCCACTCTTCCCATTTGGATTTGGCCTTACAACTGAACCATCAGTGCAAACGTAAACTACCATTATAGGAAGGCGTTTTTTTTTTTTTTTTTCGTAAGGAAAGTAGACATGATTGTATCTTACAAAAGTTTCTAAATATGTGATTTTCTTGTCACCCATTTCTGTCCTATTTGCGTATTAAAAATTTTGTTTAGTATGTTCACTAAGTTGTTAATTGGCCATCAATTAAACTAATTATCGCATTAATTTTTAGATAATACTAAATATTTGAAATCAAGATATGGTTATAAATATTTGTAAATATTAATTAAATCATTTAAAAAATTACCACATCAATCAAACTTGGTTGTAATTTATAATAAAATTAATAGTACCTTTATTGTCATATGGGTATATATATATATATATATCATAAGGAGGCGGGCTTTGGTCCTATTACCCAAAGGATGAATGGATTAAGGCCTAAAGAGTCCAATATAATAAATTTGTAGAGAGTGGGCTAAAAAACTATAGGCTTCAACGAAATGACAGTGACCCTAATGGGCTAAAGCAGATAAACAATGAATAGACAAATGTGATGCACATAAATTCTTCCTCGACAATGTCCGAGGAGAGTAGTTCTTCAATATATCTCTCTTAGATTCGATTACAGTTACTGTTCTTAATGCTCCCTTCAGGCGATCCTAGCCTTCCATTTGTTGATCGTTTAATACACCACTTGAGTGCCTGTCTCATCAGACACCTTCCCAAACCCCCTGTGAGTTGTGACGGCCAAGACAGCACTGTTCAGAGGTCTTCTCCACATAAATGCAGTCAAGAGGTTTGGTAGGATGCATTAAATGTGGGGGCAACCACCACCCCTTTAGTCATGTCAGGGCTAACCCCTCTCTAAAGCTTTTTCGCAGCAGTAGGACCTCCTCTAGCAATGTGCCACTGACGTGGCCTTACTGTACAAGCGTGTGGCCTCCTTGACTTGGCAATGGACTCCTCAGCTATGGATATAACATGTGGCGCAGGTGCCTTATTTAAATTCTTGTACCCCATATATATATATATATTGAGGGTGAATTGAACCAACTCCAATTCGTCCATGAGAGTCATCCAGGTCAGGAAAGCAGGAACAGCTTTATTACCTAGTATGATAGTCGTCCATAGGCACTTGGACGACCCTAGACACTTAGCAGTCGTCAATGAGGAAAACACATGGACGAGCCTAGACGCTTGGAAAAATTCCAGAAAAGTTTATCTACAAGAATTAGTGAATTGAACCACATGTTACTATTCCAAGGCATGAGCAAGATCTAGGTTCATTGCTACAACTTCTTCTTACTAAGTACTTAACTTCCAACAATGGTTATGGAAGATAAAATTGAATATTTTAACTCTTATAGCGGTTGTGGAAGTTAATCATAAGTCTTTGATTTCCTTAAAAGTATGGGAAGTTACGAGACAACTAACCGCTCCAAGTGCACACTATATAAACACTCACTTGCATCAAATGAAGGTAAGTTTTTAGACAACTCCCAAAAAAGTTGAAATTCCAGAATTTAAGAGAGAAACTAACTTAAGTATTGGAAGGTTCTTGGCCGGTTCGCCTCGGTCACCTTTAATCGTGTGTTTTCCTTTTAGGCCTTTCAAGTAATTACTAGACCATTGAAACCCAGAGCATTCAGTCTACTAAGTTTCTTTGCATCATCAGTTGGCACCGTTTATGGGAAAGATTAATTTTGTGTTTTGCAGTTTATCTTTCTCTAACAAAAGGCTGCATGGTTCGAACAAGATTAAGGGCCACTAGTCCAGGCCACCAAGAGAGTAGGGATGGCTCTAGTAATCTCCACCGTGATCAACAGTCAGCTCTTGTCACGCAACTGCCTTCCATCCAACATGTACAGTCTATGGCAGTCGCCATGGTGGAATTAACCCGTCAGAATCAATAGTTGACTAGGGAGATTAGTCTAAGGAGGCAACGCTATGAAAGATACGCAGAAGGACAAGCCCAAAGTCAAGAAAATAAAGGAGGAAATGCTAAGCCTGAAAGCCAGTCAAAGGGTATCGCTTCACGAAGGGTGCCACACTTGAAGAGGGAGATGGATCAGATGAGGGAGCTCATGAACGAGATGAGGGAGAACATGAGAATGGCGAATCTCGTAGATGATTTAGTTCCTCGAACAGACTCCCCTTTCATAGCTTCCATCAACAATCACCCTTTACCTCTTAAGTTCAAGATGCCTTCGTTGGACTCATATGATGGAACACGCGACCCTTTTGATCATATCGCTACTTTCAAGACTACAATGCACGTTCAAAGGGTTCTAGACAAGATTATGTGTAAGGCATTCCCTACCACCCTCAAAGGGCCAGCACGAGTGTGGTTCAGTAAGATGCCTTTGTATACAGTGAGTTCTTTCGAAGAATTAACTAAGTTGTTTGTCAACAATTTTATCGGAGGGCAAAGGCATAAATGTTCCTTGTCCAACCTGTTAATCATAGAGCAAAGGGAAAATGAAAGCTTGCGGTCCTTCATTACTTATTTCAACGGGGAAGCCCTGACAGTGGACGAGATGGATGACAAGTTGTTATTGGTAGCCTTCCACAATGGAGTTAACTCTGATTTATTCATCCATAAGCTTTATGAGCTAGAGCCTCAAATCATGGTTGAACTCGTCCATTCGGCCCAAAACTTCATGAATATAGAAGATGTAATTATAGCTAAGAAGAGGAAGAGAGTTGAGCAAATGGAAGCAGATCTCTCACACCATCCTGAGTAGGGTCCTCATCCAAAGAAGGCACGGATGAGAGAGAAGAAAGATCGAGACAACAAGAAGGCAATTTCTTCAGCATGGAGTTAGTAATACACACCATTGAACATGCTGCTTGAACAAGTGCTTATGCAAATCAAGGATGATCCATCCTTGAAATGGCTGGAAAAGATGAAGGGAGATCTTAACAAGCGCAATAGGAACGAGTATTGCCACTTCCACAGAGATCATGGACATGACACAAACGAGTGTTTTAATTTGAAGCAGCAGATAGAGAATCTCATCTGGCAAGGAAAATTGAGAAATTTCCTTGGACGAGATCACAAGGACGAGAAGTTGAAGGGAAAACTAGAAGAGTTGTCACAACCCCTGCTTGGAGAAATAAAAGTTATCATAGAAGGGACCTTGACAAGACAATCTTCCAAGTCAAGGAAGACGTACTTGAAAGTAGTGCAAAAAGTCCAACTTTCAAGACGAGGGTAACAGACGAGCAAGCCATTACATTCATAGACGAGGATGCTGAAAGGGTTCATCACCCACATGACGACGCAATCGTCATCACTTTACTTATTGCTGATTATATGACCAAAAGGGTGTTGGTGGACAATGGAAGTTCGGCGAACATCTTATATTACCCTACTTTCTAGCAAATGAGGCTTGGACGAGATCAACTTCGTCTAGTAAATTCACCATTGGTAGGATTTAGAAGGATGAAAGTGCAGCCTATAGGTACCATTACATTACTAGTGGTGCTGGGAGCACATCCATAATAGATAACCAAAGAAGTAAACTTTCTTATCGTGGATTATTCATCGTCATACAACACTATCATTGGAAGATCGACTTTAAACAGTTGGAAGGCAGTAACATCTACTTACCATTTGTTTGTTAAGTTTCCAACAAATTATGGAGTGGGTTAAGTGCAAGGAGACCAATTAGTCGCCAAAGAATACTATCTAGCCAAGTTGGCCATGGATGAGCACATGCAGACGATGAGTATAGATGAGAGAAGGGTTACCACGGAGCCCACGGAAGCATTGGAAGATGTTCCTTTGGACAAAAGTAACCTCGAGAAGTTCACAAGGATTGGAACAAGCATGGAAATGAAGACGAAGCAAGACCTTGTCCATTTTTTGAAGAAGAGCATGGATGTGTTTGCATGGAGTCACGAGGACATGCCCGGTATTGACCCAAGTGTAATCACCCACCGTCTAAACATGTATCCTTTCTCCAAGCCTGTGCGTCAAAAGAATAGGTTTTGCTCCCGAGCGAGATAAGGCTATTAAAGAGGAAGTCTAAACGTTAACCATGGCAAAATTTATCTGGGAAGTTTACTACTCGAACTGGGTGGCCAATGTGGTGATGGTCAAAAAAGCTAATGGTAAGTGGCTTCACCAATTTGAACAAAGCTTGTCCAAAGGATAGCTATCCATTGCCACGCATTGACCAACTAGTGGACTTAACTGCAGGTCATAAATTGCTAAGTTTCATGGACACCTTCTCTGGCTATAATCAAATAAGGATGGACGAGGTAGACCAAGAAAAGACATCTTTCATTACCAACCAAGATTTGTTTTCCTACAAGGTGATGTCTTTCGATTTGAAGAACGCGGGAGCAACTTATCAAAGGCTGGTTAACCATATGTTTCGTCCACAGATTGGACGAAATGTGGAAGTTTATGTAGATGATATGTTGGTAAAAATTTTGGATGAGGAAAAGCATCTGGATGGCCTTCAAGAGACTTTTGATACGCTTAGACAATATAACTGAAGTTGAATCCAAGCAAGTGTGCTTTTGGAGTCTCATCTAGTAAGTTTCTTAGGTTCATAGTTTCTCACAGAGGAATTGAGGCGAGTCCCGATAAAATCTAGGCAATACTAAATATAGAGCCACCAAGGAATATCAAAGAAGTCCAATCCCTCACTGAACAAGTTGCTGCCCTTAACAGGTTCATCTCTAAAGTTATGAACAAGTGCTTGGCATTTTTTAAGGTTCTTAAGAAGACATTTGAATGGACGAACGAGTGTCAAAAGGCGTTTCAAGACCTTAAGGCCTACCTCACAGCAACTCTTCTGCTAAGCTCGTCTATACCAGGTGAAGAATTATATTTGTATTTAGCGGTGTCCCCACATGTAGTGAGCTCAGCATTGATTAGAGAAGAAGAGAAGATACAGAAGCTGGTTTATTACACAAGTCGAGCGTTGAGAGGGGTAGAAGAAAGATACCCAATGATGGAAAAGCTAGCATTTGCTTTGGTCACAGCTTCTAGAAAGTTAAGGCATTACTTTGAGGCTTATGTCATAAATGTCTTGACAGACCATCCACTAAAGAAGGCAATAAACAAATTGGAAGCCGCAGGATGACTAATCCAATGAGCCATAGAACTCAGTGAGTTTGATGTCAGGTACCAACCAAGAAACGCGATAAAAGCACAAGTATTGGCGGATTTCATTACGAAGTTCACTCCCAATAAATGTGAACAAGACGGGGTGGACAAAGCTCAGAGGTGGGTCGTTAATGTGAGTGGCTCATCTAGATTATACTCGGGAGGAATTGTAATTATACTCAAGTCCCCAGAAGGAGATAAGTTGAAATATGCAGCCTGTCTACAATACTAAATCACCAATAATGAAGCTGAATATGAAACTCAAAGGATTGGAATTTACTAAGTCCTTCGGGGTGGAGTCAGTAATCGTCCAAGGGGATTCACAGTTGATTATCAATTAAATGGATGGAATATGTGAAGCTAAGGAAGATCGGATGAAAAAGTATTTAAGTAGAGTAAAACAACTTGTCAAAAAATTTAAAGAAGCCAGTTTTGTTCAGCTCTCTAGGGAAGAAAACATGGAAGCAGGCGCTTTGGCAAAAGCGGCTTCAGTAGGGGAAGCTATGGACGAGTATGACAAAGTCCACTACATGCCAAGCGTAGATCTTCCAGAGATATAGCAAGTTAAAGGTGAAGAAAATTGGATGACTCCAATAGTAATTTATCTCAAAGATGGTAGACTTTCGGAGGATAAGGACAAGGTCAGAAGATTGAGGATCAAAGATCCCAAGTATGTCCTTATAGATGAGGTACTATATAAAAGGGGTTTTTCTCAACCTTACTTAAGGTGCTTAGCTCCGAACGAATCAAATTATGTGTTGAAGGAAGTTCATGAAAGAGCATGTGGAAACCACTCAGAAGTAAGAGCACTAGTCCATAAAGTTGTCCACACAAGTTACTATTGGCCAACTATTCAAGCAGATGCAAAGGCTTACGTCAAGGTATGTGACCAATGTCAACGCTTCAACAACGTCCCCAAGTAGCCATTAGAGTATCTCACCCCGATGATAGCCATATGGGCCTTTACATAATGGGGATTGGATATCTTGGGTACCTTTCCACTTGGAATTAGGCAAATGAAGTTTTTAGTAGTAGGGATTGATTACTTCACTAAGTGGGTGGAAGCAGAATGTCTAGCAAAAATCACATAACAGAATGTTAAAAACTTTGTCTAGAAGAACATTGTATACAAGTTTGGGGTACCTAGGGTATTGATATCAGATAGTGGACAGCAATTTGACAACACGCTTTTCAGAGACTCTTGCGAACACTTTGGAATCAAGAATCATTATTCCTCACCTTCCCTCCCGTAAGCAAATGGTCAAGCAAAAGTGACAAACTAATCCTTGTTGGAAATCATTAAGACTCTGCTTGAGGGGGTAAAGGGAGAATGGCTGATAAGCTACCAGGAGTTTTATGGGCTAACAGGACGACTGTGAGGACCCTCACAGGGAAAACTCCTTTCAAACTAGCCTATGAAAGTGAAGTAGTGATACTTACAGAAGTGCATATGGCAAACCACAAGGCAATGAAGTATCAAGACGAGGATAATGAGGAGCAGCTTCACCTTAACCTTGATCTGATAGATGAGGTAAGGATGAACATAGAGCAAAGGACAATGAGGTATAAAAACCTCATGGCTCGACAATATGATGCAATGGTCAAACCCAAGCACTTCAACATTGGAGCCTCGTCCTAAAAAGGGTTTCTTTGACAACCATAAATCTAGCCCATGGAAAACTGAGACCTAATTGGGAAGGACCCTACAGGGTTATTAATTTCAAAAAGGCAAGGATCATATTACTTGGAAGCCCTAGATGGGAGAAAACTAGAGCACCCATGGAATGTCAAGCATTTAAGAAGATATTATCAGTAAGGGGTCAGCTTGGACGAGCATCAGGACGAAATCATCCTAGACGCTGTCACTCTAGACGAAATAAAGTTTATTGCTTTCTATTACGTGTTCTTTATTAGCACTATGTGTTGTATTTTAATTCCTAAAGGTGTATTAGTTTTTAAACTATGAACTAAGGACGAAGTCATGGACTTGGTCTATTTTGGTTTTAATTTCCCTAAAGGCATTAGCTTTCAAAGCATGTGCCGTGCTTGTGGACGATGTTTGTATTACGTGTATGCAGTCTAGATTCCCAATATATATATATATATATGATGTATGTATTGATGTATGAATCTAATTTTTGTAAATTGATCTATGAGGGGGCCAAGGGCCAAGACGATTAAAATCTCTAGACGCAGAGATGTAACGTCTATAAGCTTTCCCTAGAAAAAGGATAAAGCAAAGAAATGTAAACCTAAGGTATATTCGTTTGGCTAATGGATGAGTTAAAACCTAAAGCATATCCAAATGATGGACGAGAATTGCGTGCATGTAAAAAAAATCAAAATTCAAACTAGCTAGAACAATCCACTTTGTGGACAAGTAAATGCTAGAAACGTCTAAAGACGCGCAAATTGTCCAAATTATGGACGAAAAGCATAACAAGCAAGTCTCTAGATGAGGAAAATTGGAAGAAGAAAAACCATTCACCAGACGAGTTATACTTGTAAATTTAAAAGATGGTGAAAAATGTTGAACATAAGGAAATTCTTAACATGGACGAGCCAAGTGCCTTCATGAGTGGACAGACTACACTTAAAACCAGTAATGGATGATGTAAATAAAGAAATATTTGTCCCCTAATAACATGTTCAATAGTAAATAAAAAATTAATGGAAAGGAACATTCATTCATAAAAGTTTTAAAAATGGTAGACGACCATTGTCCAAAAACCCTTATAAAATAAATCCTAAAAGGCGACTGTTTGGAAGCTCGTCCAAATATTATGGACGAGCAAAATGTACTTAGATAAATTTCAAACAGTCCAAAACAACGGACCTTATTTTTAAAAT